>CM076676.1:5847321-6352321 GCA_038501925.1 Xenopus petersii | reverse complement strand
TATAGGGGGAGACATTACACCAGACAGAGAGTATATAGGGGGAGACATTACACCAGACAGAGGGTATATAGGGGGAGACATTACACCAGACAGAGGGTATATAGGTGGAGACATTACACTAGACAGAGGATATATAGAGGAGACATTACAGCAGACAGAGGGTATATAGGGGTAGACATTACACCAGACAGAGGGTATATAGGTGGAGACATTATACCAGACAGAGGGTATATAGGTGGAGATATTACACCAGACAGAGGGTATATAGGGGGAGATATTACACCAGACAGAGGGTATATAGGGGGAGACATTACACCAGACAGAGGGTATATAGGGGGAGACATTACACCAGACAGAGAGTATATAGGGGGAGACATTACACCAGACAGAGGGTATATAGGGGGAGACATTACACCAGACAGAGAGTATATAGGGGGAGACATTACACCAGACAGAGAGTATATAGGGGGAGACATTACACCAGACAGAGGGTATATAGGGGGAGACATTACACCAGACAGAGAGTATATAGGGGGAGACATTACACCAGACAGAGAGTATATAGGGGGAGACATTACACCAGACAGAGGGTATATAGGGGAGACATTACACCAGACAGAGGGTATATAGGGAGAGATATTACACCAGACAGAGGGTATATAGGGGGAGATATTACACCAGACAGAGGGTATATAGGGACAGACATTACACCAGACAGAGGGTATATAGGGAAGATATTACACCAGACAGAGGGTATATAGGGGGATGATATTACACCAGACAGAGGGTATATAGGGGGAGACATTACACCAGACAGAGAGTATATAGGGGGAGACATTACACCAGACAGAGAGTATATAGGGGGAGACATTACACCAGACAGAGAGTATATAGGGGGAGACATTACACCAGACAGAGGGTATATAGGGGGAGACATTACACCAGACAGAGGGTATATAGGTGGAGACATTACACTAGACAGAGGATATATAGAGGAGACATTACAGCAGACAGAGGGTATATAGGGGTAGACATTACACCAGACAGAGGGTATATAGGTGGAGACATTATACCAGACAGAGGGTATATAGGTGGAGATATTACACCAGACAGAGGGTATATAGGGGGAGACATTACACCAGACAGAGGGTATATAGGGGGAGACATTACACCAGACAGAGGGTATATAGGGGGAGACATTACACCAGACAGAGAGTATATAGGGGGAGACATTACACCAGACAGAGGGTATATAGGGGGAGACATTACACCAGACAGAGAGTATATAGGGGGAGACATTACACCAGACAGAGAGTATATAGGGGGAGACATTACACCAGACAGAGGGTATATAGGGGGAGACATTACACCAGACAGAGAGTATATAGGGGGAGACATTACACCAGACAGAGAGTATATAGGGGGAGACATTACACCAGACAGAGGGTATATAGGGGGGAGACATTACACCAGACAGAGGGTATATAGGTGGAGACATTACACTAGACAGAGGATATATAGAGGAGACATTACAGCAGACAGAGGGTATATAGGGGTAGACATTACACCAGACAGAGGGTATATAGGTGGAGACATTATACCAGACAGAGGGTATATAGGGGGAGATATTACACCAGACAGAGGGTATATAGGGGGAGACATTACACCAGACAGAGGGTATATAGGGGGAGACATTACACCAGACAGAGAGTATATAGGGGGAGACATTACACCAGACAGAGGGTATATAGGGGGAGACATTACACCAGACAGAGAGTATATAGGGGGAGACATTACACCAGACAGAGAGTATATAGGGGGAGACATTACACCAGACAGAGGGTATATAGGGGAGACATTACACCAGACAGAGGGTATATAGGGAGAGATATTACACCAGACAGAGGGTATATAGGGGGAGATATTACACCAGACAGAGGGTATATAGGGGGAGATATTAGGGTTATATATAATATAAGGAGCCTATAGCAGAGTTTAGCAGGGCAGGGGGCGGGGCTATGATAACAAACTGGAGACACAGCGATACCCATAGAAACAGCTGGACTCACCTTGTACGGTGGCCGCGGGAGTGCCAGGGTTGGGGGGCTGCGGGGGACCCGGGGCAGACATACTCAGGTACCGCTCGGGAGGGGGGAGGCAGCGCTGACACAGGGAGTGGAGACACGGGAGCAGTCGGGGGCTGCGGCTCTGGATATGCTGTCTGCAGAAACCGCACGTCTCCAGCGAATTGAGCGCGGCCCTCTCTCCGCTCCTCTCCTCCGGGCCCTGCCGGCTCTCCGCCTCATTTTCGGCACTAGAAGAGGAGAGCGGGGGCGGCTGAGGGAGAGGCGGAGGAGGCGGCGGTTGCGTGAAGGCCGGAGCCTCTTTGTCCACAGGGCCCTCCATCAGTGAGAGCTCCCGATACTCCTCCCGGCCGCCTCGCAGCCTCAACTCTCCACTCTCAGCTAATGGTGCGGAGCATGCGCGCTCCTAGCGCCAAAACTGCCACGCCCACTCTCAGCGCTACCAATAGACACACCCACTCCTAACACTCCTCCCTCTCTCACTCGCAGCTCCCCCCTCTCAAAGCCAGACATGCGCAATCACGACTTGAAAACATACACGCCCACTCCTAACACTCCTCCCTTTCTCAGTCACAGCTCCCCCTCTCAAAGCCAGCGGTACCGGGCATGCGCAATCACGGCCTATAAACATACACGCCCGATTCTGACACTCCGCCCATTTGCAACCTCTGAGCTCTGTCTGGAGTTTAAGCTTGTCACGCCTACTCTCGTCCAGAGAAGGTTTCTGCCGATAGGAGGAAAATTAGGGCGGGGAGAAAGCACAATACAGTCTATTTATACACATTATTCACTGTCCGTCTGTGGGTATGAGTGGAATGCATAAAGTTTGCCTAGGAAGAGTAACCTGGCTTGACAACCAATCAGCTACTAAGGTTCTTAAGGGTGGCTGCCTGCTGATTGGTTGACGTGGGTGACACTCAGAAATGGTTTCTATGACGAGGTTCTTGGCGCCACCGTTTGCTCCTCCCTCACTTGGGCACCTGTGGTCACAGGCCAGTCTCATAGGGTCACTAATGTGCACTCAAATCCAATGTCCTAAAACTCAACTGAAATTACCTCAGAGAATGGGCGGAGCTCACATTGAGGGAGAAGATACAGACCTGCAAACAAAACACTCCCACTAAAGAGCCACCTAGATTTGATTTCTGTGGTACATTGAGGGCCAGTCTGATTGGGTGTGGGGAGTAGAAGCTGAGGAGTACGGAACACATTTTAGGACATCCTGCAGCGTAATTCATGTCCATACCTCCCAACTGTCCCTTTTTCGGAGGGACAGTCCCTCTTTTGACAGCTCAACCCGCAGTCCCTCATTTGTACTGGAAAGTCCCTCTTTTCTCTGCACTGAACAGCCAGAAAAAGAAACAAAGTTTCTCACTTAATTGGCTTTTAGCAGAAAGCCTAGAACAGTTAACAGGTGCAAATAAGATACTTTGTAACAATTTTGAGACACAAAAATACAGTTTAGATAAGGAGAAATATTTTCAAACTTTCATAACCTGCCAAATTTTGTAAAACAAACATGGTAATTAGGGGGTGTGGCCACAGAAAGGGGTGTGGTCAAAAAATTGCTGCGCTACGTGCGGCAAAAAAATTTTTGTCCCTCTTTTTACTTCCAAAATGTTGGGAGGTATGATGTCCTTCTACCTTTCCTTCTCAGCTGTCAGTCATACGAACTCCGCTTTCAGCCCTCCATCCTCAGTCCTCTTCCGCCCTCGCTCACCACTTCAGAAACTTATGTATAAGACTGTCGGCTGAAAAGGGAGATCTGAGGGAGGAGTGCTGAGGAAAGAGGGTGGAGGGCTGAGCTGGGAGGGTGGACGAAGAGGACTGAGGGCGGAGGATGGAGGGCAGAAGGCTGAGGAGGCTGCTATCCTAGGGATATTTTGGGCTGTAGACACTTACATTTCTACATACACTCATATAAGATGAACAATTGGAGTAGGCCCATGACACCCCGGGAGCAGATGGTAATATCTCCAATAGGAATCATCAAACCTCTATCAAAGATTTATAAACTACTTGTAACGTTCAGTATCCCACAACCCAGAGTAAACCCCAATGTCCCGGGCTCGGCTCACGCTTCGGCACATAACCGCCGCCTTTCACGTCGGGTGGGGCCCTCCGCTACTCGGATGCCGCCAGGACTTAATAGTGAGGAGACTGAGGGAAGAACTCTGGGCGAGCAAGGGAACTAAACGTAAAGGTTATCAAAGTCCAGGAACGGGCCGAGTCGAAACCAATCGGGAATGCGGTACAAAATCGGTAAACAGCAGAGTAGTCGAGGTCACAGGCCAGGTCAGCAACAAACAGGGTCGAAGTACAAAACGGAATCCAAAGAGTAGTCAGGAACAAGCCAAAGGGTCAGGGCAGGCGGAAGTCAAACAGGAATCAGGAATAGCCAAAGGTCACAACAAGAATCACAGAAAAAATCGCACCCAGGAACAATATACAGAACCTACGTTGGGCAAGGCACAAAAGGACTGATGGCCATTTAAACATTTGAATTTGGCGCCATTGGACACTGGCGAATCAGCGCCTGCGCAAATACGTCAGCGCACCTGTCCCTTTAATTCTAGCGCATGCACGCCGCGTGCTCCATAGGAGCCGGCGCCTGGGGCCTAGCCGCATCGGCGGCGGAGAAGAGAGACCCTGCCGTCCCCTGGGTAAGTCCCTGACAGTGCAGTAAGTGGGCAGCTGAATTAAAAGTCAAATTCACAACATCTATGTGGGAATTTTTTTTTTTATAAATACTTCCAAATCATCTAGGGCAGCAAGGACAAGAGAAGCTGCCGATAAATGAATTACAAGATGGCGCTACACCCCGGTTATATTAAATAA
This sequence comes from Xenopus petersii, assembly GCA_038501925.1. Taxonomy (NCBI): domain Eukaryota; kingdom Metazoa; phylum Chordata; class Amphibia; order Anura; family Pipidae; genus Xenopus; species Xenopus petersii. The sequence continues at coordinate 6,347,399 of CM076676.1, read as the reverse complement.
AAGGTTTGTGTTGGAGGTGCAACGACAAAGAGGGTACTCATTCCCACATTTGGCTTACATGTCCAGTCTTGGAACAATTTTGGAAGACTGTCATTTTTATAATAAACAAAGTTACTAAATGAAATCTGGATATTAACAACCAAACAGTGGCGCGCCGCCAACGAGGCGAGTTGAGAAACTCGCCTCAGGCGGCACGCCGGAGGGGTTTCCTGGGGCGGCATAAAGCTGAATTTCCGGTTTTAAACAGGAAATTCAGCTTTACTAAGAGTTTCTGCCTCCCCTCCCGACGGGTAAACCGGGGAGGGGGGGGCAGCATTGCAGGAGCCGCCACAGGCGGCGTTTTCCACCGAGTCGGCGCTGCAACCGAACACAAATTTTATTGAATTATTTAACTGTAAATGACAGAGTAATTTCTAATCCTCTTACCTCCCACTTACTACAAGCAGCTAAATCACTTACACCAAAAAAATGGAAATCACCTGAGCCTCCAACGTTAGCACACCGGTTCTCAGCTGTAGAAGATAAACAAATGGAAGAAATTACCCACTAAATACACAATAAAACAGCCAATATTGGGAAATTTGGTCACCAAGGATTAACTATAAAGTAAAAAAAAGGGTTTGCTTATGTTAAAATCTGTTTTAACTATCAATACTATTGTGAATAGGGTTGCCACCTTTTCTGGAAAAAAATACCGGCCTTCCTATATATTTACCTTTTTTCCCTATTAATAACATTGGGATCGACCATTAGGGATGTCGCGGACTGTTCGCCCGCACATTGGCTGTTCGCGTCCGCCGAATGTTCGCGAACGTCGCGCGACGTTCGCCTTAGCTGGCGCTTATTTTTGACCTCTCACCCCAGACCAGCAGATACATGGCAGCCAATCAGGAAGCTCTCCCTCCTGGACCACCCCCACACCCCCTGGACCACTCCCCTTCCATATATAAACTGAAGCCCTGCAGCGTTTTTTCATTCTGCCTGTGTGTGCTTGGAAGAGCTAGTGTAGGGAGAGAGCTGTTAGTGATTTGAGGGACAAATCACTAACAGCTTTGCTGACTAGTAATCTACCTTCTACTGCAGTGCTCTGTATGTAGCTGCTGTGGGCACTGCTTCTGATCTCATCTGCTGACTGCTGTAATAACCCAATAGTCCTTGTAAGGACTGCTTTTATTTTCTTTTTTGTTTTTTTACTTTGCTACTATAAGAGCCCAGTGCTATTAGTCTAGCTGTGTTGGGGAGTGGGACTGGTGTGCTGCTCCTAGTAGTTCAGCACCAACCAGAGTAATTTTTTAATATATATATATATATTTTTTTATTTTACTTATCTTACTGTTCTTTAACGTGTCCAGTGCTGTTTGCTGTTCTTCATAGTAGTGCACCAATAGTAGTGCACTTGCAGGCATTGTTTGCCCAGTGTGTTCTTCAAACAACTGCCACCTAGCTGTGTGAGCTTTTTCACATTCTGTCTAAATATCAATAATAATGCCGTCTCCAGAAACACCACCTGAGTGACGTTTTTCAAGCAGCAATAATATATTCCGTATCCACTGCTGTAGTGTATACGTTGACCTTGCAGGCATTGTTTGCCCAGTGTGTTCTTCAAACAACTGCCACCTAGCTGTGTGAGCTTTTTCACATTCTGTCTAAATATCAATAATAATACCGTCTCCAGAAACACCACCTGAGTGACGTTTTTCAAGCAGCAATAATATATTCCGTATCCACTGCTGTAGTGTATACGTTGACCTTGCAGGCATTGTTTGCCCAGTGTGTTCTTCAAACAACTGCCACCTAGCTGTGTGAGCTTTTTCACATTCTGTCTAAATATCAATAATAATACCGTCTCCAGAAACACCAGGGGAGCAGGGGAGCACAGGAATAGACGCATGTCATTATTTCAAATGTGGCTGTACTCACTCAGACGCGTGTAGGTGCCGAACGCAGGAAAAATGCAGCATGTTGCATCTCAACCTGCATTCGGCACCTACACGCGTCTGAGTGAGTACAGCCACATTTGAAATAATGACATGCGTCTATTCCTGCGCTCCCCTGCGGCTGAATGCCAAAAAACGGAACGCAGGGGAGCGCAGGTCAGAACGCCAGTGAGTAAGAGCCCTAAGATAAGTTTATATATATTTATTTTTTCCATTTTTATTGTTAATATTTGATACTGATTGCATATTCCCCTATTCCCTTTTTATCTCCCCCTTTTCTTCTGTACTGTTCTTCTCTAAGAAAATTTAAAATTAAATAAAGAATTAAAAAAAAAAAAAAAAAAAAGAAGCAGAGGAGGCAACTTAGATGTTTTATGTTTTGTATTGACTACGCCCTGTGCCCTGCCTGATGCACCCCTGGCTGTACTCCCCCACCCAATCATGCAGTTCCAGCATACTGCAATTGGGTACCAATTTGGTGGGGTCATACCATCCACTAAATGAGGGGAGGCGAGTTGATGTCACAGGTAGGGTTGTCACCTTTTCTGAAAAAAAAGACCAGACTTCCTATATATTTATCGTTTTTCCTTATTTATAACATTGGGATGAACCATCATTTTTACCGGCTAGGCCACGTGGCAACCCTAGTCACAGCAGTAAGCTGGCGGATCTGGGGGAGGCTGTGGTGGGAGTGGTGACGGCCTTGAACAGAGCAAGTAGGGGTGAAACTTAAAAATTTAAGGGAATTCCAGATTTACTCACAATTAATTTAAAGGGGAAAAAAATGATAACAGCAACAGGTAAGAAAAGAGAAAAACACTCTTCTTCCCAGCGATTCCACCAAAGGGGTAGTTGGTCCAATTTTTTCTTTTTTTTATACTTTGGTGCATATGAAGAATCTCAAATATCTTCATTGCGTTAAGTATAGGAAGGCTGTTTTTTTTTTTCTAGAAAAGGTGGCAACCGTAGTTGCGATTATGAAGGACTTCAATACCGCTGAAAATGTGTAATGAATATAATCCGGAGCACCAATTACTACATTCCCTTCCCGGAGTGCTGGAACATGGAAGCAATGTATCAGAATTCTAGGTAATTTAGCCTAAATTGAATCTAATTAAATGTGTTTTTGAGTGATATAATCAATACTGTATAAGTGTAAATGTTTTATATGTGTATGACTCACTATACTGACCCTGGGCATCCACTATATAAATACACGCCTGCTTTTATAGACCCAGGGGAGCCATAGAAACAATTGCAGTTTCGTTTCTCCTTCTTGCTTCTTATATTCTTTCCTTGGCAACATAATCCAGAGGGAGGAAACATATTTATTATTTAAGCGCATTATATATCCTCATATGTCATTACTAGCTTCTAGTTCTGTTCTCTTACACCTGCCCTCCTGTTGTGTTACCTGCTCTTCTCTCCAAATGTAAGTACAGAACTGACTCCATAGTTTTACAGATAGTCTGTGTTGTGTGTAAGTGAAGTGTCTGATATTTCTAGGGCTGTGTACATTGGAATACTGAGTATAATTTGTGTATTAAAAGGGATAATGTACCCCCTACTGTAAATGATAAGGATTTTAGAAGTCACTGAGGAGTTCTTTGCCCATATAAAGGCACAAGGCTGCAGGCTGAGTTATGTAGGGAACTCTGAATATCACTCATATGTTATAAGGTATAATGTACCCCCTACTGTAAATTATAAGGATATTAGAAGTGACTGAGGGGTTGTTCTGTGACCAAATAAAGGCACAAGGCTGCAGGCTGAGTTATACAGGGAACTCTGAGTATCACTCATGTATTATAAGGGATAATGTACCCCCTACTGTAAATGATAAGGATATTAGAAGTCACTGAGGGATTCTGTGACCATAGAAAGACACAAGGCTACAGGCTGAGTTATACAGGGAACTCTGAGTATCACTCATGTATTATAAGGGATAATGTACCCCCTACTGTAAATGATAAGGATATTAGAAGTCATTGAGGGGTTGTTCTGTGACCATATAAAGAGACAAGGCTACAGGCTGAGTTATACAGGGAACTCTGAGTATCACTCATGTATTATAAGGGATAATGTACCCCCTACTGTAAATGATAAGGATATTAGAAGTCACTGAGGGGTTCTGTGACCATATAAAGGCACAAGGCTGCAGGCTGAGTTATACAGGGAACTCTGAGTATCACTCATGTATTATAAGGGATAATGTACCCCCTACTGTAAATGATAAGGATATTAGAAGTCACTGAGGGGTTGTTCTGTGACCATATAAAGGCACAAGGCTGCAGGCTGAGTTATACAGGGAACTCTGAGTATCACTCATGTATTATAAGGGATAATGTAAAGCACTGCGTATCTTGACAGCGCTATATAAATAAATGATGATGATGATGATGATAATGTACCCCCTACTGTAAATGATAAGGATATTAGAAGTCACTGAGGGGTTGTTCTGTGACAATATAAAGGCACAAGGCTGAGTTATACAGGGAACTCTGAGTATCACTCATGTATTATAAGGGATAATGTACCCCCTACTGTAAATGATAAGGATATTAGAAGTCACTGATGGGTTGTTCTGTGACCATATAAAGACACAAGGCTGCAGGCTGAGTTATACAGGGAACTCTGCATCTGCCTGCTACCTGCCCTGTATATTGGAATCTGCCTTTGCCTGCCCTGTCCTTATGGCCCCATTAACCAGTGTTACCCAGCATATGGTCTCCAGTCCCGCTTTACCCAACCAGTCAACCTAGTTAATCATGGTAACAGCCCCAGACCATCATTCTTCCTCCCTTGAACTTTACTATGAATATTTTACATTCTGGCAGGTACAGTTCTCCTGGCATCTCCCAAATCCTGACTATTCCAAGTTGGATAAATGCCAGTTACCAATCCAGAGGGTGCAGTTCCAGGGCCCCCCACTCCCTACTGAAAGGAATTGTGTGTTTCTGGGTATGGCATTTATTGACTATATATTGTACATGTATTGGTGTAACTACAGAGGAAGCAATTCCCGCGTCTACTTCTGCGCAAGTCACCCACAAATATGTGCTGAGGGGGGTCAGAGCTGACTTGTGATTATGCTCCTGTTGGAGTCACCCATCATTTTGTTCAGAGGATACTCTTGTTACACCCCCTGTGACATCACTTCCCTAAACCACCTCTTATAATAATCAGAATAAATCCCTTTTCAGCAATTTTAATGAAGAATGCTGAATTGCCTCCTATAATGCTGGCCCTGTTAAACTTCATGGCCACACCCACTTTTTTTCAAGAACTCGTTTTAAAGGCCACACTCCGCCTCAACAGGATTCTGTGGGGAAAATCTAACAGCAGGGCCAACTTTGTCCCAAGTCTAATGAGCCAGAACAACATGATATTAAGATTATTAGGAGATCAAAGGTTGGCGGGTCGCTGTGTGTAAGTTGTTAGATCCGGAGCAAACGTTGCACCAATTACTACATTCCCTTCCCGGAGTGCTGGAACATGGAAGCAATGTATCAGAATTCTAGGTAATTTAGCCTAAATTGAATCTAATTAAATGTGTTTTTGAGTAATAAAATCAATACTGTAGAAGTGTAAATGTTTTATATGTGTATGACTCACTATACTGACCCTGGGCAGCCACTATATAAACACACGCCTGCTTTTATAGATTGGGGGAGCCATAGAAACAATTGCAGTTTCGTTTCTCCTTGTTGCCTCTTAAATTTTTTCGTTGGCAACTTAATCCAGAGGGAGGAAACATATTTCTTATTTAAGCGCATTATATATCCTCATATGTCATTACTAGCTTCTAGTTCTGTTCTCTTAAAGACTGCTCCCTGTTATATCTGTATCAGCAGCAAGTTAAATACACACTGAGTTCTGCATCACTCATTGACACTCGCCCTCCTGTTGTGTTACCTGCTCTTCTCTCCAAATGTAAGTACAGAACTGACTCCATAGTTTTACAGATATTCTATGTTGTATGTATGTGAAGTGTCTGACATTTCTAGTGCTGTGTACATTGGTACGAGGTAATGTACCCCCTACTGTAAATGATAAGGATATTAGAAGTCACTGAGGGGTTGTTCTGTGACCATATAAAGGCACAAGGCTGCAGGCTGAGTTATACAGGGAACGCTGAGTATCACTCATGTATTATAAGGGATAATGTACCCCCTACTGTAAATGATAAGGATATTAGAAGTCACTGAGGGGTTGTTCTGTGACCATATAAAGGCACAAGGCTGCAGGCTACGTTATACAGGGAACTCTGAGTATCACTCATGTATTATAAGGGATAATGTACCCCCTACTGTAAATGATAAGGATATTAGAAGTCACTGAGGGATTCTGTGACCATAGAGAGACACAAGGCTACAGGCTGAGTTATACAGGGAACTCTGAGTATCACTCATGTATTATAAGGGGTAATGTACCCCCTACTGTAAATGATAAGGATATTAGAAGTCACTGAGGGGTTGTTCTGTGACCATATAAAGGCACAAGGCTGCAGGCTGAGTTATACAGGGAACTCTGAGTATCACTCATGTATTATAAGGGATAATGTACCCCCTACTGTAAATGATAAGGATATTAGAAGTCACTGAGGGGTTGTTCTGTGACCATATAAAGGCACAAGGCTGCAGGCTGAGTTATACAGGGAACTCTGAGTATCACTCATGTATTATAAGGGATAATGTACTGTACCTCTCACGGATTCTGTAACAATATAGTTAGGCTGGGGGTGCTCTATTTATTCTTTTGCCTGTATTTCAGACGTCGAGGCACCAGAGATATTTGGAGAAATCCAAGAAATGGCAGAGAGGAAGAAATCTGTGGTGCTGGGAGCCTTATTCCCCGGCAGATACAGTTTCACAGTGAGAAGCAACTACTTCACCGTTCACGATTCTTTCGCTTCCATTGGGGAGGATCTGGCTCAGAGTTTAACTCAAGTTCTCCTGTTGGTGTCGGAGGTGGTTATGTCGGCCGGCAGTGCAGCCTCCAGTGTTTTGTTTTTTCTGGCCGATATTGTTAAGATTCTGAGCAAAGCTGTTACCCCCCTGCTGCATATTGGACTGACCCTGTGCCACCTGCTGTGGCTCATGGTCCTATCCATCATTATTTTGCTCAAATACACTCTGGGCATGTTAGAAGCCCCCAGCTCGGCATGGAACACACAGACATCACCCCAAAATAATAATGATGAAAAGCAAATCTTCCTCACTAAAGGTGGGCACACACTGACCGACCCTAGACGGTATCTCACTGATTGGTCTGCTGCCCCAACAAATGGATTCCTCAATGGCCAACAATACATAGGAAAGGATAAAAGCTATTTTTTCAATTAAAGGTGTGGTTTACCTTTAAATTGGCATTTAGCATGTTGGCTCAGTCTAAGCAACTTTTCAATTGGTCTTAATTTTTTCTTTTTTTTTTATAGTTTTTGAATGATTTACCTTCTTCTTCTGACTCTTTCCAGCTTTCAAAGGGGTTCACTGACCCATCTAAAAACAAATGCTCTGTAAGGCTTAAAATGTTTTTTATTAATCACCTTTGTATTCGGCCTCACCTATTCGCATTTCAGCCTCTTATTCAAATCGATGCATGGTTTCTGGGTAATTTGCACCCTAGCAACCAGATTTCTGAAATTGCCGACCGGAGAGCTGCTGAATAAAAAGCGAAATAACTCGAAAATAATAAAAAATCGAAACCAATTTCAAATTGTCTCAGAATATCACTCTCTACTTTTTTTTAAAGGTGAACAACCCCTTTAATCAGCATTTAATCATTCATTTAATTAGCGCTGCATTAATCCTGCCATGTGACCCATAGGTATAATATATGATGTTATTTCATGCACCCTACTATGTGTTCTGGCAAGTTGGCACTGTATTTATCCTGGGGTATTGTAAATAAAAGAGAAAATACATTGATTCTAGCATGTGTTCTGGGACATTATTTATAAAGTTAATAAAAAATAAAGTTATAATGTTTTCTGCCTGTTCTTTATGTAGGTAATACTCCCAAAATGTCTAGTGACACTAGTCAGAGAACCTTGCCTACCTGTGGCTTTCAGCAGGCACCTATGGGTGCACCCGTTGCCGCACCCATTCCCAAAACATAAGAAATGTGATAGTAGCAGACAGCATTCCTTGCATTCTGTTAAAGAGACACTAGATGGCGATAGAGCTATTGGAATGATTTATTTGTCTGCCTTGATGCATTGCTTTTCTAATCACTGCATTATATTTTATTCTTTCTTTATATAGCACCGGCACAACGGAGGTTATAACTGTCAACAAAGCTGATGTTACAGGACTATTTATTTATTAATGCTGATGATGCAGATGATGATGGTTTCTGTGCTGCCATGTAATGTGATTTAATCACTAATCAGCCTTGTTTTATGAATGTTATAGTAATGCCCCACTTGGAGGTCCAATAATTGGACAGGCCCCCCTCTTAGCACATTACATGGGTACAGGTATATAGAAATATAGATGCAGCAGTCATCCTGCCACAATTCAAAGAATATTCAGGTCAGGACGACAAATACATTTTGCCCCCAAATCCCACACAGTGGCAAAACTACAGGGGAAGTAGACCCAGAGGTTGGTGGGGGACAGGGTTATGTTTTCTCTATAATCCCCTTCTCCAGCCTGCTGTTCTATCTGGGCAAGAGGGGGAGGGGGTGTGTGTGGGTGGCAGGGGTGTATTTTTGCGGCATGCCCCTCCAAATATTTTCTTGAAGTGAGGGCTAGCACCTTTTTGTTATGCCACTGAACCCTCCCAAACTGGTCATCAAACTAAGCTTTCTGGCATATATTGGCATTAAGTGAATACACAATAACACCAACTCTCCCCCTAACTGGCCTTCAGGCTGGGCCCCCTTAGCTCATAACAAGGTTACAGATATTTGGAAACATTGGGGTAACAGTCATCCTGCTATAGTTCCAGGGGTACCCAGGGTACAAATAAACACTCACCCCAAATATCCCTCTAACTAACCTTCAGGCTGGGCCCCCTTAGCTCATAACAAGGTTACAGATATATAGAAACATTGGGGTAACAGTCACCCTGCTATAGTTCCAGGGGTACCCAGGACCAGTGTCGGACTGGGGCACCTGGGGCCCACCAGAGAACCTGATCTGAAGGGCCCCTCCATATACTCACGAAAGCCCACAAGGGAAAAAAAAGGAAATGCATACTAAAGTGTACATTTTTATTTATATATACTATTAAACAATATTAAGTTGCCATAAATATTAAATAACCTTATTACTGAAAAAGATCAAAGTTGTTTTATAAGAAATATAATTAAAGCACTGCACATGCAGTATAAATGAGTATAAATCTTAGTCACCTAAAAAACACGTAATCACACAGAACAGAGCAATCAATCTCAAATGAGTAATTTTTGCAAGAGGGAAGATGATTTTGCAAAGTTATCAATTATATCATCATACATTAAATTATTTGCATTGTCCCTCTCAATGTTAAGCAGCAGAAACGATTCCAGTAACTCCTGTCCAATCATAGATCTTAAACGGGTTTTTACTATTTTCAGCTTAGAGAACACTCTTTCACATGACACCTGAGTGCAAGCCAAAGTTAGTAGTGTTTTATACACAGCAAAGAGGTTGGTGTATGCAGAAGAGTGTAAGTTGTGGTCGTAGAGAAGCCTGTAGCAACAGGTCAGACAGTTTTCACACACACTCTTTTTTAAGTCACTGACTATTTCCTCATCATCATCACTTTCCCCTATAGTGACAGTGGCTGTTTGAGGAAGGCTGGGTTTTTTTAGCAGTGGGTAGTTGTCTTTAAAGTTCAAAAGTTCAGATTTTAACTGAACAGTATCCACACCAGCCAAATCAGCAATCGTATGTAAGGATTCTCCTGGAATGTCCTCTTCCCTGATGTTGCTAAACTGCCTAGGGTCTAGAAATGCAAGATCTTGTATGAGCTTTTCATTTTTAGAGAATTTTTGGTCAATGCTGTTTACAGCCTGATCTATGACTGCATAGTATGTCTGGACCTCAAATCCTTTCAGAGGATCCACAAGAGGCTCATCTGCAGCCAACTCCCCAGGCATCCTTTTTTTCCTTGCTATTCTTTTATGTGGGAGACTCTTCTCTAGCTCAGCACTGACAGACATCTCATCAAGGGAATGGTCTATCTTTTCAATAAAAGCATTTGCCAGACTCACAAGCTTCGGAAATGATAGTCTCAGTTTCTGAAATTGGCTTTTAGCCATTTCAACCATTCTCCAAGCTTGCAGGATGTCCAGCCCACTAGTCTGAAGGTAATCTGATACAGGTGTGGCTATTTCAAAAATTTGCATGAAGAGAAAAGAAACAAGCAATGTTTCATATCTTGTCCAGCCATGAATTAGATATTTTGCCTCACTGACCACTTTGCTGTCAAACTGGGTGGACAAAGAAATGTGCTCAAGACAGTAAATCAGTGTACTGTACAACTCTTTTGACTGATCAGTGCAGGACCCAAAAATAGTACTGAGTGCTCTCGGCTTACTCCACCATCGGGTGGCACCAATTTTTTTTAGTCTGGAAAGTTTTTCCTGCCCATGACGCAGGGTAGAAACTTGTTCTGTCCACACAGACATCCTCTTGTACGACTCAGAGAAAAAACATGCAGTCTTCTCTAAAAGGCCAAACAGTGATTTTACAGTGATTACACACTGGGTTATATCCACAATTACCAGATTCAGTATATGAGCATAACACCATGTATAAACAGAACTGCAGCTCACATTTCTTATATGGGCCTGAACGCCATTGTAACACCCACTCATGTTTGCAGCACCATCAAAAGAGCAACCAATGATGTTACTGACACTCAAAGATACCTTTTCCAGCTGATCTTTGAGAGATAGGTAAAGTGCTTCTCCTGTTGTGCTCTTAACATTTATGAGAGCAATAAGTCTTTCATGTACATCTCGCTCTCTCACATATCTCAGAATGATGCTGCATTGTTCCATCACACCAACATCCTGGGTGCTGTCCATTTCCACACTAAATTTCACTGCATCTTTAACTTCCTGGCTAATTATATGCTTTACCATCATTCCCATTACAATTATCAAATTATTTATTGTAGTTTTACTTAGGAAAGTAACTAGGCCTCCTCTCCCTTTGCTCTCAGGATGGCGCTTTTTCCTTTCCTCGCTCATTGCCACTACCTCTTTGACATGATTTTGTAGAACACTGTCATATTTACTAAGAAGTAAAACCAACTCGAGGAAGTTACCATGGTTCAAGTCACTATTTAGTAAGGCATGTGCAGCTTCATCCTTTTCTCTGTAAGCCAGGCCAAGTTTTGCAATATGCTGAATAATGTCAATCAACCTCATTATGACTAAACGATTATGCCTTATTTTTTCCTTTTGTTTGTTAACTAAATTTACATTGATTAGTGTTTCAATGTCGCTTTTCCTTTCTGCTGTCAAATAAGATGTTACTGATGCCTGATGTAGGACAGATTCCTCATGTTCCTTGACTCTTTCATTGACATGCAGTCTATTAACTGGCCAGCCACTAATAAATATACTTCTCCTGTTAGTACAGAAAGCCATGCAGGTTGAGCAGTTAAGTTTTTGGTCATCAACACAAAAAGAAAGCCATTTTCTCTGAATTGCACTTCCACCAGGCACTGATCGGAAATATACTTTGTGTGCTTGGAAAGGAAGTGTGTGAGTAGCATCTGAAAGTGGCTGAACTGGGTGTGCTTCCATAAAATGTAATTTAACAGAAAGATTGCAGGTTTGGTCTGGTGCCTTAAAGGGATTACACTGAGCATATGTGGAAGTAACAGGGGAGAGCACATTAGGCTCAGCTGAACTTTCTGAATCTGAGTCTTTATCAGATTCTACAGGAATGGTAGAGGAGTCTTTCTGTTCACCTTCCTGTTCTCTTATAAGCCAAGAGGGCCCTTCACATTCCTCCTCAACCCTAGATGATGAAGATGATGCAGCCATTGCTATTGGTAGAGGGGCATCTTCATGGGTTAAGACCTGAAGCTCTGAAGAGCTCTGACATGGCTGGCCTTTTGGTTGCCATAACTTTTGTTGCCCTGGTGCTGTCCCTGCATCCATTAGCCCTTTTCTGGAAGCCTGTAACCTTTTTTCTGAACCTGTTTTATACTTCTTTTTAGGGATGGCTTCCTTGCTTTGATCTTTTGAATCAGTAGCTCTTTTAGAAGACATTGCAGATCTCCTATCAATAAAGAGTGCATTCTGTGTATTAGTATCCCTAACCCTAAATAAACCTAAACTTGTGCACCATGCCCACGCTGAAAAACTGTGATACAAGCAAGAGAACATTGAGCTTCAAACGGACACACCATGCACAAAAAAACATGCCATCATGCTGCGGCATCATGCTTAAAAACATGCCAAAAAGAAGAAATCATAGCATGCATTTTGCTACATAACAACAAATAAGGCGATTTCTTTCTTTCCCTGATAACGTCAGGGTCCAATCTGTCTGCCTATGATTGAATAACTTTTTTCACACCAACCAGTCTTACTTACACCAAGCAACTCAATGATTTCAGAATTCTGCAACAAGAATATGTTATATTTAAAAACACAAAACTGTAAGTGTATAATCAAGCAAAATCAGTAGCAAGCATGCAATTGCCCAAATAAATGTATATTTAATATATACAAGTTTCGGCATAAACAGATAAATACATAAACATACAACTAGGGATGCACCGAATCCACTATTTTGGATTTGGCCGAACCCCCGAATCCTTCATGAAAGATTCGGCTGAATACCCAACCGAATCTGAATCTGCATATGCAAATTAGGGGTGAGAAATGAAAAACAGCTTAGATGTCCTTGTTTTGTTCAAAAAGTCACCAACCCCACCCCTTATTTTTCGGTTCGGCCGGGAAGAAGGATTCGGCCGAATCAGAATCCTGCTGAAAAAGGCAGAATCCTGGATTCAGTGCATTCCTACATACAACTATAGATTACAGTAGCCTTGGATATTATTATTGTCCAAGAAACCATCCAAGCCCCTCTTAAAGGCATTGACACAATCAGCACAAAATCACAACATCTTCTGACATTACCCAACCTCACTGCGAAGAACCATATGCACTGCTACAGGTTAAAATTCTGATGGCCACTTCAGTATTTAGTACCGTAATGACTAACTTGCTTGACTGATGGGAATGTGATAGGGCCTACGGATAGTAAGCTCCACTGGGGCAGTTACTTGTGGGAATTTGAGAGGGACCTTAGATTGTAAGCTCTAATGGGGCAGGGAGTGATGGGAATGTGATAGGGCCTTCTGATGGTAAGCTCCACTGGGGCAGGGACTTGTGGGAATGTGATAGGGTCCTTAGATAGTAAGCTCCATGGGGCAGGGAGTGATGGGAATGTGATAGGGCCTTCTGATGGTAAGCTCGCTGAGGCAGGAACTGATGTGATTAAGATAGGGACTTTAGATTGTAAGCTCCATGGGCAGGGACTGATCAAAATGTGATAATACCTGCAAAACACAACTGAAGCTTGAAAGGCAGCCCATGTGCAAATAAAGTAGGAAAAATATAATGTACACACATTTTATAAACACCAGTACTCCATCAGCTTTATGAATTGCATTCCATTTAATCAAATGGTAATTCATTAATTGATTAAAAATTCATGTTATACTGCATTAATCAAGTAAAAAAATCATTGAGCATTTAATTTATTTTATTATTTTTATTTCATTTATTTTATCGTTTTTATTTCATTTATTTTACCATTTTTATTTCATTTATTTTATCATTTTTATTTTAACCATTCCCATCCCAGTCAAATAATAATTCATATCTCAGATTAAGCAGACAGATAAAGCAACTACTGGCAAAGACTGGAGATGGTCAGATTAAAAAAAAAAAGTCAATGTGGGTTATTATGAGTCTTATTAAGGCCAACATAGTTCATAGTCCAAAGTCAATACAACTTCCCCCAATCCCCCAGGGTGGTAAAGGGCAGGCCGGCATAGTCCATTTCCCCCACCCCCCCTTAAATTATTTGCTCACCAGCACTGCCACTGACTGTAGTATATTCTTCAAATAAATAGCTAGCCGAACAGAGGAGACAGGGAGAACAGAGGACTGCAATCGTCATCACCAGCCCAACTTGCCCAGCGAAAGTGAATGATGCAACAGCCAGCAATCCAGGATCAACCAAAGCAGGCAGCAGCAGTATGGATATGGCAGCAGCCCGCAGTAACTACCACTTGCTCGCTCCCTCCCTCCCTGTCACACTACTGGACACGGCGCGAATCTCTCCTCCCCCACGTGAAGGACGTGAGTGACGTCATCATCAGGCGCGGTCGCACAGCCACAGTTAGATCAGTAAAAACATGGATCGATGCGATACCGTATGGGCACAAGCAGCAGGATCCGAGTCAGTGCCTCAGTCAGTGAGCAGGTTTGACAGGCAGCAGCGCTGCAGGGCCCATTCCTCAGAAAAAAAAAAACGGAGCGCTGAAAAAATAATAATAATAAAAAAAAAAAAAAACATGCTCGTGGGGGCCCACAAGGACTGGGGCCCACCGGGATATCTCCCGGTGTCCCGGTGGGCCAGTCCGACACTGCCCAGGACACAAATAAGCACTCACCCCAAATCTCCCCCTAACTGACCTTCAGGCTGGGCCCCCTTAGCTCATAACAAGGTTACAGATATATAGAAACATTGGGGTAACAGTCACCCTGCTATAGTTCCAGGGGTACCCAGGGTACAAATAAGCACTCACCCCAAATCTCCCCCTAACTGACCTTCAGACTGGGCCCCCTTAGCTCATAACAAGGTTACAGATATATAGAAACATTGGGGTATCACCCTGCTATAGTTCCAGGGGTACCCAGGGCACAAATAAGCACTCACCCCAAATCTCCCCCTAACTGGCCTTCAGACTGGGCCCCCTTAGCTCATAACAAGGTTACAGATATATTGAAACATTGGGGTAACACTCTGCTATAGTTCCAGGGGTACCCAGGGCACAAATAAGGAGATATAATAACTATGTATAAATATATAAAGGGATCATAAAATCATTTTTGTAATGCTGTATTTACCAGTAGGTCCTTCCAGAAGAAAGGAGGTTCCATCTAAATATTTGGAAAGGGGTTTTTAAAAGTGAAAGCTGTAAAGTTGTGGAATTCTCTCCCTGTGTAGATTGAGGATATATCAATGGTTGAGTATACAAGGAGTAAACAGAGGGCAAGGACTAAATAGTAGTTTAAATAAAGCTGCAGACGGAGGGAGTGACTCTATAAATACACAAAGTTTGTTTTAGTTTCGTTTCTGCTCCTGAACAGATTCACCTACAATCCAAAGGTAAGAAGCATTTTCTCATTTAAGCACATAATAAATTTGAATCTGTCATTTCAGGCTAACATTTCTGTACAGGTATGGGACCTGTTATCCAGAATGCGTGGGACCTGGGGTTTTCTGGATAATGGATCCTTCCCTGATTTGTTAACATTTTAAAAAATGATTTAATATGTATAGCAGAAGGTAGATTATTATATGCAATACACATGAGGTATGTGACATCGTGAAGAACTGAATACAGTAAAAAATAGGGATGCACCGAATCCAGGATTCGGTTCGGGATTCGGCCAGGATTCGGCCTTTTTCAGCAGGATTCGGATTCGGCCGAATCCTTCTGCCCGGCCGAACCGAATCCTAATTTGCATATGCAAATTAGGGGCAGGGAGGGAAATTGCGTGACTTTTTGTCAGAAAACAAGGAAGTAAAAAATGTTTTCCCCTTCCCACCCCTAATTTGCATATGCAAATTAGGGTTCGGATTCGGTTCGGTATTCGGCCGGAATAAAAAATTCTTCTTTTATTTGTAAAATACAATAAAGGCATGTGAGCAATGGCACTAGTGCATGTGACTTCTACGACTGACGCGTTTCATGCCCCATGGCACTTCCTCAGCGTATGACATATTATTCACCATATACAGCTTTCTAGGCATCCTCAAATGCTGACAATTATCCACAAAGTTATCCTTAAAGGGATCCTGTCATCGGATAACATGTTTTTTTCAAAACGCATCAGTTAATAGTGCTACTCCAGCAGAATTCTGCACTGAAATCCATTTCTCAAAAGAGCAAACTGATTTTTTTATATTTTGAAATCTGACATGACATTTTGTCAATTTCCCAGCTGCCCCTGGTCATGTGACTTGTGCCTGCACTTTAGGAGAGAAATGCTTTCTGGCAGGCTGCTGTTTTTCCTTCTCAATGTAACTGAATGTGTCTCAGTGGGACATGGGTTTTTACAATTGAGTGTTGTTCTTAGATCTACCAGGCAGCTGTTATCTTGTGTTAGGGAGCTGTTATCTGGTTACCTTCCCATTGTTCTTTTGTTTGGCTGCTGGGGGGGAGAAGGGAGGGGGTGATATCACTCCAACTTGCAGTACAGCAGTAAAGAGTGATTGAAGTTTCTCAGAGCACAAGTCACATGACTTGGGGCAGCTGGGAAATTGACAAAATGTCTAGCCCCATATCAGATTACAAAACTGAATATAAAAAAATCAGTTTGCTCTTTTGAGAAATGGATTTCAGTGCAGAATTCTGCTGGAGCAGCACTATTCCAATTTGGAAATGTTTTTTTTTTTTCCTATGACAGTATCCCTTTAAAGGGACATCAGTTAAACACATCAGTTAATAGTGCTGCTCCAGCAGACTTCTGCACTGAAATCCAATTCTCAAAAGAGCAATCAGATTTTTTCATATTCAGTTTTGAAATCTGACATGGGGCTAGACATATTATCAGTTTCCCAGCTGCCTCCAGTCATGGGACTTCTACACTTTTGATCTTCTACGTAACCTCAATACCACATACATTACTACTGCAATAGATCCCAAATTCTTGTACTTATTCTTTACTCCACTTCCAGATTACAATCAGGTCATCGATGAAACTATAATATTTCACTCTCCAAAGATTTGGCACTTTTCAACCCATCTCATGCATAAGTTTGCATATGAGAGCGCCTTCATACATAAAGTAGTTACGGTTTAAAAGATATTGAACTGACTCCAAGATAAATTCATTATTTTTCCTGGGAATATAGATTAGCATATTCAAACCAGAAGTATAAGGCTTGTAACCCCAACATGATGCTCTTTAGAAGAGTATAAAGCTGTGACATCTAGGGGGTTATTTATCAATCTCCGAATATCCGAACCTCAAATAATTCGTAGTTTTCGGAACAAAAAAAAAAACAAACTATGAGTCTGATATATATATAATAGATTTGAAAAAAGCATATGAACTAGTGATCGTAGATCTCTGCTAGAACAGGCAGTAAAGGGTAACAAACAATCACAAAATAAGTATAAGGGAAACAGAAAAGACGTGAACAATAAAATGTATTTTGTAACAAATTCTAGTAGTGAGGCATCTGACATAAAAAGATAGTTATGAATGTTTTCGGTATATCCAAATTCAACATTTTCTTAATATAGTGATTAAAGGATGTACTAATATTTTGACCTCTTCTGCCTGGGAACAACTGTGTGTTAAATTCCCTTGTAGTGGAGGAATAATATCCATTCTGTATAAAGAAATTTCGAATTCTTCCATTTCTTCCCTTCCAACTTACTCTAAGGGGCCGATTCACCAAGGGTCGAATATCGAGGGTTAATTAACCCTCGATATTCGACTGGGAATTAAAATCCTTCGACATCGAAGTCGAAGGATTTTAGCGCAGATAGTTCGATCGAACGATCAAAGGATTATTCCTTCGATCAAACGATTAAATCCTTCGAATCGAACGATTCGAAGGATTTTAATCCAACGATCTAAGGAATATCCTTCGATCAAAAAAACTTAGGAAAGCCTATGGGGACCTTCCCCATAGGCTAACATTGCGTTCGGTAGCTTTTAGATGGCGAACTAGGGGGTCGAAGTTTTTTCTTAAAGAGACAGTACTTCAATTATCGAATAGTCGAACGATTTTTAGTTCGAATCCTTCAATTCGAAGTCGTAGTCGAAGGTCGAAGTAGCCCATTGGATGGTCAAAGTAGCCCAAAAAAACACTTCGAAATATGTGAATCGGCCCCTAAGCAATGGGAAAGAGAATTGGGTACTATAGTAGATGAATCTACATGGCAACAAACTTGGACAAATACGACTAAGATCTCAACGAATATTTTGGCTGGATGGTATATGGTCCCCACGAAATTGCATAAATTTTATCCTAATTCCAGCCCGCTCTGCTTTCGTAATTGCGGCATGGACGGTTCTATGCTCCATATTTGGTGGCAATGTAGACAGGCGTTCAGATTTTGGTCCCGAATATTTACATTAATTGATTCCATTATGGGGATCAAACTTCGAAAAGATCCTACGATGGTACTACTTAATACGACTATTCCAGTCCCGAATAAATATCATCACAAACTCATACACTTTATCTTTACGGCAGCGAAACAGACTATTGCTACGTCCTGTAAAAGGTTCCTATAATTATGTTCAGGCTCAAAATGAACTGGATTATGGTAAATGTTGAGTATTGCTACAGATAAATATCATGTTTACACCAAAATCTGCACGCCTTGGATAACATATAACAGGTTACAATAAATATATTGGATGAGAACTAGTGATGGGCGAATTTGCGCCGTTTCTCTTCGCTGAAAAATTTGCGAAATTCGCGAAACGGCGAAAAATTCACGAAACGGCGCCGGCGTCTTGTTTTTGACGGCGGCTCCGTTTTTGACGCCGGCGCCCATTTTTAACGTCGGCGTCCATTTTTCCGAAAAGTTTTAAAAGAAAAAGATAGTTATGAAACATTGGAATTTGATAAGTTCAGATCCGTCAATAGAAGTTGAGTCACCATGGTTTACATATAGAAGAAATAGATCAATTGCGAGCTATGTATGCCCTATTATGCTCCCAGATAAACGAGAACATCAAATTGGTTAAACCATGTTGGGACTTACACACGTGGAGCAAAAATCTGCAAGGCATGTGGCTATGTAAGGAGATGTAAAGGCAAACAAATAAAATCCCATTTTTACTTTCTTTAATGAAAAAGAAACCTATCTCCAATATACTTTCATTAAAACATGTGTCCCGTTTTATAAGAAACCTGACTGTATACAGTGAAATTCTCCCTTCATTTACTGCTGTGGATAGGAATTGTCAGACGGTCCCTAACTGCTCTGCAGGGAAACAATCATACTTATGAACAGCAGGGGGAGCCCCGGCCTTACTTCCCAGCCATGCAGAACTCAAGCAGCTTTGTTTGTTTCCCTGCAGAGCAGTTGGCGACTGTATAGAGATTTGTATTGGATTTTATTTTTGCCTTTACATCTCCTTTACTGTTTTCAACTCCAGCTGCAGGGACAAAGATCATGGAGCCAGATTTAAACAGATAAACTGGGGTTCTATTTGGAGGATTATTTTGCTGCAGCCACTGGTCCTGCAGAGTTGGAGAAAGTTTGTATTAAACAATACAAAAACTATAAAATCCACATTAGATTACATGACAACACAGGACCCAGTGCAGTCTGTATATTCTGATTATTAATCAGTCTTGTTGTATCGGCTTCTGGCAGATATTATTTGACTTGTGCTGTTTTTATAATTTATGACGATCCCTAAGCAGCCCAGACCACACTGAGCATGTGCACAGTCTTAGTCTTGCAAAGATGTATAACAAAGTTACAAGATGGTGACCCCCCTGTGGCCAACTTTGAAAGCATAAATCATTTGTTTGATTAGGCTTGTGGTGCAGTAAGTTCATGTTTATGTTTAGTATACAAAATACAGTATTTCTTGTCTTATTCTATTTTACACTTTACTTCCCCTGTAATGTATCTAAACGGTCTAAAAGTACTGTAACAGGTAAAGAGTGAACGTAGATCATATATAAATTGTCAAACTACAAATGTGATCTACTTAGCCACATGTTATTGTGGATGCCAGTATGTTGGTCGTACAATGTGGAGAATGAAGGATAGGATCCTAGAACTTATAGCTTGTGTATGGAGAAAAGATGTGTCAGCCTCTATAGCAGAACATATTATTAATGAACATAATGGCAATGATAGACGTAATTCTTTCTAGGTCATAGAACATGTCAAAGGGGATTTGTAAAAATGTATGAATGAAAGAGAAACATGGTGGATGTTTTACGTTAGAGACACAGAAACCTTTAGATCTTAATAAAATCAATAAAATACGGTATAGAATAGGAGTGAGAAGTTTTATATAATACAGTATATGGAATTTTATGATATATGCCTTTAAGGATAACTTTATGGATAATTGTCAGCAATTGAGGATGTCTATAAAGTTGTATATGGTGAATAATATGTCATACTCTGTAGTAGGGCCATGGGGCACGAAACGCGTCAGTCGTAGTAGTCACATGCACTAGTGCCATTGCTGACATGCCTTTATTGTATTTTACAAAGAAAAGAAGAATTTTTTAATCCCGAAACAAACGTGTCCAAGAAGTCGGTATTAGTGAATTTGTATAAGGTTTGAGTTGGATATAGGGATGTAGCGAACTGTTCGCCGGCGAACTTGTTCGCGCGAACATCGACCGTTCGCGCTCGCCGAATGTTCGCGAACGTTTGGTAACGTTCGCATTTTGAGTTCGCGTTCGATTAGAATACAAATCGTTCAGCCATTCGACCATTCGAATTCCTTCGACTGCTGAAAATCGAACGATTTCCATTCGTTCGAACGATTGTAAGCATTCGATCGAATGAAAAGCATTCGATCGAATGCTTCGATCGTTCGATTCGAATGAAAATCCTTCGATCGAACGATTAAAATCCTTCGATCGTTCGAATCGAACGATTTTAGCGGGTGTTCGAAGTTCGCGAACTGTCCGCGAACGTTCGCATTTTTTGCCGGTGTTCGCGAACACCAAATCGGCAGTTCGCTACATCCCTAGTTGGATATATGGACACGTGATTGTCTAGAGCTCCATACGAACGAGAAAAAATACAAGTGGTTGTCCTGCACCCAACCCACCTTCTCCTGATCATGGCCAATGTTCCACCATGAAATCTCTGATGTCTCTGGTTTCTCCTTCTCAAAGGACAAGTCTCCATTGTTTATTCTTTTGCCTGTATTTCAGACGTCGGTGGCACTAGAGATATTTGGAGGAACCTACGAAATGTGCAAGAGGAAGAAATCTGTGGTGCTGGGAGCCTTATTCCCCGACAGATACAGTTTCACAGTGAGAAGCAACTACTTCAACGCTCACGATTCTTTCGCTTCCATTGGGGAGGATCTGGCTCAGAGTTTAACTCAAGTTCTCCTGTTGGTGTCGGAGGTGGTTATGTCGGCCGGCAGTGCAGCCTCCAGTGTTTTGTTTTCTCTGGCCGCCATTGCTACGTTTCTGAGCAAAGCTGTTACCCCCCTGCTGCATATTGGACTGACCCTGTGCCACCTGCTCTGGCTCATGGTACAATCCATCATTATTTTGCTCAAATTCATTATTTTCCTATATTACTTTTTATGCTCATTGTCAAGTAAATGGAGGGTAAACCCTGAAAATCCAGAAGTAAGTTTCCCTAAGAAAAAGTAGTTTTATCCTTAAAGTATCAATGGAATATAAGAAATAAATTACAGGTCTAAATTTGGCACATAAATAAGATATTCTAAGTTCCCTGGCCTATAATAATGTTGAAGAGTTCTGAGGCCTTGATGTTCCTTTTGGCCTTCTCTCTTGGGGGGTCTCTCCTCTCCCACCCTCTCTCTCTCTCTACTAATTACAAGATGGTGACCCCTTGTGGCCAGCGCTGAAAGCATAAATCATTTATTTGTTCAGGCTTGTGGTGCAGTAAGTTCATGTTTATGTTTAGTATACAAAATACAGCATGTGTATTCTATTTTAGACTTTACTTCCCCTTTAAAACTTCCAGCTCCAGTTGCAGGAACAAAGAACGGGGTGCCAGATTGATACAGATCAGTTGGCTGTGGAGATTTGGGGAAACATGATGGAAAAGTGTTTTTTTTTGGTGAAATATTGCTTTAAAAATACAACTCAGCTGTTTGATGGACTACAGCTCCCAGCATGCTTCAACCTTCATTATATGTTGCATTATTCTGGGATTTGTAGTCCAGCAACAACTGAGTAACATTTGGTTATTTTCTACCCCTTTAATCCCACCACATGTTCTTCAACTATAATATATGATATTTCATATTGCATACTGCATTTAAGCTGATGTATTCTAGGGGTATAATATATGGAACTGGCACTAAAATCCGTTATTGTTTATAGACTATTCTCCATTCTATTAGCGCTGTATTAATCCTGCCATGTGTTCCATAGGTATAATACATGATATTATTTCTTGCACCGTCTATGTGTTCTATTTAAGTTGGCTCTGAATTTATCCTGGGGTATTATGAATAAAAGAGAAAATGCATTGATGTATTCCAGCATGTGTCCTTGGGGCATTAGTCTTATTAATCTTACCACTACTGTATATTCTGCCTGTTCTTTATGTAGGAAAGGCTCCCAAATGGCTAGTGCCAAATGTACCACCGGTCTCATTGTGACTTCCACCAGGCACCCATGGGTGCACTTCTTCCTGCATTTCCATACCACAGCAACAGCAGGTGGGTGTCCCCCAGATATGCCCCTACTTACAGGGGAACTATTGCAAAAATGAAAATGTAATATAAGCTTCATCATACTGAAATAAAAAACTTTCCAAATACTATAAATTAAATATTCTGCATTGTTTCTGAAATAATCAAGTTTATCTTCACTATTCCTCTCTCAGCATCTGTTTCTCCTCATTCTGTCTTCATGCAGGAGCTGGGTGTCAGATATTCATTGACAGTTAGATCCAATATATCTTATAGGGGGGCTCCTTTTGCCTAGAAGATGTATTAGAGGTCACTCTATTAAAACCACCAGACGTCATGTCTCTCTACATGCAGGAATTGTGCAAAAGGCAGTTATTTTGTTAGATTATAACAAAATAACTGCCTTTTGCATGTAGAGAGACATGATGTCTGGCTATTTTAATAGAGTGAGCTCTAATACATCTTCTAGGCAAAAGGAGCCCCCATATAAGATATATTGGATCTAACTGTGAATGAATATCTGACACCCAACTGCTGCACGAAGACGGAATGAGGAGAAACAGATGCTGAGAGAGGAATAGTGATGATAAACTTGACTATTTCAAAAACGGTACAGAATATTTAATTGATTGTATTAAGAAAATGTATTTTTTCAGTACGATGAAGCTTATATTAAGTTTTCATTTTCGCAATAGTTCCCCTTTAATAGCGTTAAATTAGCAATGCAGCTGCAAATCGCTAAAAAGAAAAATCCATTATTCTTATTTTATTTCCATATAATTCTATGCAATTTCTTTGTTTCTGACACCCCCCCCCGCCCATTAAAATAATTCAGAATCTAAATAAAAGTTTAATAAATTAATGGGAAATGTGATTATAGCAAGGCTGCTTTGCTTGCATTCTGTTAA
The DNA here is from genome assembly GCA_038501925.1 of Xenopus petersii. Classification (NCBI taxonomy): domain Eukaryota; kingdom Metazoa; phylum Chordata; class Amphibia; order Anura; family Pipidae; genus Xenopus; species Xenopus petersii. The sequence goes on along the minus strand of CM076676.1, from coordinate 6,323,952 downwards.
AGAGACACTAGATGGCGACAGAGATATTAAAATGATTTCTTGGTCCCGGCCTTTGCAAGAACATTAGCACTGATTGAGGTTATAACTGTCATAAGAGGCTGATGGTTCACTTTTAGTGTGACCAGTTCTAAGCAACTTTTCAATTGGTCTTCATTATTTTCTTTTATATTGTTTTTGAATTATTTGCCTTCTTCTGACTCTTTCCAGCTTTCAAATGGGGGTCACTGACCCCCATCTAAACAAACAAATGCTCTGTAAGGCTACAAATGGATTGTTATTGTTACTTTTTATTATTCATCTTTCTATTCAGGCCGCTCCTATTCATATTCCAGTCTCTTATTTATAGCAATGCATGGTTGCTAGGCTAATCTGGACCCTAGCAACCACATAAAAGAGATTGCAAACTGGAGAGCTGCTGAATAAAAAGACAAATAACTAAAAAATACAAATAATAAAAAATGAAAACCAATTGCAAATTGTCTCAGCCTTGAAGCTGCCGCCACCTGGGCTATTGCAGGACATTCACCTTTGTGTTTGTCGCGGCTCCATTGTTACTTTGCTCTTTTGTTTGGGTTCAGTGACCTGTTGCCCAAGCTTCACTTTTTTGGTACCAGGTTCTCCGACAATAACCCCTCTGTGTTCCTTCCCCCCTTCTATTGTTCCTTCTTTATAAACAAAACACCCAGTCCCTGCAGCCCCCTAGAGCTTAAAGGAGAACTAAAGCCTAAAATATATATTTTAAATATAAAATATGGCTTTTCAAGACCCCATTTTTAGGGTTTAGTTCTCCTTTAATGCTTTTGCCTCCATAGGTATGGGTCAGCCACAGGACTGGAACTAGGGGCAGGCAGTAGGCGAAAAATTTGCAAATTTCCAGCAAAATTCGCGAAACAGCAAAAAATTCCTGAAACTGCGCCAGCGTCTTGTTTTTGAAACCAGTGTCCAATTTTTTGGTGGTGGCGTCTGTTTTTTGACACCGGTGCAAATTTGCAGGCGAAAAGTTTCACGAATTTATTCGCCGGCGACGAACCACGAATTTGCGCCTGCCGAATAAATTCGCCCATCTCTACACATAAGTGGTTCCTCTAATTCCATGGGGGGTGCCAATGAGTGGACGAGTGGAGGGGAGAGTTGTTGGATCCCTTCACCCACGTCAAGTTATTTATTTTTTTTTGTTTGTATAGAAATCAGTGCAGTCTGCAGCAGAATTGATTAATAATCAGCCCTACAACATTGAATTCCATGACAGATGAACTTCACTTTCTGTTGGATGATTTCCCATGACCCCTAAACTCAGCTTCTCAGCAGCAGCCTAGAGCTCACTGAGCATGTGCAGTGCCACTGACTCACAAAAGATGCCTAACAAGATCCAAGATGGGGAACTGCTGGGGGGCAACTGGACCTTTAAGGATATAGGGTGCTGAACCTCTTGAATGGTACAGTAAGAACAGGTATGGGACCTGTTATACAGAATGCTCGGGACCTGGCATTTTCCGAATAATGGATTTTTCCGTAATTTGGATCTAGTCTACCAGAAAATCATGTAAACATTAAATAAACCCAATAGGCTGGTTTTGCTGCCAATAAGGATTAATTCTATCTTAGTTGGGATCAAGTACAAGCGACTGTTTTATTATTTATTAGTAAAGGAAATCATTAGTGATGGGCAAATTTCTCCCGTTTCAATCGCCGAAAAAATTCTTACATTTCCAGAGAAATTTGCCAAATGGCGAAAAATTCAAGAAAAAATTGTGAAACTCAAAAATTGACGCACGCACATGAATTTTGACACTGGCGTTAAAGTCAATGGGCGCACAAATAGTGTTGATGCGGGCGATTTTGACACAAGCAATGTGCCTCCAAAATTTATTCGCCCATCACTAGATATCACTTTTAAAAATTTTAATTATTTGGATAAAATGGAGCCTATGAGAGGCGGCCTTTCCGTAATTGGGAACTTTCTGGATAAGGGGTTTCCGGATGCCATACCTGTTTAAACTTTTCGCTTTTTATTTTAAGGCTTTTTTATTTAAAGGGGTTCCAAATACTTTTTTTAGTTCAGTTGTTTTCAGATTGTTCCCCAGAAATTTTTCAATTACTTTACATTGTTTATTTTTTTACTATTTTTCCAAAATCTAAGTGTAAAGTTGAATGTTGGTGTCTCTGGTGTTTGAGTCTGGCAGCTCAGTAATTCAGGCGCAGATTCTGAACTGTTACAATTTTACAACATTTAGTTGATACATTTCTCAGCAGCATCTCTGGAGTATCAGTAACTATTGTATCAATTCTAACAGCTGCCTGTAATGAAACCCAGAGATTCTGCTCAGCAGGGACAGAGATAAGAAATGTATCAACTAAATGTATCAATTTAGAACAGTTTACAGGGTCGGCGACCCCCCTCCCAGAGCTGTTTAGAAGGGTAAAATGACATTTTACACTTCGATATTAGAAAAACGGTGACACATAGAAAGTGATTGGGAAAAGTTGTAATTTCTGGTGATCTATCTGTAAAAAACAACTATTTGTTTGAAGGTGAACAACCCCTTTAAGGGAATGTACTTCGATTTTAATACAAAGGGAGAAAGAAATGTTTTATCCTCCGTGTGTAGGAGGGGAGTTGGATAGAATAATACCTTTGTGAGAAGCTACAGGAGAAACGTGTTTTTATAGTGGTGTAAACAATGTTGGACTTTGCACAGCACCGAGCAGGCTGACAGTCACTCATTCGGGCAGAGGTCAGGGCCTTGTGGCAGTAGCTCCAAACAAATAAACCGACTCTTTTTTTAGTCTTCTGTTTTATTGCTAACGAGTCACTGAAAAACAGAGGTTCATATTATTAAAATGTGGGGGCCACACAATGCGGATACCAACCGGTGCTATAGGCTTGCATTAGGCAGGAATACAGGCTTGTGATTGGCTACAGCTGGCACGTATAGGGCTTGTCACTGGCCACTAGGTTTGTATGATGACCAAGAAACAAACTCTTATTTGCCCGGTTTGGCTCAAATGAAAAATAATATCTTTTTTTTTTCCATTTATCTTTCAGATCATCATATATCTGAGTACAGCTGTAGGCATGGGGCTGAGTACACCCTTAGTGGGGCTGAGTGCATGCTTATTGAGGCTGAGTGCATGCATAGTGGGGCTGAGTGCACCCTTAATGAGATGGAGTGCCCCCTAAATGAGGCAGAGTACATGCTTAGTGGGGCTGAATGCATGCTTATTGGGACTGAGTGCATGCTTAGAGGGGCTGAGTGCATACTTTGGAGTGCTGAGTGCATGCTTATTGGGTCAGAGTGCATGCTTAGTGGGACAGAGTGCATGCTTAGCAGTCTAATTAAATGCTTAGTGGGGCTAAGTGCATGCTTATTGGGACTGAGTGCATACTTTGGTGGGCTGAGTGCATGCTTATTGGGTCAGAGTACATGCTTAGTGGGACAGAGTGCATGCTTAGCAGTCTAATTAAAAGCTTAGTGGCACAGTGTGCATGCTTATTCAGATTGAGTGCATGCTTAGTGGGGCTGAGTGCATACTTAGTGGGCTGAGTGCATGCTTAGTGGGATTTAGTACATGCTTAGTGGGGGTGAGTGCATGCTTAATGGGCCGGAGTGCATGCTTAACAGTCTAATTAAAAGCTTAGTGGGGCTGAGTGCATGCTTATGCAGACTGAGTGCATGCTAAGTGGGGGCTGAATGTATACATTAGTGCAGTGTCAGACTGGCCCACAGGGATACCAAGGGCTATGTGCATGCTCAGGGGGCTGAGTGAATGCGCAAATCTGGCACAACAATCCTTTCTGGGGGGGGGGGGGTTCTGGCCGCACACACTACACCTGGGCCCTGCTCCTGATAGTTACTGCTCAGAACACTCCTACTCCAGGTTACTATAAGGGACTGAGCTACTTGATCTCAGCTGCCAATAGTAGGTGTGGAAAGAAGGGGTCGGCAGGAGAGGTGTGTTCCGTGGGTCCAAGTAGAGGGGGGGGCAAGTGGCCAGTGAGTGGGCTGTGTGACCCGAGTGGGGGAGGGGGGGTTGTTGTGGCACTGGGTAGTGAGAGCTTTGGGAGGGCAGCAGTCAGGGTGTATGTATTGGGCTCAGGGCTACTGTGAGGAAGGTTATTTATGTTCTTGCAATTGTAACAGCATGGGATCTATTATCCAGAAAGCTCCGCGATACAGCACTCCCAGTTCCAATGGCTCCTTATTGCTCTGTAATAACAAAACAGCCCGGGCACCTGATGAGAACTGCACTGAGCTGATAACTACGGGGTAAAAGGCAAAAGGGCAACGACATGCAGGAGAAATTCCCAGTATTTTGCTGATCTTGCACTTTCCAGGGCGGATAATGCTCAATATTGCCCCCTCCATTGACTTTCATGGGAAACTCCAGGACTTGTGCTGGAAAACCTGAGCCACTTCCTTCCTACTGGGCGGAAATTGCCCCATGAGCCTTTGTACTTGGGGTACATTATACGAGGACCCCGTATTTGGAAATGCCAAGGTCTCAGACAATGCAGAGAATAGACCCCATACCTGTATCACCATGACGATGGCACATTGTTACATTACATCCCACTCTGAGTGTGAGTGTGGAGGGTAATTGGAATTTAGTTTGGACCCAGGGGTGACCTTCCTCTGATAGATGCTCAGTATTGCTCAGTATTGTGCTTGTACGGAGGCAGCGTGTACCCTATTTAGCACATTATTCTGTTTATCACTTCTCCCTATTGCTGAAGACAAACACACTGGGTAACACTTGTGCCTCCGATTGGTATTGGCATGGGAAACTGGCACTGTGCCGCCCGAGAGGAGTAAATTCCACATAATAAAGGGTAAAAAGGAAGGGAAAGGTTGGAATCTGTGCTAAATTGATTACATTGACCCCAGCCTCTTATTCAAATCAGTGCATGGTTGCTATGGTAATTTGGACCCTAACAACCAGACTGCTGAAACTGCAAACTGGAGAGCTGCTGAATAAAAAGCGAAATAACTCCCAAACCAACAATAATAATAGAAAACGAAAACCAAATGCGAATTGTCTCAGGATATCCCTCCCTACATCATACCAACAGTAGATATAAAGGTGAACAACCCCTTTAAGGTTGGGTCCCCCAGATGTATGGTTGCTAGGGTAATTTGGATCCTAGCAACCAGATGGCTGAAACTGCAAACTGGAGAGCTGCTGAATAAAAAGCTGCTGAATAACTCAAAAGCCACAAATAATAAAAAATGAAAACCAATTGCACATTGTCTCAGAATATCCCTCTCTACATCACACTAACAGTTAATTTAAAGGAACAACCCCTTTAATGTTGGGCCCCCAGATGTTGCAGGATTACAATTCCCATAACCAACGCAGAATCAAAGGTCAGGTTGTAGTTCTGCAACGTCGGGAAAGCCAAGGTTAAGAAACAGAACCCCTAATCATGGATATAAGAAGCTTGGGGTGTTTGTTTAAAGAGGCGGGTTCATCTTTCATTTAATTAATAGTGTGTTGAAGAATTCTTAGCAACATTTCAGTTGGTCTTAATTATTTTTTTACAGTTTTTGAATTATTTGCCTACTTCTTTTGTCTCTTTCCGGCTTTCAAATGGGGGTCACCGACACCAACCCATCTAAAAACAAAAGCTCTGTAAGGCTACAAATGTATTGTTATTGCTAGGGATGCACCGAATCCACTTTTTTGGATTCGGCCGAACCCCCGAATCCTTTGTGAACGATTCGGCCGAATACCGAACCAAATCTGAACCCTAATTTGCATATGCAAATTAGGGGTGGGAAGGGAAAACATTTTTTACTTCCTTGTTTTCTGACAAAAAGTCATGTGATTTCCCTCCCCGTCCCTAATTTGCATATGCAAATTAGGATTCGGATTCGGTTCGGCCAGGCAGAAGGATTCGGCCGAATCCGAATCCTGCTGAAAAAGGCCGAATCCTGGCCGAATCCCGAACTGAATCCTGGATTCGGTGCATCCCTAGTTATTGCTACTTTGTAGTACTCATCTTTCTATTCAGTCCTCTCCTGTTCATATTCCAGTCCCCTAGTTGCTAGGGGAATTGGGACCTTAGCAACTGCAAACTGGAGAGTTTCTGAATAAAAAGCTAAAAAGCTTAAAAGTCAAAAACCATCAATAATAAAAAAAAAATACCAATGGCAAATTGTCTTAGATTATCCCTCGCTACAGCATACGAACAGTTAATTTAAAGGGGAACAACGCAAATATAAAATTCTACATATTAAAGGGGAACAACCCCATAAGCAATCAAATCCCCCTGGTCGTTAACGTACAAAGCTAACGAGGCTGCTGCTGCAAATCTAATGACACCTCTCTAAGCAATACAATGTGTGGGATTCAGACGAGGAACATTTAAGCCTTCAAAATATGGTTTTTAGATGGCGGAGCTCTACAGGCATTTGAAGTCTGGATTATCCTCCTCCCTGAATCCATGTTACTACCTGCACCCGCTCAGGAAAAATCCAAGGCATTAGAACTGCTGCGTATGGAGACAGAGAGGAAGTTCTAAATCCTTTCAGGGAACTATAACTCTCCTTAATGAATGTTTTCCGCAACATTAAAGGGCCCTGTACTTTGATCTTTTATTTTGAAGTTGTATTTGTCAAATGTAAATATTATTATGATTCCGCTCCTAATGTCTGTAGACTGGCCACCAAAGCGCTGGGCTGACACTCCGATTATAATGGCGCCGTGCAACTGCCTGATAAATATCTGCTGAATTTTCATTGGTCGGTCCGACTGTCAGGAATGTCCCAAATTGCCAGGCCAGGTTATATTAACAGCCACGGCACAATCCCCCGACATCCCAGCTTCACCCACTGAATAGTAAACTTTCAAAGGGGGGGTCACTGACCCCACCTAAAAAACAAATGCTCTGTTAGGGCAGAGACACACGGTCAGATTCGGGGAGATCAGTCGCCCGGAGACAAATCTCCTCTTCTTCGGGACGACTAATCTCCCTGAACTGCCTCCCGCCACCTAGAATGAAAATCACCAGCGGTATGGCAAAATGCTTCGTTTTCCGAAGTCGTCCGAAGTTCGGGGCGACTTTGGAAAACAAATCGGTCCAAGTGCCATCCCATTTCATTCTAGCTGGCAGGAAGGCAGTTCGGGGAGATTAGTCGTCCCAAAGAAGAGGAGATTTGTCTCCGGGCGACTGATCTCCCCGAATCTGACCGTGTGTCTCTGCCCTAACATGTCACATACATGTATTGTTATTGCTACTTTTTATTCCTCATCTTTCTATTCAGGCCTCTCCTATTCATATTCCAGTCTCTTGTTCAAATCAATGCATGGTTGCTAGGGTCCAATTCCCCTAGCAACCAGATGGCTCAAACTGCAAACCGGAGAGCTTCTGAAAAAACCCCGAAATAACTCAAAAACCATTAATAATAAAAAATTAAAACCAATGGCAAATTGTCTTAGAATATCCCTCTCTACATCATACTAAGTTGATTTAAAGGGGAACAACCCCATTATTCTGCTGTTGCAATTGGTTGATAGTTTGAACATGAATCATTTCAAATTAAAATGTACTTTTCCTTGCGGCTCTTAATAAATTACACTTTTCGGAGGTAAATGAGGAGGGTTTTGTCCAACAGCCCAAAACACAGTTCATGTGGGAGGCACCAAGACTCATTATTATCCTTCAACTGAATCTCAGTGGACTTACTGAACTATCTGCTCCCTACTACGTGTTGTGGAAAGTTATTAGAGCCTATGGGAAGAATTCCAGACAATGGTGGGAGTGGGGATACTGGATGAATAACATTTAATGGAAATAATGCAGTTTGTTATCAGCTGGAGGGGGTTAAACAGCAGTCCTGGTGGGCCCCGGACCAATAGCGTAACTGGATATTATTGGGCCCCATTATTTTTCAGGCACTGAAATTGTCTAGAGGTTTTTCCAAGTTTTATTGAAATTGAATATGAATTAGGGGCCCCTATACCTCCTGGGACCCCCTGCAGCTGCAGGGTCTGCATCCTCTATAGTTAAGCCATACCTCCCAACTGTCCCGTTTTTCGCAGGACAGTCCTGACTCAACTCCGTCCCGGATTGTTACTGAAATGGCTTGACTTTCTCTTTGATCTTCTGCACTGAACAGCCAGATACAACGTTTCTAAAACTGAGGCTTTTGGCAGAAAGCCAGAATGGCAGGCGCACTTGGATACATTTGGAACAATTTAAGATAAGCAAAGAAACAACTGTAACAATTTAAGATAAGCAGATGTCTTGGGGAAACTCTGACTTGCAGCTTAAAGGGCAATTCACCAGAAATGTGTTCAAACTTTCATAACTGGTAAATTTTGTAAAAAGAATGTGGTATTTAGGGGGTGTGGCTATAATATTTCTTTGTCCCTCTTTCTATTTTCCAAATGTTGGGAGGTATCGATAGGTCCCTTCCCCTGGACCCCTGGTCTGACGCTGTGAGTTACCCACGGGCACCCAACCCGTTTGGAGCATTTAGTGCCGGCACACAGAACTACAGAATACCAGGGCCACAAATTACTCCAAACCATCCCGTGTGCCGTTACTCTAAATCTACACCTAATCCTTGCTCATTGCTAGTCGCAGTAACAAATGGTGACTCCCAAGTGCTGACTCTTACCTTCCATTACTGGAAAATACAGATTTATCTCCCCCACAAGGTCAGCAGAGGAGCGTGCGTATTTTTAAACAATGGTGACTTATTTTGCAATTAATATCTGGGATCGGTGAATAAATTCAAGCTGAAAAATACTTTCTCAGCCTTTCATAGCCGCAACTATTGATGATGATAGTAGTTAAAATGTAAGTCCTTTGCTTAGCCTTTGTCTCAGTGATCACCCTAACAAGGGGCAGGGCTGAGCCCACAAGAAGGCATATTGGTATAATCCAAGTATTGCTCTCATCTTTTTCACTTTTCAATGTCCAATGCTCAGCCAGACCCCTGATGTATTTGGACAGACATTTAAAGGAGAACCAAAGCCTAAAAAAGAATATGGGTAGAAATGCTGTATTTTATATACTGTACTTACTGTACCAGCCCTATAAAATGTAATGATCCAATTGCCCCCAGCAGCTCCTCATCTTCAATCTTGTTAGTCCTCTTTTGTGTGTCAGCGGCACTGCACATGCTCAGTGGGCTCTTGGCTGCTTAGGGATCATGGGAAATCTCCAAAACATTAGCAGAACATGAGGTCTATACTGCCCTGTAATGTGAACCTGGATTACTTACTAATAAGCCTTGTATTGTGATGGTTATGTTTTATATATATATATATATATATATATATATATATATATATATATATATATATATATATATATACTGTCTATTGTGAGTGGGTCCCTAAGCTCAGTAAGTGACAGCAGCACAGAGTAGGTGCAGTGAATCAGCAGAAAAGAAGATGGGGAGCTACTGGGGCATCTTTAGTGGCACACATCTTCCCTGCTAAAAGGCTGTAGGGACCTTGGGCTGGTACAGAATCCCAAAACATAACATGTAGCATATCTAGTTTTTGAAGTTTAGTTCTCCTTTAACTGGACAGTAGGGTTGTCACCTTTTCAATTGGATGAATTTTGGAAAGGGGGCGGGGCGTATGACATTGTGGGCGGGGAGGATGATGTTGTGGGTGGGCTGGCGATGTCAGGGATGGGATTGCGATGTTGGGGCGGGGCTGATGACGTCGGGGTCGGGACTGATGACATGCCGATCAGCAATTGGCATGTCATTAAAGGGCTGGTTCACCTTTAGTATGTAATAGAATGGCCAATTCTAAGCAACTTTTCCATTGGTTTTTATTATTTTATTTTTCAAGTTTTACAATTATTTGCCTTTCCTTCCGACTCTTTCCAGCTTTCAGATGGGCGTCGCTGACCCCATCTAAAAAGCAAATGGTCTGTAAGGCTACACACTTATTCTTACTGCTGCATTTTTATTGCTCATCTTTCTAGTAAGGTCCTCTCCTATTCATATTCCAGTCTCTTATTCCAATGCAATGCATGGTTGCTAGGGGAATTTGGACCCTAGCTACCAGATTGTTTATTATGCAAATTGAAGAGCTGCTGAATGCAAAGCTAAATAACTCAAAAACCTTAAATAATAAAAAATGAAAACCAATTGCAAATTGTCTTAGAATATCCCTCTCTACATCATACTAACAGTTAACTCAAAGGTGAACAACCCCTTTGACTTCAGTGTCCTGTCCTGATTTCCTAATTTGAAAATCCGGACAGGCCGTTTTCATCCGGACAGCTCTTCCAAAAAGCAAACTGCTAGGGTAAAAACCAGACAGGTGGTAACCCTACCGGGGCTGCTTATTGGCATAATGCTGCAGCCAGTTAGACACCCACAGTCAAATTGCCAATCAAACTTCCTTCAAGAGGGTAATTTCCCCTTTAAACTACGCTCGAGTAAAACCCCAGTGTCTGGCAGCTGTTTTCCGGGATCATTAATGCACAGTGGAAACTTTCAGCAGCAGAACTGGAATGACAGAGGGCAGTTTGCAGCTGGCAGTTGGCTTGGCATTCGTCCACCAGGATCTATATATAGTTATTATTTACCATTAATTACTTCTATATCAATTATATCTCCGATCAGGCATTTTGTTTGTTACGCCTTTCAAAACTGGAACACATTAACCCCCGCATGCTGCTTAGCTAATCACCAATTAGATTTCATGTTCGGAGGCTGCACTGCTTTCTAAGCAGCCAAGCAGAATGGACGTAAAATCCCTGCTAATTAGCCGTGCAGGATGTCTGCTTACATTAACGAGGCTGAACCTGTTTAAAGAGACAGTGTTGCCAAAAACCATGGATTTGTGCCCTGAAGAACATACCGTGCCATGTGTAATATTTAGTGGAGCAGTGGTGCCTGCACAGGGAAACATCAGCTGCTGTTTAAAGGGGATATTAACCAATCGATACAACTTTGCATAAAAAAAGAACATGTTTCTAATTCCAATAAACATTTATAAATGCAATTGCCATTGAAAGCAGCATCTCTCTTCTTTTTTTTTTATATACTCTGCACTGCTGGTTCTGACTCATGGAACAATGTTTCAGAAGCCAGCCTACTGGCCAATACTAAAACCAATTACAAATTGTCTCAGAATATCGCTCTCTACATCATACTAAAAGTTAATTTAAAGTAATTGGGAAGGTTTGTGTCTCCTTTAATGCAACAAATACCAAAATCATAAAGAGAAGAGTTGCACTTATTTTCCTAATGCTAAAACACATTCGGTTACTCATTAAAAGAGCCCTGAATGTTGGAAGGTATCGCTCAATAAACCTCTATGACCTGCTATGGCCTTGATACAATAACTGGCAATTTGTCCTCGAGTGCATCTACTTTCCAGCAAGGGTAACTAAAGACTGAGTCTGCCTTTGATAAGAGACCTCGCTGAACTTTACCCTCCCTGTTTTTTTATTTTTGTTTTTTTTGGCCGAGAGAAGATCTTGAGATCAAATTTTCTGTCTCTTAGGCCATGTACAGAGCCAGTCTTTTTATAAATGGATCCGTTCCACTTTTTCATGTGGCAGGGATCCTGAAAGCTAAAATGAGCTCTTTAATCAGAGCTGGGCGTAATAGAATTGAAATAGAGCCACGGACAGTCACATTCTGTGTTCTCGGTGAACGCTAATAGGTGGGCCTGGCGTGCACTCTAACAGAGAGAGATAATGCAAATCACATGGTAGTTACTATCTTTTCATCCAATTAAATGACAGTTAGGTTGTACCTAAAGACTGATCATGTTCTCAGGACACTGGATGTGGTGCCCAGGCCAAGAGACATATTGTTAAAGTCAAGTAGGAAGACCAAGTGACGTGTCGATTCTCCAATGTTCTACACCTTGTCCTGGACAGCAGGTCAGACACTCTTGGACCATTTCCTACTCAAGGTTTCAGCACTCGGTTCTTGAGCATTCTACAACATAGCAAGCTAGGCCTGATGCTGATGCCTGTTCATCTTCAGATTGTCTTTCAGGCTCAAACTTCTTCTATCTCCTGTATGTTTTTGAATCTTCTCTTCATTGTTTGAAGCTCAGGCAAAGTAAGCTTTGTGTTTGGATGCTTTGTAGTCTTGGATAGACTTTGTAGTCAGGCTCGCACTCGGCTTTCTTCTTCTGTCTTCTGTATGTTATTTGTATCTTCTGTATCCTCTTCCTTGTATGAAGCTAAGGCAAAGTAAGCTTGCAGCTGGATACGTTATACTCATGGATATTGTTAAAGTCAAGTAGGAAGACCATAAATTGATTCTGGTCTGGCTCCAATGTTCCACACCTTGCCCTGGACAGGAGGTCATACAGTGTTGGCCCATTTCCTACTCACGGTTTCAGCATGTAGAACTGTTCATCTTCAGACCTGTTTGCTTCTTCTGTATGTTTTTGAATCTTCTTGATTCAGTCACAGTCAAAGTAAGCTTTGCATTTGGATGCTTTCAAGCCTTGGATATTGTTAAATTCAAGTAGGAAGACCATGTGTTGATTCTGATGTTCCACACCTTGCCGTGGACAGGAGGTCATACACTGTTGGCCCATTTCCTACTCACGGTTTCAGCATGTAGAACTTGGTTCTTGTACATTCTAGAAATTTTCAAGCTACACCTTGGCGTGGTGCTGATACCTGTTCATCTTCAGCTTGTCCTTCAGATTCAGACTTGGCTTGCTTCTTCTTCCATCTTCTGTATGTTTTTGAATCTTCTTGATTCTCTTCATTGTTTGAAACTCAGGCAAAGTAAACTTTGCATTTGGATGCTTTCTAGTCTTGGATATAAGTCAAGTTGGAAGACCATGTGTTCTGGCCTGAGTCCAATGTGCTACACCTTGCCCTGGACAGGGAGACAGAAACTCTTGGACCATTTCCTACTCTCAGTTTTCAGTTTCAGTTTGTTTGGTTCTTGTATAAGCAACATCTTGGCTTCGTTCTGATACCTGTTCATCTTCAGCTTTTCCACCAGGCTTTGACACTTGCTTCTTCCATCTTCCATATGTTTCTTGTTTCTTCTGGATTCTCATCCTTGTTTGAAGCTCAGACGTTTCTCTGCAACCCTTTCCAGCTAAATACCTAGGTCTGTGGTAGGGCACCACCATGAAATGTCAGACAAAACGATGATAAAAAAACATTTCACATTAGGAATCTGTAGCTAGATCTATAGGGAGATGCAGTCCAACACCAGCCTGAGGGTTGGAAGATGAAGATCTCTTGTTTGTACTTAAAGGGGTGGTTTACCTTCAAGTTAACTTTTAGTATGTTATAAAATGGCTAATTCTTAGCAATTTTTTGTTTGGACTTTTCAAACAGGGGTCACTGACCCCTCCTTAAACACACGATCTCTAAGGCGTCACATTTATTGTTATTGCTACTTTTTGTAACTTTTTTTTCCGTTATCTTTCTATTCAGGCCTCTCCTATTCCAGTCTCTAATTCAAATCAGCGCATGGTTGCTAGGGTACTTTGGAACCTAGCAACCAGATTGCAAATTTCTGCCAAATTGCTGAGCTAAATAACTCCAAAACTACGAATAATCAAAAACGAAAACCCATTGCAAATTGTTTCAGAATATTACTCTCCATGCCATGCTAAAAGTTAATTCGGTTAACTATAACAAACAAGGGAAAGTTGTGCTCACCACTAAATTTTGCGGCTGAGGCTGTGACCACAAAATACATATAGACAAATACAAGAGGTCCTCTGCACTCAACTGGTGAGCACAACTTTCCCTTGTTTGTTATAGTTCTACAGGAGCAGTGACCAGCTCCATGTTGTAGGACATCCCAGCTATAGTCAGGTGATCCCACTGGTGTCTAATAAAAGGGCAGCCAAGTTTGGGAGGTTTACTTTGAAAGCAGCAAGTAAGTTGCAGGTAAAACTTAGTCCCTGTGTAAAATGTATAATGAAGTAATAGAATTCTTAATGAATCAGATGAAAATTGACCGTAGGACTGGCCAGATATGGGATGGCTTAGTTGTCAGCTTAAATATATTGCAATATATGGACAAACAATCCCTGTTTTGTTTAAAGGGTAAGGCATTTTTCAGTGGCAGTAGCACAAAATGTCTCTGTCTTAAATATATTGATAATGGGTTGAGTGCAGAGGACTCTTGTATTTGCTTAATTCAGTTAACCCTTTAAAATATCTAACGGTTGTTTTACAATGGTCCCAATTTAGCCAGGGCAAACCCCCAATGGACCCCAGTTTATAGGGGATGTGAGGGGGAACCATGTTTTAGGACCTAAAAGATCATTTTAAAGTGTTGGATGTCCAATCACACAGCAGGACGACATACCTGTTCTTTACTAAGGGAGCTCTTTGGGTACCATCAGACAATGACAGCAGTACTGGGGGAATATACAGAGTATTTACAGGACTTCTATGTCCATAGGGACACACAGTACAGAGCAGGCTTTCCCCCCACCACCTGAAAGTGGTTCCCGTCCCCACTCCACCCGAGCACTGTCCCTCCCATAGTTTCCTCCCTGTATCCCGCCCCCTGTGCCGGTTAGTTATGAACCTCCAGGTGCTCCCAGTGCTGAGTGTTCCCGGCTCCCTCCGGCAGCAGCAACATGGAACTAACTGCTGAGCAGCACCGCATCCCCCTCAATGATGGCAACTCCATCCCTGTGCTGGGACTGGGCACCTACTCCTCTCCCCGAACTGTGAGTACCAGCCGGCAACATGGGTACTAGAGGGGGGCAGTTGTCCCAAACTTAATACTGTAACCAGTGGGGCGTTTATATCAGAATCAGTAAGAGGGGGGTATTTAAGCAGAGCCAATACTAAGTACCAGTGAGGGGCATTTATAGCGCCAATGGAACATTTGCCTCACATTCAGTGTCAGTATTAGGTACACTAGCATACAAATAGCACCATTTTTTGTGCTTTAAAGTATATTTTGTGAGTTGTATTATTATTATAGGTTAGGTATTATCATGATTTTTGTGAATAGAGGCTAAAGAAATCCCCAGCCCTGCGCTGCCTCCGTGTGCCTGGGATCTATGTTGTCATTCCTGTGCACCTTGTAATGATAATTCTTCAGCATAATCTCTCCATAAATCTCCATAAATCCATAAATCTCTCTCTCTCTCTCACGGGTGCAGAGCCTCTCCCTTAGTGCACTGCCACCTCCACAGGACAGTCTTTCCTAGAGTGCAGATTCTGTGCCAATGGGCTCAGCCACCCTCATAGTGTGCAGTCTTTGCCATAGTATATAGTATATAGTACACAGCCATTCCTAGAATCCATGTTCTCTCCCATAGTGCACAGTCCTAGAGAGCAAAATCTTACCCACAATCTAGTCTCCCTTAGAGTGCTCTCCCCCACTGTGAATAGACTCTCCTTGATTATAAATTCTCCCCCACACATTGCATAGTATCTCCTATAGTGTCTCATCACAAACACAATGGACAGGCTCCCCTACAGTGCATCATCTTCTCTACAGTACAGTCTCCCCTAGAGTGTATTATCTTCTCAGTTTTCACAGAATGCATCATCACCCCAATAGTGTACAGTCTCCCCTAGAATGTATCACCCCAATAATGTACAGTCTTCCCTAAAATGTATCACCTCAATAGTGTACAGTATCCCCTAGAGTACATCATCTCCCCACAATGCACAGTCTCCCCTAGAATGTATCACCCCAATAGTGTGCAGTCTTCCCTAGAATGTATCATCCCCCCAATAGTGTACAGTCTCCCCTAGAATGTATCATCACCCCAAAAGTGTACAGTCTCCCCTAGAATGTATCATCACCCCAAAAGTGTACAGTCTTCCCTAGATTGTATCACCCCAATAGTGTACAGTCTCCCCTAGAATGTATCATCACCCCAAAAGTGTACAGTCTTCCCTAGATTGTATCACCCCAATAGTGTACAGTCTACCCTAGAATGTATCATCACCCAAATAGTGTACAGTCTCCCCTAGAATGTATCACCCCAATAGCGTACAGTCTCCCCTAGAATGTATCATCCCAATAATGCACAGTCTTCCCTAAAATGTATCACCTCAATAGTGTACAGTCTCCCCTAGAATGTATCATCACCCCAAAAGTGTACAGTCTTCCCTAGATTGTATCACCCCAATAGTGTACAGTCTACCCTAGAATGTATCATCACCCCAATAGTGTACAGTCTCCCCTAGAATGTATCATCACCCCAATACTGTACAGTCTTTCCTAGAATGTATCATCACCCCAATAGTGAACAGTCTTCCCTAGAATGTATCATCACCCCAATAGTGTACAGTCTCCCCTAGAATGTATCACCCCAATAGTGTACAGTCTCCCCTAGAATGTATCACCCCAATAGTGTACAGTCTCCCCTAGAATGTATCATCACCCCAATAGTGTACAGTCTTCCCTAGAATGTATCATCACCCCAATAGTGTACAGTCTTTCCTAGAATGTATCATCACCCCAATAGTGTACAGTCTTCTCTAGAATGTATCACCCCAATAGTGTACAGTCTCCCCTAGAATGTATCATCACCCCAATAGTGTACAGTCTCCCCTAGAATGTATCATCCCAATAATGTACAGTCTTCCCTAAAATGTATCACCTCAATAGTGTACAGTCTCCCCTAGAATGTATCACCCCAATAGTGTACAGTCTTCCCTAAAATGTATCACCTCAATAGTGTACAGTCTCCCCTAGAATGTATCATCACCCCAATAGTGTACAATCTTCCCTAGAATGTATCACCCCAATAGTGTACAGTCTCCCCTAGAATGTATCATCACCCCAATAGTGTACAGTCTCCCCTAGAATGTATCATCCCAATAATGTACAGTCTTCCCTAAAATGTATCACCTCAATAGTGTACAGTCTTCCCTAGAATGTATCACCCCAATAGTGTACAGTCTCCCCTAGAATGTATCATCACCCCAATAGTGTACAGTCTTCCCTAGAATGTATCACCCCAATAGTGTACAGTCTCCACTAGAATGTATCACCCCAATAATGTACAGTCTTCCCTAGAATGTTATCACCCCAATAGTATACAGTCTCCCCTAGAATATATCATCACCCAAATAGTGTACAGTCTTCCCTAGAATGTATCACCCCAATAGTGTACAGTCTCCCCTAGAATGTATCATCACCCCAATAGTGTACAATCTCCCATAGAGTGTATCACCCCCCCACAATGCACAATCTCCACTAGAGGCCCCCAGGCTATCAATAAACTGCTAATGCAAAGAGCACCCCCACCCCCCTGGTTGCTAACAAAGGGAACATTTCTCATAATGGACTCACGATTTGCATTGCAATGACAACTTGCACAACATCATTTTAATGTCCTTTTGCAACCTGTAATTTTATTGTATACAAAATGACATTGGAATTACAGGTTACAAAGGACATTCATATAAACTGGTGCTAAGAGTTTAGAACTTTCCTCCCACTGGAAATTATTTTGTGTTGGTACAGCTGCTCGGAAGGAGTAACCAATATTCCCACTTGTCTGTGAGGAGATCCCCAAAATGATCAGACGTCGTGGGGGATCAGTCAATGACCTTTGGAAAGGGAGATAACTCAGATATGACTTTTTACTTTGTCTAAGTGTTCAAATCCCACAGGATCACGCAGGTGGATGGTCCAGTTCCTAGTCATACTTCACCAGCCCAGGGGCATTTCTGTAGCCCTTTGTTGCCTGATGTTGACTTCTAGGTGCCACCCCGGGGTCTCCATAGGACGGCACATTTAGTCTTTGCAAAAACAGGACAAGGGGGCAGCCAATCACATTAGGGAAAAATTGGTGATGTATTGGGGCTGGGTCTTTGCATTATTCTGCAGTACAGGCTCAGCTTTAAGTTTTGTACTTTGCCTTTACGCTTGAAAAAAACCAACCTGTCAGGTTCAGTCTGATCATTTTTGTGCCACCGTGCACTGACCTTAAGCCTGTGCTGAGCCATAAACATCCGAAATCTACATTCAGGTCCCTGGGGAAAGTGAGATGAAGCTGGAAAGGAACAGAAGCCAACTCTTGCAGTAGAAACTAGCTCAATAGATCAATTGGTGACCCTTAAAGCCAGTCACACATTGGCCATCCTGGGGAAACTGGCTTGGACTAGACCACCCTTTCCGTCATTGCTGTTAATCGCACATGGACACTACAACAAGCCATGAGCCATTTGAGAAAAGATAAATAAAATATACAGTAGTTGCTGTCTTGACCAGATCTTCATAGTTGGGTTCATGCCCAATGAATAGGGTTGCCACATTTTCTGGAAAAAATACCGGCCTTCCTATATATATATATTTTTTCAGTATTAATAACATTGGGATGAACCATCATTTTTACCGGTCAGGCCAACCCTACCAATGAAGAGAAGCTGGAAGTGGGTACTGAGCAGTGGGATAATGTTACTAGCTGGTTTCAGTTGCTCATAGCTGGTTTCCTCAGCTTTAGTTATTCCAACTGAAAGCGTTCCGGAGAAGTTCCTGATTGAACTAGTCCATGTTTGTTATCTCAACTCCCTGCTTAGTTACAGTAGATCAGATGTTGACCTCATTACCAGGATTCCGTTCCTTCTGCACCTGTCCCAAGGCTTATCTGTAGTAGGTGGAATTCCATAACAATCTCATCAATGAAGTCATTGTGTGACGTCTGAAGTTGAGGTTGGTTCTGGCATATGAACTTTTTAATGTGAAAATACATAGTCTCAACTGATTGTGATGGGACGTTCTCATAGGACCTCAGGCTGAGTCTTGAAGGTGGGAATTCTTAAATCATTATAACATGCAGGTTCTTTTCCCTGTTTTGAAACTCTATCTCACATGATCCCTGTTTGAGGAGTTGCACCCATGTAGTAGGGACAAAACATCATTATGGTTCTGGTCTGTCTACTAGCATGTCTATTGAGGTCCAGCCATTTCTTCTGAACATAAATAAAATGGGGTATACCCTGTTGTATGGTGCTATAATACATCCAGCAGAGCACGTATGCCTTCAAACATCTCTAATGTCCTCATGATTTCTACAAATCTGATAGAGACAACATAGTTCTCCGGTTCTTTTAAATGTAAAAGCAGGTCCCTTGTCTAAATGGAACCTACAGGGACATCCATACTGTCTACAATCTATAAGATCTGAGCTGAAGTTAAGGCCATTAGGGCTTAATATCCATCTCCGGACTCTTGTAGGGTTCTATAGTCCATGCCAGCTAAATCAAGTGGGACATCACAAACAATTGCATTTATTTGAACCTTCTGTTCTTGGATTTTGTGTATTGCACACGTAGGACATTTATGGCAGAACTCTTCTATGCAGAGATGCAGACTGAGACTAATAGTATCTGCCAGGATACTCTAAGATCTTATCAGTTTCTAGACTCCCATGTACATTACACAGGAGTGTCTATACAGCGATTGCCTCTTGTTTTGATACAACTATTTGCCAACCCTCTTGTAGTCTCATCTTGTATTGGAATTAAGTTTAAATGAATGCCCTTCCATTGAGCAGAGATATTGAATAGAATAATGTACTGTTACAGAATTGACAGCTGTGTAGAGTGTTGCATATAGTAAATGCATGAACCCCCCCTAAATAATTTTGCACACTGTTACTTCTTTTTGTATATGAAGAAGAGTGATATCAGACAGAAATCCTTCTCCTAACCTATCCTCTCACCCTATGCTACAGTTTTATTCCTTCTTAGCTTTCCCCTTATTCTCTGTAACGCTAGAGCAAATTGTTGTATAAGCACAATCTCTCCCTACTATACCTCAAGTCGCTCAGCTACTGTTCCTTCCCAGAGACTATTATCCACTGTTACTATAGGCACCATCTCTCCCTACTATACCTGCTATCCCACAGTCACACTCCCTTCCCAGAGACTATTATCCACTGTTACTATAGGCACCATCTCTCCCTACTATACCTGCTATCCCACAGTCACACTCCCTTCCCAGAGACTATTATCCACTGTTACTATAGGCACCATCTCTCCCTACTATACCTGCTATCCCACAGTCACACTCCCTTCCCAGAGACTATTATCCACTGTTACTATAGGCACCATCTCTCCCTACTATACCTGCTATCCCACAGTCACACTCCCTTCCCAGAGACTATTATCCACTGTTACTATAGACACCATCTCTCCCTACTATACCTGGTATCCCACAGTCACACTCCCTTCCCAGAGACTATTATCCACTGTTACTATAGGCACCATCTCTCCCTACTATACCTGCTATCCCACAGTCACACTCCCTTCCCAGAGACTATTATCCACTGTTACTATAGACACCATCTCTCCCTACTATATCTGCTATCCCACAGTCACACTCCCTTCCCAGGGACTATTGTCCACTGTTACTATAGGCACCATCTCTCCCTACTATACCTGCTATCCCACAGTCACACTCCCTTCCCAGAGACTATTATCCACTGTTACTATAGACACCATCTCTCCCTACTATACCTGCTATCCCACAGTCACACTCCCTTCCCAGGGACTATTGTCCACTGTTACTATAGGCACCATCTCTCCCTACTATACCTGCTATCCCACAGTCACACTCCCTTCCCAGAGACTATTATCCCACTGTTACTATAGGCACCATCTCTCCCTACTATACCTGTTATCCCACAGTCACACTCCCTTCCCAGAGACTATTATCCACTGTTACTATAGGCACCATCTCTCCCTACTATACCTGCTATCCCACAGTCACACTCCCTTCCCAGAGACTATTATTTCACTGTTACTATAGACAACATCTCACCCTACTATACCTGCTATCCCACAGTCACACTCCCTTCCCAGAGACTATTATCCCACTGTTACTATAGGCACAATCTCTCCCTACTATACCTGCTATCCCACAGTCACACTCCCTTCCCAGAGACTATTATCCACTGTTACTATAGGCACCATCTCTCCCTACTATACTTGCTATCCCACAGTCACACTCCCTTCCCAGAGACTATTATCCACTGTTACTATAGGCACCATCTCTCCCTACTATACCTGCTATCCCACAGTCACACTCCCTTCCCAGAGACTATTATCCACTGTTACTATAGACACCATCTCTCCCTACTATACCTGCTATCCCACAGTCACACTCCCTTCCCAGGGACTATTGTCCACTGTTACTATAGGCACCATCTCTCCCTACTATACCTGCTATCCCACAGTCACACTCCCTTCCTAGAGACTATTATCCACTGTTACTATAGGCACCATCTCTCCCTACTATACCTGCTATCCCACAGTCACACTCCCTTCCCAGAGACTATTATCCACTGTTACTATAGACACCATCTCTCCCTACTATACCTGCTATCCCACAGTCACACTCCCTTCCCAGGGACTATTGTCCACTGTTACTATAGGCACCATCTCTCCCTACTATACCTGCTATCCCACAGTCACACTCCCTTCCCAGAGACTATTATCCCACTGTTACTATAGGCACCATCTCTCCCTACTATACCTGTTATCCCACAGTCACACTCCCTTCCCAGAGACTATTATCCACTGTTACTATAGGCACCATCTCTCCCTACTATACCTGCTATCCCACAGTCACACTCCCTTCCCAGAGACTATTATTTCACTGTTACTATAGACAACATCTCACCCTACTATACCTGCTATCCCACAGTCACACTCCCTTCCCAGAGACTATTATCCCACTGTTACTATAGGCACAATCTCTCCCTACTATACCTGCTATCCCACAGTCACACTCCCTTCCCAGAGACTATTATCCACTGTTACTATAGGCACCATCTCTCCCTACTATACTTGCTATCCCACAGTCACACTCCCTTCCCAGAGACTATTATCCACTGTTACTATAGGCACCATCTCTCCCTACTATACCTGCTATCCCACAGTCACACTCCCTTCCCAGAGACTATTATCCACTGTTACTATAGACACCATCTCTCCCTACTATACCTGCTATCCCACAGTCACACTCCCTTCCCAGAGACTATTATCCACTGTTACTATAGACACCATCTCTCCCTACTATACCTGCTATCCCACAGTCACACTCCCTTCCCAGAGACTATTATCCACTGTTACTATAGGCACCATCTCTCCCTACTATACCTGCTATCCCACAGTCACACTCCCTTCCCAGAGACTATTATCCACTGTTACTATAGACACCATCTCTCCCTACTATACCTGCTATCCCACAGTCACACTCCCTTCCCAGAGACTATTATCCCACTGTTACTATAGGCACAATCTCTCCCTACTATACCTGCTATCCCACAGTCACACTCCCTTCCCAGAGACTATTATCCACTGTTACTATAGGCACCATCTCTCCCTACTATACTTGCTATCCCACAGTCACACTCCCTTCCCAGAGACTATTATCCACTGTTACTATAGGCACCATCTCTCCCTACTATACCTGCTATCCCACAGTCACACTCCCTTCCCAGAGACTATTATCCACTGTTACTATAGACACCATCTCTCCCTACTATACCTGCTATCCCACAGTCACACTCCCTTCCCAGAGACTATTATCCACTGTTACTATAGACACCATCTCTCCCTACTATACCTGCTATCCCACAGTCACACTCCCTTCCCAGAGACTATTATCCACTGTTACTATAGGCACCATCTCTCCCTACTATACCTGCTATCCCACAGTCACACTCCCTTCCCAGAGACTATTATCCACTGTTACTATAGACACCATCTCTCCCTACTATACCTGCTATCCCACAGTCACACTCCCTTCCCAGAGACTATTATCCCACTGTTACTATAGGTACCATCTCTCCCTACTATACCTGCTATCCCACAGTCACACTCCCTTCCCAGAGACTATTATCCCACTGTTACTATAGGCACCATCTCTCCCTACTATACCTGCTATCTCACAGTCACACTCCCTTCCCAGAGACTATTATCCACTGTTACTATAGGCACCATCTCTCCCTACTATACCTGCTATCCCACAGTCACACTCCCTTCCCAGAGACTATTATCCACTGTTACTATAGACACCATCTCTCCCTACTATACCTGCTATCCCACAGTCACACTCCCTTCCCAGAGACTATTATCCCACTGTTACTATAGGCACCATCTCTCCCTACTATACCTGCTATCCCACAGTCACACTCCCTTCCCAGAGACTATTATCCACTGTTACTATAGGCACCATCTCTCCCTACTATACCTGCTATCCCACAGTCACACTCTCTTCCCAGAGACTATTATCCACTGTTACTATAGGCACCATCTCTCCCTACTATACCTGCTATCCCACAGTCACACTCCCTTCCCAGAGACTATTATCCACTGTTACTATAGGCACCATCTCTCCCTACTATACCTGCTATCCCACAGTCACACTCCCTTCCCAGAGACTATTATCCACTGTTACTATAGACACCATCTCTTCCTACTATACCTGCTATCCCACAGTCACACTTCCTTCCCAGAGACTATTATCCACTGTTACTATAGGCACCATCTCTCCCTACTATACCTGCTATCCCACAGTCACACTCCCTTCCCAGAGACTATTATCCACTGTTACTATAGGCACCATCTCTCCCTACTATACCTGCTATCCCACAGTCACACTCCCTTCCCAGAGACTATTATCCACTGTTACTATAGACACCATCTCTCCCTACTATACCTGCTATCCCACAGTCACACTCCCTTCCCAGAGACTATTATCCACTGTTACTATAGGCACCATCTCTCCCTACTATACCTGCTATCCCACAGTCACACTCCCTTCCCAGAGACTATTATCCACTGTTACTATAGGCACCATCTCTCCCTACTATACCTGCTATCCCACAGTCACACTCCCTTCCCAGAGACTATTATCCACTGTTACTATAGGCACCATCTCTCCCTACTATACCTGCTATCCCACAGTCACACTCCCTTCCCAGAGACTATTATCCACTGTTACTATAGACACCATCTCTCCCTACTATACCTGCTATCCCACAGTCACACTCCCTTCCCAGAGACTATTATCCACTGTTACTATAGGCACCATCTCTCCCTACTATACCTGCTATCCCACAGTCACACTCCCTTCCCAGAGACTATTATCCACTGTTACTATAGACACCATCTCTCCCTACTATACCTGCTATCCCACAGTCACACTCCCTTCCCAGAGACTATTATCCACTGTTACTATAGGCACCATCTCTCCCTACTATACCTGCTATCCCACAGTCACACTCCCTTCCCAGAGACTATTATCCACTGTTACTATAGGCACCATCTCTCCCTACTATACCTGCTATCCCACAGTCACACTCCCTTCCCAGAGACTATTATCCACTGTTACTATAGGCACCATCTCTCCCTACTATACCTGCTATCCCACAGTCACACTCCCTTCCCAGAGACTATTATCCACTGTTACTATAGGCACCATCTCTCCCTACTATACCTGCTATCCCACAGTCACACTCCCTTCCCAGAGACTATTATCCACTGTTACTATAGACACCATCTCTTCCTACTATACCTGCTATCCCACAGTCACACTTCCTTCCCAGAGACTATTATCCACTGTTACTATAGGCACCATCTCTCCCTACTATACCTGCTATCCCACAGTCACACTCCCTTCCCAGAGACTATTATCCACTGTTACTATAGGCACCATCTCTCCCTACTATACCTGCTATCCCACAGTCACACTCCCTTCCCAGAGACTATTATCCACTGTTACTATAGACACCATCTCTCCCTACTATACCTGCTATCCCACAGTCACACTCCCTTCCCAGAGACTATTATCCACTGTTACTATAGGCACCATCTCTCCCTACTATACCTGCTATCCCACAGTCACACTCCCTTCCCAGAGACTATTATCCACTGTTACTATAGGCACCATCTCTCCCTACTATACCTGCTATCCCACAGTCACACTCCCTTCCCAGAGACTATTATCCACTGTTACTATAGGCGCCATCTCTCCCTACTATACCTGCTATCCCACAGTCACACTCCCTTCCCAGAGACTATTATCCACTGTTACTATAGGCACCATCTCTCCCTACTATACCTGCTATCCCACAGTCACACTCCCTTCCCAGAGACTATTATCCACTGTTACTATAGGCGCCATCTCTCCCTACTATACCTGCTATCCCACAGTCACACTCCCTTCCCAGAGACTATTATCCACTGTTACTATAGACACATCTCTCCCTACTATACCTGTTATCTCACAGTCACACTCCCTTCCCAGAGACTATTATTAATTTATGTGCTGCTTGTGCACTCAAAAGGTAAATTTGTGGTGCATAATCTCCATCTTTATGAATGACCTAAGGCACGAGCTCCTGCATAGATGCCCCTCCTTTGAAACACAACTTTGGCACAGGGCAGTTTGTTCCTGAGAAACACTTGCAGCTATAAAAGAACGACTGCCACTGTGATTATTTCGCAGGTCTCGCTTCAAACATATAATCTGGGTGTTGGCATGTGCTGCTGTTCTCCATTCATGATGTTCAGAAACGTGGATCTGTGAGGGTGTGAGGCAATTTAAGGGACACTGTGTTATCATGTTGACATTTCCATTGTTTAAATATTTTTGTTATGTTTTCTTGCACTTCTCATTAGTTCTGGAATGTTTTGGCCTGTAGATATATCAGTTTACACAAAAAAATATCTTTTGGAACTTCATAGGGATTTTCTAGCTGTAATAAGTCACTGGTGTTGCTAATTAATCTTGAAAACGTTTCAACAGCGACTTCAGTTCAGTAGTAGCTGAGTTGTTACTTTCCCTTATTAAGGTCATCACTGTATTTATTTATTCTACTAGGGGGAGCTGTACATCGAGCAGTAGTGATCTGTGCAGCCACTGGGACAGAATGTTCTGTTATACAGATAGCTAGAATCTCAGCTGCCATAAAGCAGGACAGGACTGCTGCTTACAATGGGGATCAGATAGGATCTGTGCAGCCACTGGGACAGAATGCTCTGTTATACAGATAGCTAGAATCTCAGCTGCCATAAAGCATGGCAGGACTGCTGCTTACTTTGGGGATCAGATAGGATCTGTGCAGCCACTGGGACAGAATGCTCTGTTATACAGATAGCTAGAATCTCAGCTGCCATAAAGCAGGACAGGACTGCTGCTTACAATGGGGATCAGATAGGATCTGTGCAGCCACTGGGATAGAATGTTCTGTTATACAGATAGCTAGAATCTCAGCTGCCATAAAGCATGGCAGGACTGCTGCTTACTTTGGGGATCCTATAGGATCTGAGCAGCCACTGGGACAGAATGATCTGTTGTAGCGATAGCTAGAATCTCAGCTGCCATAAAGCAGACAGGACTGCTGCTTACATTAAGTTTCAGACATGGGGTTCGTCCAAAGGGTTGTCCATATACCCCTACCTAATCTGCCCCTCATGAGTACAGTGCCGGAGTCAATGGAAGAGGGCACAGGTCTTTCTTTGAATAAATTGCAGAAATATGGTCGTTTTTGCCCTGCCCAAGTATTAGCAAATGAGTGAATGTCTCTCTGGCTGTTTCATGCTATTTCCGACTCATGCTTATGTTCCTATTTTTCTCTCTTTAATGAGTCTCGTGTTGTCTTTCTGTGATGTTCCTGTTTGGGCAAGGCACCTCTTTTGCTCCGTCAGTGACTAGTTGGTGACACTCTGTTCTGAGAAAGGGGTGGTGTACGTCTGCCCTTAAGGAATTTCTGTGGGCAGATCTCGACTGGCGAGTTCCCGTTGGCATCTGCCTCTCTGGGTGAGAACTGCTGAGCTGGAAAGCTTCTTTTACTAAGTCATTGTCACTGTCTGTGCGAACAGAGAGTTCCAGTTCAGGCGATGTACCATCATCTCTGCCCAGTTTGAGAAAATTAAGTCTCGCCAATCTGCAGAGCCAGAGTTATTCTACCAGCCCTCGCCAAACAAGACTGGCAAGCAAAACAAGGACCGGCTCACCCAAATGTGTATTTTTATATATATATATATATATATATATATATATATAGCACACTCGTAGTAGACTTGATTCACGGACACTTTAGGATGCGTTAAAAAATTTCACATTCTTTATTTCTTCACATTTAAAAGAATATCAGCATTGGCACAGTGCATATAGCACACCACTGACGCGTTTCGTACCACTACTAGCAGGTACTTCCTCAGAGTACTCAGAGTACTCAGAGTACTTCCTCAGAGTACTCTGAGGAAGTACCTGCTAGTAGAGGTACGAAACGCGTCAGTGGTGTGCTATATGCACTGTGCCAATGCTGATATTCTTTTAAATGTGAAGAAATAAAGAATGTGAAATTTTTTAACGCATCCTAAAGTGTCCGTGAATCAAGTCTACTACGAGTGAGTTACATGAATCCAATGCCAGGATGTGAGACTGGAGGTCACGTGAGTAATCTGGACGAATGGCGAGCTCCACACTCGCAATGAGAAAGTATATATATATAGCACCTTACAAATATTACACCTTTTAGTATGTTAATGGCTATTTCTAAATAATAAAAAAAACGATAAAAAATAAATAATGAAAACCAATTTAAATGATTTGCCTTTCTTCTGACTCTTTCCATCTTTCAAATGGGGGGTCACTGACCCCATGTAAAAAAACAAGTGCTCTGTAAGGCTACAAATGTATTATTATTGCTATTCAGGCCTCCTAATCATATTCCAGTCTGTTCATGGTTGCTTGGGTAATTAGGACCCTAGCAACCAGTTTGCTGAAATTGCAAACAGGAGAGCTGCTAAATAAAAATCTAAATAACACAAAAACCTCAAATAATAAAAATCTAAAACCAATGGCAAGTTGTCTCCAAATATCACTCTCTACATCATACTAACAGTTATTTCAAAGGTGAACAACCCCTCTAAACCGTTTTATCCTCCCTGTTTCCTCCTTGTTTGTTTTGGATGGCAAGAAGAGGGCAGGAATTTTTATTATACTCATCCATTCCAACCCCGTTAATGTGATTTTATTTTTTTTAAACAGTGGGAGTTTGTTAATTAGATACCAGAGTAGCATTGGGGGTACTTCTCCTCCGTTGCCAAGTTTGCCTGCAATTGTCTGGGGCAGAGAAGAAAACAGCAGCACATAGGCACCTATATAGAATATTTGAGAGGAGACAATAGTTATACATTTAGATAACATGGAAGAGTCCAATGCACTAAAACAATCTACCGTTAATTGCTTATCACCTGAATTAGCTACACAACGCAATGTAGCAGTAGATAGGTATTCACTATATTGCATAAATAATGGCAGCATAGGTATTCCCCTGTACTAAGCACAATTCAGCAGGAACAGTCCCCTAAGTTTGCTCATAGTCTGTACAGAGAGATCCCATAAAACTATGGCAGCATAGGTATTCCCTGCACTAAGCACAATTAAGCAGGAACTGTCCCCATGTTCCCTCATAGTCTGTAGAGAGAGATCCCATAAAACTATGGCAGCATAGGTATCCCCCTGGTCTTAGCACAATTCAGCAGGAACAGCCCCCTAAGTTTGCTCATAGTCTGTACAGAGAGATCCCACAAAACTATGGCAGCATAGGTATTCCCCTGTACTAACCACAATTCAGCAGGAACACTCCCCTAAGTTTGCTCATAGTCTGTACAGAGAGATCCCATAAAACTATGGCAGCATAGGTATTCCTCTGTACTAAGCACAATTCAGCAGGAACAGTCCCTTAAATTTGCTCATAGTCTGTACAGAGAGATCCCATAAAACTATGGCAGCATAGGTATTCCCTTTACTAAGCACAATTCAGCAGGAACAGTCCCCTAAGTTTGCTCATAGTCTGTACAGAGAGATCCCATAAAACTATGGCAGCATAGGTATTCCCTTTACTAAGCACAATTCAGCAGGAACAGTCCCCTAAGTTTGCTCATAGTCTGTACAGAGAGATCCCATAAAACTATGGCAGCATAGGTATTCCTCTGTACTAAGCACAATTCAGCAGGAACAGTCCCTAAGTTTGCTCATAGTCTGTACAGAGAGATCCCATAAAACTATGGCAGCATAGGTATTCCCCTGTACTAAGCACAATTCAGCAGGAACAGTCCCTAAGTTTGCTCATAGTCTGTACAGAGAGATCCCATAAAACTATGGCAGCATAGGTATTCCCCTGTACTAAGCACAATTCAGCAGGAACAGTCCCCTAAGTTTGCTCATAGTCTGTACAGAGAGATCCCATAAAACAATGGCACTCATAGTTTGTTGCTATATATTGCACTCAAAGTTCTTTCTTACAGAAATCCTCCTGTCGGACTAGATGGGTGGATTCTATTGTACTAAATAATTGGGCACTTGCAATGGGCCTTGTATGCCAAAGACCTTACCTTTGTATTATCCCAACATGTAGCTTTGGGTAACAACTGCCTCTTCTGTTACAGACACCCAAGGGAACCTGCCTGGAGGCAGTAAAACTGGCCATAGATCTTGGCTACCGACACATCGATGGTGCTTATGTGTATTATAATGAACATGAGGTGGGTCAGGCCATACGGGAGAAGATCGCTGAGGGAAAGGTCAAACGAGAAGACATTTTTTACTGCGGCAAAGTAAGTGATGTCTTATCACGTTGCAACTCTATGATATGGGATTAAAGGGAAACTATGACTTTTTTCTTTAGGTAGTTAGCAAATAAGCACTCACCCCCAAATCTTACTCTAACTGGTTTTCCTATCTAACTCGGCCCCCTTAGCTCATAACAAGGTTACAGCTATATAGAAACATTGGGGTAAAAGTCACCCTGCTATAGTTCCAGGGGTACCCAGGGTACAAATAAACACTCACCCCAAATCTCCCCCTAACTGACCTTCAGACTGGGCCCCCTTAGCTCATAACAAGGTTACAGATATATAGAAACATTGGGGTAACAGTCACCCTGCTATAGTTCCAGGGGTGCCCTGGGCAGAAATAAGTACTCACCCCAAATCTCCTCCTAAATGACCTTCAGACTGGGCTCCCTTAGCTCATAACAAGGTTACAGATATATAGAAACATTGGGGTGTCACCCTGCTATAGTTCCAGGGGTGCCCTGGGCACAAATAAGTACTCACCCCAAATCTCCTCCTAAATGACCTTCAGACTGGACCCCCTTAGCTCATAACAAGGTTACAGATATATAGAAACATTGGGGTAACAGTCACCCTGCTATAGTTCCAGGGGTACCCAGGGTACAAATAAACACTCACCCCAAATCTCCCCCTAACTGACCTCCAGGCTGGGCCCCTTAGCTTATAACAAGTTTAGTGCTTAAGCCCTTTATGCTGGAGTTTCCTTCAGTTTTGGGGGGCACTTGAACACCCCATTTGCTCTGTAAAAGGCAGTTGCAGCTGAAGTCAGGCAATGGGGATTAGTGTAAGTTGGAAGCAGGGCAAAGTCGACAGGTAAAAGCCAAATGGAGAGAAAAAATAAATGTGTAAAATCAGGCCCAGGGGGTCCATAACTAGTCTATTGCTAAGTCGAATTCTCGCAGCTGGTTAAATAAATCCTTTACTTTAGGAATGCCTGGGAATGGGATTATTCCCTTGATATAGAACGGTAATGTGATCTGTTATTATTATGTTGCATCTGTAGAACACATTATAGTATTTCCCAGCAGAGAACAGAGATGCTCAGTTTCCCCGACACAAACACCCCTCGCTCTGGCCTGGAAGGTTAAATATACTTGTTTACGCTCACCGTTATTTCTAGGGGGTTTCATACTGAGAATTGAATAATCAGAAATAAACGAGTAACCCCTGATTATAGATATGATCTGTTCTATTTTATTTATTCCCTAAACTAAAGAATAAATTAATTCATTTATTGGTCTCTGTTTAGCAGCAGCACTGCGGCCTTCCAGCTTTGCTTCATCCCCTAAAATATCTACTGTCTCTCTAAGGGCAGAGATTTGGGGAGATCAGTCGCCCCGAAGAAGAGGCGATTTGTCGCTGGGCGACTGATCTCCCCAAATCTGAGAGTGTGTCTCTGCCCTTACACTTAACCAGGTGCAGCTCCAGGGGGGATTTTAGGAAGGGATCACTGTGACTTTAAATCACACTTGAGTTTTTTTCAATTGCATTTCACTTTATATTTTTATTTAAAGGGATTGTTCACCTTTAAATTAACTTTAATGTATGTTATAGAATGACCAAGTCTAAGCAACTTTTCAATTGTCCTTCATTATTTATTTAGTATATTTTTTTAATTATTTGGTTTCTGGTTCTGACTCTTTCCAGCTTTAAAATGGGGGTCACTGACCCCACCTAGAAAGAAAGGCTCTGTAAGACTACACATGTGATTTTTTTTTTTAATAATCATATTACTATTCAGAGCATCCCCTAATTATATTCCAGTCTCTTATTCAGATGAATGCATAGTTGCTATGGTAATTTGGATCCTAGCAACCAGATGGCTGAGATTGCAGACTGTAGAGCTGGAGAATAAAAAGCTAAATAACTCAAACTACAAGTACTAAAAAATAACAACCAATTGCAATTGCAAATTGTCTGAGAATATTGATCTCATCATCATAGCAAAACTTAACTCAAAGGTGAACAACCCTATTTCCCATCCTGCCTCAGCCCCACCCACGTCCCACCTCCTCCCTGCCCACACCCCACCCCTACTCCGCCCACTCCCTCCCAACTTGCTCATATTCCAGTCTCTTATAATAAATAATATGCTGTATTTCATAGGCTGAAATTCTGGTACCAGCCAGGGCCACAACTAGATATAGACAGAATAGGCCAATAAAAACAACTATATAGTTACTTTGTTCCAAACCTCCCTGGTTTTGGAATGGGCGAGTAGGCGCTGTCCTTGCCATTGAGGTTGTTACGTGGAAGGGGATGAGTTGGAGCTGGGACAAGAGTTAATTGCCTTGGGTACAAGGACTTCTTGACCTGGCATGGGTACCAGCCCTGACATTCATTATTGGGGTCAGTGGCGTAACGAGATGTTACTTGGCCCCACATCAAATTATTTTTTAGGGCCCCAACATATCCAGTGGTTGTCTTGTTTTACTAACATATGTTGAAATTGCTCTTTATTTGGGCCTCATGGGGCCCCTAAAACTCCTGGGTCCCCGCAGGGTCCGCTTCTTCAGTAGTTATGCCCCTGATTAGGGTTGCCCTTGTCTGGTTTTTAACTAGACAATCTGGTTTCTACTTGGGCTTTCTGATTGAAAACCACCTGCCTAGAACTCTGAAACCCAGACAGGACTTTTCCTTGATTGCAGGCCTGGAACTAGGGGTAGGCACGTGCCTAGGGTGCAAAGCTCTGGGGGCGGCAGGCACGTACCTTACCTGCCTTCTACCCCTAGTCCGGCCCCCTCTCTCCTTGCCGATTCGCGCTTCCGTGCGCACTAACATCAATTCACTCATGAGCGCTCCTAGTGGCCACCATGACCGGCCAGCTTGCCTAGGGCACCTGGCCGGCCTGGCTCTGCTTGATTGACATGGTATTTGGCGAATCATAGCCACCCCAACATCACCAGTTCCACCCTGACACCTCCAATCTTTGAAGCTACATACGGGGGGCAGGATTGGACTGGAGCATTGGGGCTCACTGGGTTCCAAGCTTCCACGGCCCCATGTGAATGCCCACGTGTCTCCGCATACCGTTTTTTTTTGAGCCAGGCGATCAGGGGAGTGGGTCTGGGCCGGTGGTGGTCCATGATGCCTGGGCCCACCAGGTTTTTTCCTGGTGTCCCGCTGGCCCAGTCTGACCCTGGATGGGGGTCCTCTGGATCTTGGAAGATAAAAAGGTAGCAGCCCAATAGCAGTAATGACCTGGGCCATCAAATTTCCCCAGCAGCTCCCCATCTTTGATCTTATTAGGAATCTTTTGAGTGTCAGTGGCACTGCACATGCTCAGTGTGCTCATGGATGTTGCTGAAAAGCTAAACTTAAGGATTAGAGATGCACCGAATCCAGGATTCGGTCTTTTTCAGCAGGTTTCGGATTCGGCCGAATCCTTCTGCCAGGCCGAACCAAATCCAAACCCTAATTTGCATATGCAAATTAGGGGCGGGGAGGGGAATCACGTGACTTTTTGTCAGAAAACAAGGAAGTAAAACATTTTTCCCCTTCCCACCCCTAATTTGCATATGAAAATTAGGGTTCGGGTTTGGTATTCGGTTGAATCTAAGGATTCGGGGGTTCGGCCGAATCCAAAATGGTGGATTTTGTGCATCCCTATTAAGGATTATGGGAAATCCTAAAGCAGAAAGTGAGGTTCATCTGTCCTAGAAGCTCACAATCTACCTTGTAAAGCCAAGAGCATGTGCAGTGAATCAGCAGAAAAGAAGATAGGGAGCTACTGGGGCATCGTTGGAGACACAGATCTTTACTGCTAAAGGGCTGTGGTTGCCTTGGGCTGGTACAGAAGCCCAGAATATACCGTGTAGTATTTCTAGCCTACTTTTTTTTTTTTACTAAGTTTTATTTCTCCTTTAAGAAACACCCTTGTACATTCCTTGTTGGAAGGACTCCTGGTCCCAGTCAAGTTCTCATGTTCCAAGCGCCGTCTCTGCTAATGGGGCCCCTCAAACTTTTTGGCTCGTTCCCTTGGATGACAGCCAAGGACACAAACGGAGAAAGTGGTTTCAATACTTTGTGCCTCGACTACAGGATTTGTTTCCTTAGCGCTGATGAGATATAAATGAAACCTGGGGGGAAATGTGCTTATTTCACAGCAGCAGAATTAATATTATTTAAAAAAAAAGTAAAATCTGCGCTGTGTTCCAGGCAACATCTGATCTGCATTACCGACATCATCATCATTTAGAGGCGGCCAACTCAAGATTTTGTATCTGGACGCAGTTAGTAGAGCGAGGGTTTTCCAAGCTCCTGCCGTATAAAGTTTCTTTTCTGAATAGGTTTTCCTTTATAATTCATTTATTGGTCTCTGTTTAGCAGCAGCACTAGTGACCCTTAGAGGGGTGAAATATCTGCGGCCTTCCAGCTTTGCTTCAGCCACATGCCCTAGAATATCTACGGTCTCTCTAAGGGCAGAGACATACGCTCAGATTCGGGGAGATTTAGTCACCTGCAATAAATCAACTCTTCTATGGGGTGACTAATCTCCCAAAACTGCCTCCCGATGGCTAGAATGTAAATCGTGCGGGATGGCACTCGGAGCGCTTCGTTTTCCGAAGTCGGTTTTGAAAACAAAGTGCTCCGAGTGCCATCCTGCCGGAGATGTACATCCTAGCGGGAGGTAGTTCCAGGAGATTAGTGCTTTCCACTTTATATTTTTCTTCAAAGGGGTTGTTCACCTTTGAGTTGATGTAGAGAGGGATATTCTGAGATAATTTGTAATTGGTTTTCGTTTTTTATTATTTGTGATGTTTGAGTTAATTAGCTTTTTATGCAGCAGCATTACAGTCTGCAATTTTAGCAATCTGGTTGCTAGGGTCCAAACGGTAATATAACTAGAGTGTGCCGAGCCTACCTGCAAAAAATCTTCAGAGGGCCTGGCACACTCTGATTCCCATCCTCCCGCCACTTCCTGTCCAGCCTCGCCCATGTCCCACCTCCACCCCGCCCACACCCCCACCCCTACTCCGCCCACTCCCACCCAACTTGCTTTCCTCTTCCTTGCCATTAAGAGAGAGCGGCTGGGGGGAGGAGTTTTTTTTAGCTATAAATGAAGCAGACCCCACAGTCTGGGTCCCCCAGTTCCCCGGGTTCTCCTGTGTCTGCTTTCTCTATAGTTACGCCCCTGGGTCCAAATTACCCTAGCAACCATGAATTGATTTGAATAACTGGAATAAAAATAGGATGGTCTGAATATAAAGACGAGGGCAGAGACCAGTGTCGGACTGGGAAACCAGGGGCCCACCAAAAACACTTAGACCAGGGGCCCACCCAAAAACCTTGAGACCAGGGGCCCACTCAAAGTATTATTTTCTTCCTTTCCTTACTCAACCTCTATTCTCCTATTCTCTTTTCCTTACATACTATAACCTATTATTCCATCTATTTAGCCTCTATATTCTTATTGAAATAGAGAATGACCATGAAATAGGCCAAATGTTTAGCAGCATGAGGGACAACTGACACCTTGGCCCACCGGGAGTTTTCCTGGTATCCCGGGGGCCAGTCCAACACTGCCAGAGACACACACTTAGATTTGGGGAGATTAGTCGCCCTCTTCTTCGGGGTGACTTATCTCCCCGAACTGCCTCCCGCCGGCGATTTTCATTCTAGTCGATGGGAGGGCGTCTTGAGTATAAGCCATACTCTAAGGGCAGAGACACACGCTGCTATATTGGGAGATTAGTCGCCCATCGACAAATCGCTTCTTCTTCAATTGACTAATCTCCCCAAATTGCCTTTCCGCCGGCTACAATGTAAATTACCGGCGGGATGGCAATCGGTGTGCTTCATTTTCTGAAGTCGCCCAAAGCTTCCTCACAAGGAAACTTCGGGGCGACCTCGGAAAACGAAGTGCTCAGAGTGCCATCCCGCCGGCGATACATTCTAGCCCCGGCAGGAGGCAGTTTGGGGAGATTAGTCGCCCCGAAGAAGAGGCGATTTATCGCCAGGCGACTAAATCTCCCCGAATCTGTGTCTCTGCCCTTTAGAAAGAAATAAGAAGGTGAAAAATTAAACTCCAAGCTTCAATATTACAAAAACAGTCAAATATAAATAGAAAGTAAAAAGGGACTAAAAGTCTTTATTTCTGATGAACTCAATGAAAACAAGTGAACTGTCTAAAGTGTTGGAAGGAGAACAGACCCTTTTATATAAATGAATGTGCCCAATTTCCTGCTCCATTACCCCATTATCCTTCCCACTTCCACTCATTGGTTTCAATGCTTTAACTGTTGATAAATCTTCATTTCATTTCAATGTTTGAAACTGTTTCAGCTTTGGAACACGTGCCATCCACCTGAGCTTGTGCGGCCGACATTGGAGAAGACGCTAAAAACCCTTCAGCTGGATTACGTGGACCTGTATATCATTGAGCTGCCCATGGCTTTCAAGGTGACAAATCATAATACAGTCCATTGAAAAACTCCTCTTGTTTCTCACATTCATTACTATGACTTCCTTTCACTTTCCTCTCTAAAGGAGAACTAAAGCTCAACAAAGTAAATGAAGGTCTGAAGATGCCCGCAGTAGTTCTTTCCTTTTGTTTAAAGGAGAACTAAACCCTAAAAATGAATGTGGCTAAAAATGGCATGTTTTATATACTGAACTCATTGCACCCGCCTAAAGTTTGAGCTTGTCAATAGCAGCAATGATCCAGGACTTCAAACTTGTCACAGGGGGTCACCATCTTGGAAAGTGTCTGTGAAACTCACATGCTCAGTGGGCTCTGATTGGCTGTTGAGAAGCTAAGCTTAGGGCTCGTCACTAATTATCCAGCAGAAAATGAGCTTCCCTGGCTGTAATATAAGCTGATGGCACAGGTTTACTGATTACTAAATTCTGATGCTAATTGCACTGGTTTCTGTGCTGCCATGTAGTAATTATCTGTATTAATTACTAATCAGCCTTATATTGTGACATTTCTATTCTATGTGTACTGTATATTGTGAGTGGGTCCCTAAGCTCAGTAAGTGACAGCAGCACAGAGCATGTGCAGTGAATCAGCAGAAAAGAAGATGGGGAGCTACTGGGGCATCTTTGGAGACACAGATCTTTACTGCTAAAGGGCTGTGGTTGCCTTGGGCTGGTACAGAAGCACAAAACATAATGAACAATATTTCTACCTACTTCTTTAGTTAAGCTTTAACCAAAGAGAACACTCTGGGCTGCTGTCATTTGCCTGAGCTTGGGAGCCTTCTGCCAATGTAACATATTATATATATACATATATATTGTTTCAAAGGATCCCACTCCAAGATCAGTGAAGCATTGTTCTTTATTCATACTTCTATATCCAATGTTAGACCCTAGTTAGGGCCTTTATCAAGGATAAAGGACAACTAGGGCCGAAACATTGGATACACAAGTATGAATAAAGAATAAAGAAGCTTCACTGATCTTGGAGTGTGGGTCAAGAATTTATATGCTGTATTTGGCCCAGCACCCCAAAGACTGTCACAGAGTGCGAATGTTAATATATATATATATACATACAACCCTGAAGCTCAGCTTCTCAGCAGCAGCCCAGAGCCCACTGAGCATGTGCAGTGCCACTGACACACAAAAGATGCCTAACAAGGGGAGCTGCTTAGGGCAACTGTGAATGCCTGGATTATTAATGTTAAAGGGGCTCTGAACCCAGTAACTTAACTAAATGTTGCTGGAGTTCCGGTGCAGGCCTTGCACAAACAAAGTGGCTGTGGTGTAGCTTAGGCAAGCTAGGGTACGGGTTCTGGGAAGGCTTTCCTTTGGGCAATAGGGTGGTTGTATATAGTGTCACATTCAGCAGTCCAAGAAGATAATGGTTCATCCTGTGCAATATAATTACAGGCCTGAATTTTCCTCTACGGCACCCCTAAGCTGCATGGTCCTAGCACCTGCCTTTGCACGCCCCCCCCATGAGTGCATACATGCGCCAGAGTGCTGGGGAGCTGCGCGTCCCCAGTGTTCCTTAGAAAGTGAATGCAGCCCCTCAAATTCTGCTACCCTACGCCTTCCCCACAAATCTGTGCCTACATTTGAAAGGTTAGCACAATCTCCATTAAAAAAGGCCATCTTATAAATTCTGTGCATTCAGCTGCTTTGAAGTTTAGGCAGAGGTGGGCCAAGCGACCAGGCTCCCTAGAGAACCAGGCCAGCCACCTTGCTCCCTCTCACGCTCTCGCTCATTCACGTGGTGACATCACATAGAAGCCCGCTCAGTTATGTAGTGATGTCACAAGGGGGCGTCAAAGAGCGCAAATTCTATTTTGAATGTGGGGAAGAGGGCCTGGACTAGGGGTAAGTAGGTGGCCCTAGACACGTGTCTCTTCTATCTACCCCTAGTGCCGGCCCTGACTTTAGGCAACTTGATCTTTAATGCATATTATTGTCAATACCTACATGTTAGTTGCCCTTAAAAAAATGAAGGTCATGTGGTTATATGGATCAGCTGATTTTACCAGTTAATTTTTTTTTCCCTCTCTCTTTACAGCCTGGGGATGAA
Source organism: Xenopus petersii (assembly GCA_038501925.1). Taxonomy (NCBI): domain Eukaryota; kingdom Metazoa; phylum Chordata; class Amphibia; order Anura; family Pipidae; genus Xenopus; species Xenopus petersii. The sequence continues at coordinate 6,285,898 of CM076676.1, read as the reverse complement.
ATCTACCCACGGGACGCAAATGGAAAATATCTGTATCACAAGACAGATCTGTGTGCAACATGGGAGGCAAGTGATATCAGTAGATCAGACTTAATTATTTTAGAGTTCGCTGAATCAGTGCAAAATATCCTTATTTCAATCTCTTGTCCCAAACCTCTGGCGATTACTGGAATCTCTTTACCAGTCCTGGTTTTAGGGCAGAGACACACGCTGCTATTTCGGGAGATTAGTCGCCAGCGACAAATTGCTTCTTCTTTGAGCAACTAATCTCCCCAAACTGCCTTCCCGTCGGCTAGAATGTAAATCGCCGGCGGGGTGGCACTCGGATCACTTCGGCTTTCCGAAGTTGCCTGAAGTTTTCTCGTGAGGCAACTTTGGGCGACTTCGGAAAACTAAGCTTTCCTAGTGCCATCCCGCCAGCGATTTACATTCTAGCCGGGGGGATTAGTCGCCAAAGAAGAATTGATTTGTCGATGGACATCTAATCTCCCGAAATAGCAGTGTGCGTCTCTGACCTTAGAGTATGGCTTATCTGATCATGTTTCTCTACTGATATTCCAGGCACTGGAGGAGTGCAAAGACGCAGGGTTGGTAAAATCCATTGGGGTCTCCAACTTTAACCGCCGGCAGCTGGAGCTGATCCTCAAAAAGCCAGGACTAAAATACAAACCTGCCACCAACCAGGTAACTTGTTACTCAGTCTGATTATTAAATCAACTGCAATGTTACCCTGTTGTAGTCAATAGAGTCTAAGGTGGCCATACAGGACCTGTAAGTCTGACCTGTTGGTTTGGACATCCATAAGGATAAGCGATTTCAGAATTAACAGACAAATTGCAGACATGGCAGGGAAACAACATACTCATGTAAGTATATGAAACAAGTGTCTGATCATCTCTGTTTGGTGTAGGTTGAATGCCACCCATATTTCACCCAACCCAAGTTACTGGAGTTTTCCAAACAACATGACATTGTGACTGTGGGCTACAGTCCTATTGGAACCTGCCGTGATGAAACATGGTAAGTTATATTCTGTATAAAGGCTGTTTAGCATTAGGTTTGGGGTAAGTGCTTATTTGTGCCCTGGGTACCCCTAGAACTATAGCAGAGTGACTGTTACCCCAAACTTTCTAAATATCTGTAACCTTGTTATGAGTTACGGGGGCCCAGCTTGAAGGCCAGTTAGGGGGGGAGATTTGGGGTGAGTGCTTATGTGTGCCCTGGGTACCCCTGGAACTATAGCAGGGTGACACCCCAATGTTTCTATATATCTAACGTTGTTATGAGTTAAGGGGGCCCAGTCTGAAGGCCAGTTAGGGGAAGATTTGGGGTGAGTGCTTATTTGTACCCTGGGTACCCCTGGAACTATAGCAGGGTGACTGTTACCCCAATGTTTCTATATATCTGTAACCTTGTTATGAGCTAAGGGTCCAGTCTGAAGGCCAGTTAGGGGGAGATTTGGGGTGAGTGTTTATTTGTACCCTGGGTACCCCTGGAACTATAGCAGGGTGACTGTTACCCCAATGTTTCTATATATCTGTAACCTTGTTATGAGCTAAGGGGCCCAGTCTGAAGGCCAGTTAGGGGAAGATTTGGGGTGAGTGCTTATTTGTGCCCTGGGTACCCCTGGAATTATAGCAGGATGACTGTTACCCCAATGTTTCTATATATCTGTAACCTTGTTATGAGCTAAGGGGGTCCAGCCTGAAGGTCAGTTAGGGGGAGATTTGGGGTGAGTGCTCATTTGTGCCCTGGGTACCCCTGGAACTATAGCAGGGTGACTGTTACCCCAATGTTTCTATATATCTGTAACCTTGTTAAGAGCTAAGGGGGCCCAGCCTAAAGGCCAGTTAGGGGGAGGTTTGGGGTGAGTGCTTATGTGTGCCCTGGGTACCCCTGGAACTATAGCAGGGTGACACCCCAATGTTTCTATATATCTAACGTTGTTATGAGTTAAGGGGGCCCAGTCTGAAGGCCAGTTAGGGGAAGATTTGGGGTGAGTGCTTATTTGTACCCTGGGTACCCCTGGAACTATAGCAGGGTGACTGTTACCCCAATGTTTCTATATATCTGTAACCTTGTTATGAGCTAAGGGTCCAGTCTGAAGGCCAGTTAGGGGGAGATTTGGGGTGAGTGTTTATTTGTACCCTGGGTACCCCTGGAACTATAGCAGGGTGACTGTTACCCCAATGTTTCTATATATCTGTAACCTTGTTATGAGCTAAGGGGCCCAGTCTGAAGGCCAGTTAGGGGAAGATTTGGGGTGAGTGCTTATTTGTACCCTGGGTACCCCTGGAACTATAGCAGGGTGACTGTTACCCCAATGTTTCTATATATCTGTAACCTTGTTATGAGCTAAGGGTCCAGTCTGAAGGTCAGTTAGGGGGAGATTTGGGGTGAGTGCTTATTTGTACCCTGGGTTCCCCTGGAACTATAGCAGGGTGACTGTTACCCTAACATTTCCATATATCTGTAACCTTGTACAGTCAGTCCAACAAGTTTGGATTTTATGCTACTTCTTCTTTCTCCAGGGTCAATGTGTCTTCCCCTCCACTCTTGGAAGATCCTCTCCTGAAAGCCATTGGCAATAAATACAGTAAAACAGCAGCCCAGGTAGCTCTGCGTTTCAATGCACAGCGGGGCGTTGTGGTCATTCCAAAGAGTTTTAACCCAGAACGAATCAAAGAAAACTTTCAGGTGAGAGTACAGAGATTTGGGAATGTTTTATGACATAAGTCAGCACCCACAGTATGACCTATGATCAGTATGATTTTCAGGCACCACTTTTCATTGAGTTGGATTCACTATCAAAACAATTCTTTCGAGTTATTCATCTATGATATTGTTCCACTCCTGCCAAATGCCCATGCGTTGTGCCAATTTTTTTTTCCATGCCATAAATTGATTTAATTATTTACTAGGATAAATGCCCTGGGTGGGTGCAAGGTCATTACAAAGTTCATGGTTCAAAGTCAAAAAAATAACAGTTCTGAAGCGATTCTTTTCATTCTTCATGGCTTAAATACTAACCCATATCTGGACCATCCCAAATCACCATCATATTTATACAGAAAATACTTCTTCAATCACCCCCCTTTTTTTTGTGTAAATAGATTTTTGACTTCAGTCTGACGGACAAGGAGATGAAGGACATCGAGGCTCTGAACAAGAATGTTCGCTATGTGGAGTTGTTGATGTAAGTGAAGATGATGTCAATCCTACTGAGATTCAAAAGGTTTTTGGCCAGGTCCACATCATGCCTCAACTAGTACCTGTTACCAACTAGTACCTGTTACCACCAAACCAGCCTCACCATAACCCTTGTTCAATCCAAGCCAAGGATGTTATTATGACATGCTCCCAAAAATATATGGAGAAATGACTTTTGGTGGGACCTGATGGATATTTGATCATTGGATCATCCCACTTGTTCCTTAGTCCATCAAATAACACAATTATCAGCCCTACTACCCTCAGCCTGAGCAGTGGACTTGAAAGTCTACTTGGCTTCATTGTAAAATCTGTTTTGGGGCTTCATAACTCCTAAATATGGGGCAAGAGGGTTTGTTTTGCTCATAAGGTGGGACCATTGTACTTCTGGACCCCATTGCCATCTTCTAAGGAACCAATGGTTCCTTTATCTTTTAGGTCCCATGTATTTTTTCCATAGTCTCACCTTTGCTCAGTTGTGAGAGTCCATCTTTGTTGTTCCTTTGGTCAGCTCGAACCCTATAACCCTATAGGCCTGCCACCAAGTATCTACAGCAAGGTGTGCCATATTATGGACTTGTGTTGCATGCAAGGTCAAATAAAATGGGAGGCTACATTGGACTAAATGCAGACTGACTGCATAGGGATACCTTCCCAACTGCATGGGGACCCCCTCTTACCAGCTCTTTAACTGTAGAGTTGTGCAGTGTTGCTGCCCAATATCTTCTGCTGGGTCATGCCTGATGTCCCTCACCAAGTTAATCTGTTCCCGGCTTCCACTATGAATGCTCCTGGATGGCGATCAATTCCAGAAGCCCAGACACCGACTGTGATGCTACTGAAGATGGTAGCCACCGTCCTTGCAGTGCAACTCCGTTAAAGAGTTGCTACAAGTGCTCCTGAACCCTATAGGACAAATATTAAAATACTAGTAGAGTGATCCCCAAGCAGTGCCTCATGAGCAACATGTTTCTCACCCAACCCCTTGGATGTTGCTTCCAGTGGCCTCAAAACAAGTGCTTATTTTTTAATTCCTGGTTTAAAAACAATTTTTGGTTGCATAAAAACCAGGTGTAGTGCCAAACAGAGGCTCCTGTAGGCTGCAGGTCCACATATGGTCTACAAAATGGCCAGTCATAGCTCGTATTTTGCATCACCCAAAAATTCATGCTTGCGTTGCCCCCCCCAATTCTTTTTAAATATGAATGTGACTCATGGGTAAAAATGTTGGGGACCCCTGTAGCAGGGTTTGACTTCCTTTGGGCAAGTTTTTGAGTTTGACTTTTTTTGTTACAGGTGGAGTGACCACCCGGAGTACCCCTTCAAGGATGAATACTGATGGGCCATAGGCCACCCTCACTATCACATAACCAATGACCCAGTCTCTTCCTCATTGATCTGGAATGGAAGGAATATTTGGGGAGACCCTCAACGCCTCTATAGGACAAACCTTAATTTGGTTGGACCGCAACCGGCATGTTAATGGCCACGAAGACGGCTGGAGCTGTACAGTCCAGCAACAGCGCAGTTTTATTTCACTATATTTAATTTTTATTAAACTTTCTATCTTTTCCATCTTTTGTATCATCGTAGTCCATTGAATGATATGCATGTACATTGCATTTATAGCTGTGATTTCACTTGCTACAGCAGGAGGTTTACAGAATTATCAGACCGCTCAGCTTTAGAGTATTTACTGCCTTACTACTAGTCCATTGTAGCTCTGCTGACAGTTAATAAAGCGACATTGATGTACCCTCATATAACAATTCGTTTTTCTAATGTGAAATACCATGACCTGAACATACAAAATATATGTAATTACTGCCTTTCCCCTCCCTTTAATGAACATGTTACTGGCTCAAAATGCAGTTTCAGTCTTTCCGATGTCTTCTTTGTTCGCAGGCTAAACACAAAGCACATTTGCGTTTTTTACCTCCAATAGCATTTCTGCAGTGTTGATCCCTAAAAGACAGGCTTGGGGGTTATGTAATAAAAGTCACAAGTCTGAACAGGGGTATAGTAAACCATAATAGCCATTCATCAGCCCACAAACATCTGATATACAATATACAGAGAAGGAATGTTCTGGGCACACAATAAGCTATACCCTCATACTGTACTGTCTAAGGGAATCAATATGGCACCTCCTCCTCCCATATGTATAAATACAAATATACATAGAAGGAATGTTCTGGGCACACAATAAGCTATACCCTCATACTGTACTGTCTAAGGGAATCAATATGGCACCTCCCTCCTCCCATATGTATAAATACAAATATACAGAGAAGGAATGTTCTGGGCACACAATAAGCTATACCCTCATACTGTACTGCTTAAGGGAATCAATATGGCACCTCCCTCCTTCCATATGTATAAATACAAATATACAGAGAAGGAATGTTCTGGGCACACAATAAGCTATACCCTCATACTTTGCTGTCTAAGGGAATCAATATGGCACCTCCCTCCTCCCATATGTATAAATACAAATATACAGAGAAGGAATGTTCTGGGCACACAATAAGCTATACCCTCATACTGTACTGTCTAAGGGAATCAATATGGCACCTCCTCCTCCCATATGTATAAATACAAATATACAGAGAAGGAATGTTCTGGGCACACAATAAGCTATACCCTCATACTGTACTGTCTAAGGGAATCAATATGGCACCTCCTCCTCCCATATGTATAAATACAAATATACAGAGAAGGAATGTTCTGGGCACACAATAAGCTATACCCTCATACTGTACTGTCTAAGGGAATCAATATGGCACCTCCTCCTCCCATATGTATAAATACAAATATACAGAGAAGGAATGTTGTGGGCACACAATAAGCTATACCCTCATACTGTACTGCTTAAGGGAATCAATATGGCACCTCCCTCCTTCCATATGTATAAATACAAATATACAGAGAAGGAATGTTCTGGGCACACAATAAGCTATACCCTCATACTTTGCTGTCTAAGGGAATCAATATGGCACCTCCCTCCTCCCATATGTATAAATACAAATATACAGAGAAGGAATGTTCTGGGCACACAATAAGCTATACCCTCATACTGTACTGTCTAAGGGAATCAATATGGCACCTCCTCCTCCCATATGTATAAATACAAATATACAGAGAAGGAATGTTCTGGGCACACAATAAGCTATACCCTCATACTGTACTGTCTAAGGGAATCAATATGGCACCTCCTCCCATATGTATAAATACAAATATACAGAGAAGGAATGTTCTGGGCACACAATAAGCTATACCCTCATACTGTACTGTCTAAGGGAATCAATATGGCACCTCCCTCCTCCCAAAATGAATAAATAGAAATATAAAGAGAAGGAATGTTCTGGGCACACAATACGCTGCCCCTAATTGTATATATGAATTAAAAAAGGATGCATGTTCTGCGTTTTTTTCCCTTCAAATGTTTCCTTTTCATTAACGGGATAAATTCTATACTGTGCTAATGAACTAGCATATTTTTCCACTTACATGGATTTCCTTAGTACTGTATGATTAAGGGCTGAACATACATAATCCAGATGCCGTGGTCCGTGCTAATAGGGGGGTCTGCATTATGTTTCTGACACAAGTATCCATTTCTGCCTGGCGTTACAGGTCCAATTCGCTTTTTTTATTTCCAGCCCTGATTTGCTAAGGATCAACTCCGGCTGCTTGCGGTTCCACTCAGAGACGCCTGTGGCTTCAGCCTGTGTATTTACACCACCTCCGCACCTGCGAGAGCAGGAAACTCAATGCCCCCTGGGTATATAGCACTTTCCAAACTGGCACTTAGCCCGGCACACAACTGCCATAAAATAGCCAAACACCCCAGAATCCTACAGACCCACAGGAGGGAATTGCATTAACGTAGTTGGAGTGCAAAAGGTAACACAAACATCAGCCGTGGCCCAGTGCCACCGAGGGGCCCATGCGGCTCATTGGCCAGCTCTGTAATGTTGCACAATATATCATAACCTTTCAAGGGAACTGGGGCGGCTACACGTGCGCTCTGCAATATTCCCCAGGATCGGGGGAATACACATGGACAGAACATTTCTCTGGTTCTCTCGGAATGAATCAATTCAGAAAAATGTAGAGATTAAAGGGGAACTTCCCCCCCCCCGGAAAACCCAAACCGTCCCCGTTTATAGGAAGCAAACATTTTTAATTTACCCAAGATTACTTATGTCATTTTACAAGTTTTAATGCTTTTAATGTTTAAAAGGGGATGTTCCCCTTTAAATGAACTTTTACTATGATGTAGAGAGGGATATTCCAAGACAATTTGCAACTGGTTTTCATTTCTTATTACAGGCTTGGTACCCGTTATGCAGAAAGATCCAAATTACTGAAAGGTCCATAGACTCCATTTTCTCCAATTTTTAAAAAATGATTCCCCTTTTTCTGTGTAATAATAAAAAAGTCGCTTGTACTTGATCCCAACTAAGATATAATTAATCCTTATTGGAAGCAAAACCAGCCTATTGGGTTTATTTTAGGGATGCACCGAATCCAGGATACGGTTCGGGATTCAGCCAGGATTCGTCCTTTTTCAGCAGGCCGAATCCTTCTGCCCAGCCGAATCCGAATCCGTATCCTAATTTGCATATGCAAATTAGGGGCGGGAGGGAAATTGCATGATTTTTTGTCAGAAAACAAGGAAGTAAAAAATGTTTTCCCCTTCCCACCCCTAATTTGCATATGCAAATTAGGGTTCGGATTCGGTTCGGTATTCGTCCGAATCTTTCACGAAGGATTCGGGGGTTCGGCCGAATCCAAAAAAGTGGATTCGGTGCATCCCTAGTTTATTTAATGTTTACATGATTTTCTAGTAGACTTAAGGTATAAAGATCCCAATTACAGAAAGATCCATTATCCAGAAATGCCCAAATCCCGAGCATTCTGTATAAAGGGTCCTATACCTATACCTTGTACTTGATAACAACTAAGATATAATTAATCCTTATTGGAGGCAAAACCAGCCTATTGGGTTTATTTAATGTTTATATGATTTTCTAGTAGGTATGAAGATCCAAATAATGGAAAAACCCCAGCTCCTGAGGTCCCAAACAGGTCCCATTCATGCATTTGTGTTTTTTTGAGTTATTTAGCTTTTTATTCAGCAGCTCTCCAGTTTTCAATTTTAGCCATCTGGTTGATAGGGTCCAAATTCCCCTAGCAACCATGCATTGATTTGAATAAGAGACTGGAATATGAATAGGAGAGGCCTGCATAGAAAGATGAGTAATAAAAAGTAGCAATAACTTTACAGAACAATTGTTTTTTTTTAGATGGGGTCAGTGACCCCCCATTTGAAAACTGAAGAGACAAATAATTCAAAAACTATAAAAAAGAAAACACTAGACCAACTGAAACGTTGCTTAGAATTAGATGTTCTATAAAATATTTACAGCTAACTTAAAGGTGAACCACCCCTTTAAATGAAATATCGCATTATGGTACAACTTTGATGCATTTAAAGCAGTAGCACAGGAGTAGATGCACTGAACTCTTTTCAATGGGGCTGTACTCACACAGACGCATGTAAGCGCCGAACGCAGGTTGGGACACAGCATGTTGCATTTTTTCTGCGTTCGTCACTTACATGCGTCTGTGTGAGTACAGCCCCATTGAAAAGAATTCATTGCGTCTACTCCTGCGCTCCCCTGCGGCTGAACACATAAAACCAGAACGCAGGGGAGCGCAGCATCAAACGCCCGTGAGTAAGGGCCCTTATGTGCAGCCATGCATCTAAATGAATTGCTAATTAGCCATGCAGGCTGTGGATTCTATATATGTTAAGTTTTAACGGGGTAAGATGTCAACCCTATGGGGGAGCTGATCTCGGTTTCTGGAAACCCATTATCCAGAAGGTTCCAAATTACGGAAAAGCCATCTCCCATAGACTCCATTATATCCAAATTTAAAATTGATTTCCTTTTTCTGTGCAATAATAAAACAGTCGCTTGTACTTGATCCCAACTAAGATATAATTAATCCTTATTGGAGGCAAAACCAGCCTGTTGGCTTTATTTAAATGTTTACATGATTTTCTAGTAGACAAGGTATAATTTACAGAAAGATCCATTATACAGAAAGGCCCAAGTCCTGAGCATTCTGGATAACAAGTCCCATACCTCTACCTTGTACTTAATTCCCAAATAACATATAATTAATCCTTATTGGCTGCAAAACCAGCCTATTGGGTTTATTTAATGTTTACATGACTTTCTAGTAGACTTAAGGTATGAAGATCCAAATTACGGAAAGATCCGTTAGACGGAAAATCCAAAGTCCTGAGCATTCTGGATAACAAGTCCCATACCTGTAGTAGGCAGAGAGGTTGTATTAAAAAAATTAAAAAAAAACAATTGTCTCAGAATATCTATCTCATATTAAAAATTAATTTCAAGGTGAACAACGGCTTTAAAGGGCACATGGTTCTCCTCACTTATCCTAGGGCACTACTGTCCAATCACTATGTGCTGCACTCCTGCCTAATCCCATCATACACTGCTCCTATTCAACCAATCACAACACAGAGGAAGCAGTCTAGGGCCCAACATAAGCGCAAAATCAGGGGGGCCCCTGTGATCAGCCCAAATCGGGATGATTTCATTCGCCTACGCAATTGTGAAATTCACACAAATAACTTGGAAGTGGTTCCAGAAAGCTCCTTTGTGCCGTTTCACCTGGATTCCAGGAGCAGCAATAAAGGTTTTATCAGTAATACACACCAAATAATTTGCTGATGGCTTGATATGATTCCCTGGCTAATTGGGTCATTGGATGAATCAAGGTCACGGCTGAATTGGAAAGGGACCTTTCTTATTAATGCCAATTAAAGGGAAACTTCGTTATTAATAAAATCAATAATGGGGGTATCATTTATCACAAGGTGCTCCCCATATATAAGAGAAATGATTTTCAGGTTGTTTGGTCATTAAGGTCACTGGGGACAGTTATATCCAAAAAAAAAAGCTCTGAATTAGGGATATGCCGTCCCATAGACTCAATTTTATTCAAATAATCCCAAAATTAAAAACAATTCCTTTTTCTGTGTAATAATAAAACAGTAGCTTGTACTTGATCCCAACTAAGATATAATTAATCCTTATTGGAAGTAGGGATGCACTGAATCCACTTTTTTGGATTCGGCCGAACCCCCGAATCCTTCACGAACGATTCGGCCGAATACCGAACCGAATCCGAACCCTAACTTGCATATGCAATTAGGGGTGGGAAGGGGAAAACATATTTTACTTCCTTGTTTTCTGACAAAAAGTCACGCAATTTCCCTCCCCGCCCCTAATTTGCATATGCAAATTAGGATTCGGATTCGGTTCGGCCGGACAGAAGGATTCGGCCGAATCCGAATCCTGCTGAAAAAGGCCTAATCCTGGCCGAATCCCGAACCGAATCCTGGATTCGGTGCATCCCTAATTGGAAGCAAAACCAGCCTATTGGGTTTATTTAATGTTTACTTGATTTTCTAGTAGACTTAAGTGATAAAGATCCAAATTATGGAAAGATACATTATCCGGAAAACCCCAGGTGCTGAGCATTCTGGATAACAGGTCAAATACCTGTACTTGATCTCAACTAAGATATAATTAATCCTTATTGGAAGTAAAACCAGCCTATTGGCTTTATTTAATGTTTACTTGATTTTCTAGTAGACTTAAGTGATAAAGATCCAAATTACGGAAAGATTATTATCTGGAAAACCCCAGGTGCTGAGCATTCTGGATAACAGGTCAAATACCTGTACTTGATCCCAACTAAGATATAATTAATCCTTATTGGAAGTAAACCCAGCCTATTGGGTTTATTTAATGTTTACATGATTTTCTAATAGAATTAAGGCAGTGGGTAACTAAAAATTATTTTTCAGGCCCCCAAAATGTCTAGTGATTGACCTGTTTTTACCAATATTGATTGCAATTGTATATGAATTAGGGCTTCCTGGGGGCCCTAAAACGCCTGGATCCCCCGGCTACCTCTGTAGTAACACCCCTGACTTAAGGTATGGTGATCCAAATTACAGAAAGATCCATTATCCAGACAACCCCAAATCCTGAGCATTCTGGATAACAGGTCCCGTACCTGTACTGTTATCAATATGAAAGCCCAGATGGCATAATGAAAAAGGCCCACATGTCCTAAGAAGGGGCATTGGTACAACCTTTATAAATATAAAGACTAGGAAATTTTCAGGAAACTAGTTGCCAAAATTCTGGAAATTAAGGGGTTCAGTCTTTTATTCATTTTGTCTTTTTATGTGTAAAAGCTTAAGAGGAGTAGGGGTTCCCCTTAGTGGTTATTATGTAGAACCTGTAGTGACGCTGACAGCAGTTGTACCTGCTCAGTGCTCCCTCTGGTGGTAGAAAATAAAGCTCACTATTAGTTTACAAGGGCTTTTGGGTGTGTGAATGACCCCTTATGTTTCCCATAGCTTAGGGGCCGATTCACTAAATTCGAGTGAAGGATTCGAAGTAAAAAAACTTCGAATTTCGAATTGTTTTTTGGGCTACTTCGACCTTCGACTACGACTACGACTTCGAAACGAAGGATTCGAACTAAAAATCGTTCGACTATTCGACCATTCGACCATTCGATAGTCGAAGTACTGTCTCTTTAAAAAAAACTTCGACCCCCTAGTTCGGCAGATAAAAGCTACCGAAGTCAATGTTAGCCTATGGGGAAGGTCCCCATAGGCTTGCCTAAGTTTTTTTGGATTAAAATCCTTCGAATCGTTCAATTCGAAGGATTTAATCGTTCGATCGAAGGAATAATCCTTCGATCGTTCGATCGCATTTTCTGCGCTAAATCCTTCGACTTCGATATTCGAAGTCGAAGGATTTCAATTCCTAGTCGAATATCGAGGGTTAATTAATCCTCGATATTCGACCCTTGATACATCTGCCCCATAGTGTGTGTTAGAACCCAAATAGGAATGATGCTGTATTGGATCATGTGATCTCTAACAATCCAGATTGTATTACATAATAATGTAATTCACTAATTAGATTGTCAGCTCTGACCAGGTTTTTCTTCATTTAATCTGTAACCTCTGTGTGTCGTATATTTTATTTTAAATCACTATGTAATTTGCTGGTGCTATACATATATATATATATATATATATATATATATATATATATATGTAAAATATAAGGATATACAGGTCATGGAACTCTGAGGTTACTTCTAATTAGGGATGCACCAAATCCAGGATTCGGTTTGGGATTCGGGCAGGATACGGCCTTTTTCACTGCACCGAATCCTAGTCCTAATTTGCATATTCAAATAAGGGGCAGGGAGTGAAATTGAGTGCGTTTTTGTAACCAAACAAGGAAGTAAAAATGTTTTCCCCTTACCACCCCTAATTTGCATATGCAAATTAGACTTAGATTTTGGTTCGGTATTCGGCCGAATCTTTCGCAAAGGGTTCGGGGATTTGGTGCATCCCTACTTCTAATATCCTAAAGTTCCCAAATCTCCCCGTTACTGGCCTTCAGGCTGGGTCCCCTTAGCTCATAACAAGGTTACAGATATATAGAAACATTGGGGTGTCACCCTGCTATAGTTCCAGGGGTACCCAGGGTACAAATAAGAACTCACCCCAAATCTCCCCCTAACTGACCTTCAGGCTGGGCCCCCTTAGCTCATAACAAGGTTACAGATATATAGAAACATTGGGGTAACAGTCACCCTGCTATAGTTCCAGGGGTACCCAGGGCACAAATAAGCCCTCACCCCAAATCTCCCCCTAACTGACCTTCAGACTGGGCCCCCTTAGCTCATAACAAGGTTACAGATATATAGAAACATTGGGGTGTCACCCTGCTATAGTTCCAGGGGTACCCAGGCACAAATAAGCACTCACCCCAAATCTCCCCCTAACTGACCTTCAGACTGGGCCCCCTTAGCTCATAACAAGGTTACAGATATATAGAAACATTGGGGTAACAGTCACCCTGCTATAGTTCCAGGGGTACCCAGGGCACAAATAAGCCCTCACCCCAAATCTCCCCCTAACTGACCTTCAGACTGGGCCCCCTTAGCTCATAACAAGGTTACAGATATATAGAAACATTGGGGTAACAGTCACCCTGCTATATTTCCAGGGGTACCCAGGGTACAAATAAACACTCACCCCAAATCTCCCCCTAACTGACCTTCAGACTGGGCCCCCTTAGCTCATAACAAGGTTACAGATATATAGAAACATTGGGGTGTCACCCTGCTATAGATCCAGGGGTACCCAGGGTACAAATAAGCACTCACCCCAAATCTCCCCCTAACTGACCTTCAGACTGGGCCCCCTTAGCTCATAACAAGGTTACAGATATATAGAAACATTGGGGTAACAGTCACCCTGCTATAGTTCCAGGGGTACCCAGGGCACAAATAAGCCCTCACCCCAAATCTCCCCCTAACTGACCTTCAGACTGGGCCCCCTTAGCTCATAACAAGGTTACAGATATATAGAAACATTGGGGTGTCACCCTGCTATAGTTCCAGGGGTACCCAGGCACAAATAAGCACTCACCCCAAATCTCCCCCTAACTGACCTTCAGACTGGGCCCCCTTAGCTCATAACAAGGTTACAGATATATAGAAACATTGGGGTAACAGTCACCCTGCTATAGTTCCAGGGGTACCCAGGGCACAAATAAGCCCTCACCCCAAATCTCCCCCTAACTGACCTTCAGACTGGGCCCCCTTAGCTCATAACAAGGTTACAGATATATAGAAACATTGGGGTAACAGTCACCCTGCTATATTTCCAGGGGTACCCAGGGTACAAATAAACACTCACCCCAAATCTCCCCCTAACTGACCTTCAGACTGGGCCCCCTTAGCTCATAACAAGGTTACAGATATATAGAAACATTGGGGTGTCACCCTGCTATAGATCCAGGGGTACCCAGGGTACAAATAAGCACTCACCCCAAATCTCCCCCTAACTGACCTTCAGACTGGGCCCCCTTAGCTCATAACAAGGTTACAGATATATAGAAACATTGGGGTAACAGTCACCCTGCTATAGTTCCAGGGGTACCCAGGGCACAAATAAGCCCTCACCCCAAATCTCCCCCTAACTGACCTTCAGACTGGGCCCCCTTAGCTCATAACAAGGTTACAGATATATAGAAACATTGGGGTAACAGTCACCCTGCTATATTTCCAGGGGTACCCAGGGTACAAATAAGCACTCACCCCAAATCTCCCCCTAACTGACCTTCAGACTGGGCCCCCTTAGCTCATAACAAGGTTACAGATATATAGAAACATTGGGGTGTCACCCTGCTATAGATCCAGGGGTACCCAGGGTACAAATAAGCACTCACCCCAAATCTCCCCCTAACTGACCTTCAGACTGGGCCCCCTTAGCTCATAACAAGGATACAGATATGTATGTCTTCTGTAGGTTTCATCCTGCTGCTTTCTACAGTGATCACTGTTTATTCAGATTACAGGGTACCATTATATTTGATGAGCGTCTGATTCAGGCCTTATGACATGTAGCTGTTTACAGGTCGCTAATGATGTAGATTTGAGTGTCATGGTGACATACAGTATATCGGTATATTGACTTATGGAATGAAGCCTATGGGCATTACTGTCTTGCCTTTGTCGTTGGTGATGATGTTCATTAGTTCTACTACGTACATGACAGAACTTATTGATGAATGCAAACGCAATGACTGACGCAATTCAGTAGATACTTGCGTCTATAATGTCTTCAGCCTGCCCTGATTAATTACTGCACACACTGATACAAGGGAACCCTGACCTGGACCTGAGGTTAATTCCATGGTTCCTTTAGAGCAGCATCCAAGAATATCTAGGACATCAAATGCATATTCACCCTGGATTTAGCCCTGGGTACCCCTGGAACTATAGCAGGGTGACACCCCAATGTTTCTATATATCTGTAACCTTGTTATGAGCTAAGGGGGCCCAGTCTGAAGGACAGTTAGGGGGAGATTTGGGGTGAGTGCTTATTTGTACCCTGGGTACCCCTGGAACTATAGCAGGGTGACTGTTACCCCAATGTTTCTATATATCTGTAACCTTGTTATGAGCTAAGGGGGCCCAGTCTGAAGGACAGTTAGGGGGAGATTTGGGGTGAGTGCTTATTTGTACCCTGGGTACCCCTGGAACTATAGCAGGGTGACTGTTACCCCAATGTTTCTATATATCTGTAACCTTGTTATGAGCTAAGGGGGCCCAGTCTGAAGGTCAGTTAGGGGGAGATTTGGGGTGAGTGTTTATTTGTGCCCTGGGTACCCCTGGAACTATAGCAGGGTGACACCCCAATGTTTCTATATATCTGTAACCTTGTTATGAGTCTGAAGGTCAGTTAGGGGGAGATTTGAGATTCAACATTTGATCCTGTTAGCAAGTTCTAACAAGGTTACAGCCATACCAAAATATCAGTAATGTGGTCAGAGCACCAAGAATGTCCAGGATGGTCCAAGATGAGATCCCAACCCTCACTCTAGGTTAGACTCCAGCGAGTGTCTAAGGGAGCAGATCCCATACTTAACTTTCCCACAGGCAGGACCTCCCTATCCATTTGTCTGAATACATCCTAGGTGGGCCAGCCTCACAGTTTGGGAATTCAAGGAATAGCATCATTCATGTCTATGTTTTTGGTATTTTGGCAGCCAGGAACAGTATTTGCCATGAACCTCCATCAGCAGATCCAGTGAGGGGGGAACATTGCAGGGCGGCCATCTGTAATCATGGAGTTAGTCGTTTCCCCCAAATATGCATGTTTAATGGGGACAGCAGCCAGAGGACACAAAACAGGTATAACTTTGATGCAGTTGGTCTGCTTTAATATATAGACAAACAATACCCTGGGAATGATTTCTTGTCTTTGTCTAGATGCATTTTGTGGAACCACCCTTATTGCATCACCTCTTAGTGGTTTGCTATAACCTTATTAACAGACCCTGAAGCAAAACGTTTACTTATTGGACTGGCGCCCATCTATACAGCTGAATTAAAGAATGCTCACATGTCAAGATTAGATTCTTGGTGTCCTCCCATTGCTGATTCACTGGTATAAAGTGCACTGCCTGCACCCCCACAAGCTTCAGTCAGCCCAAAATCTCCCTGGAACACCATGCCTGGTTCAAAGAAGTTGGGTGAAGGATCGAACCTGCATGACAAGGACACCTGCATTCAGTTGAATGATGGGAGGTGGATGCCTGTTGTAGCATTTGGCACCTTTTACCCATTCACTGTAAGTAGGAATCTACCTTATTCCACAGGATGGGAAATACTTCGGGTTTTCCAAATAAGGGAAAGATCACCTTTTTCCAGGGTTATGGAAGATAGCTCATAGTTGATCCAGAGACTAGTCAGAAGGTTGGATGTGTGTGTTTTTTCAATCTAACTTACTATGTTACTATGTTACCTGTTCTTAAACTTTTACATTGGTCTTGCTTTTTATAGTTTGTAAATGTTATGCCTTTGCCTTCTGCCCTTTCCAACCTCCAAATGGGGGTCACTGACCCATGGCAGCCACAGCACTACTGCACTGAGAGGCTACAAGGCTGTTATTGTTACTTTCTATTCATTCTCGTCCTATTGAGTCTTCTATTCGTCTTCCAGTCTTTCATTCATGCCATTGCCTGGTTGCTAGGGTAAATTGGACCCTAGCAATCAGACAGCTACTGAAATTCCAAACTAGAGAGCTGCTTCATCGTACTAAAAGCTCATTTAAAGGTGAGCTATCACATTAAATAGGACCCATTGGGGAAATGGCATTCCCATGTTTGTTTTAAAAAGTCTTTTTCTGGAAACCTTGTTTAGACCATATATATATCTTCAATCCCTGCCAATCGACTTTTGGGCCGACGTTTGGCCAGATATTGATTGGGGAAGCCCGTTGAAGGGCCCCATACACTGGACAATAAACTGCCGACTTAATCTGTTGGCAGCTGATATCTGCTTGTGTATGGGGCCCTTCAATGGGCTTCCCCAATCGATATCTGGCCAAAAGTCGGCCCAATGTCAATTGGCTGGGCTTGAAAATCAAGGGCCGCATTGGTTCGTTGATGTGATCCTGAATCCGACTCCTCGTTATGATCCGATTGTTGGGCCCTAGGGTTCAGCCCGATATCGCCCACCTCAAGGTTGGCATATTGGGGAGAGATCCACTCAATTGGCTTCAAATCTTTTTCGATTTTACTGTATATAAAGTTGATGATTATCCAGATTGCAAATGATTGGATGAGTATGGAACCTCTCTTTTTGTAGTTTCCAGGAGCTCCAACTGCAAATCCGGAAATTTGCGCTGGCACCAAGCAAGAAACAGAGCAGGTAATCACACCATTTATTTGTAACTAGATTCGGCCAAACCCTCCCCACTTCTCTTCAAGCCCTGTCCCTTTCTTGCACTTTTGAATCTCTTGGTGCCCCTGACTACAGTACCCACTGGGCCCCTTTGTAATCACAAAACTGTTATGGATGTTTCTCAATATGTTCTTTTTGTTCCCCACTAATGTTTCATCAATGAACTCTCTCAACATAACAATCTTTCCTACAGCAAATTACTTACTCATGTTGTGAATCCCAGACTAATGACAGTCGGCAAAATAAAGTGCCATTATCCTTAAGGGGCTTATGTCTTAGTAAGGATATGTAGCCTAGAAATGGGGGAGTACTACCGTATATACTCGAGTATAAGCCGACCCGAGTATAAGCCGAGGTACCTAATTTTACCTACGAAAACTGGGAAAACGTATTGACTCTAGTATAAGCCTAGACACAACTACAGCCCTGTCTCCCAGCAGCGCACATTCTGCCAAAGCGACCCCCCCAGCGATCAACCGGACTTCTTTGCAAAGTTGATGGTGACAGAGAATTGCCAAACGGATTACTGTGTGCATTGTCCCATTGTCCCACTACCATGTGCAGAGGGTGCTGTTTGATATTGCCATCACTGTTAATCTTTCGTATAACAACAGATGGCGCTGTGTGATATTGCAGTCACTGTTAATCTTTCATATAACCAACAGAGGGCACTGTTTGATATTGCAGTCACTGTTATTCTTCCATATAACCAACAGATGGCGCTGTGTGATATTGCAGTCACTGCTATTCTTCCATATAACCAACAGATGGCGCTGTGTGATATTGCAGTCACTGTTATTCTTCCATATAACCAACAGAGGGTGCTGTGTGATATTGCAGTCACTATTATTCTTTAATATAACCAACAGAGGGCGCACTGTTATTCTTTCATACAACCAACAGATGGCGCTGTGTGATATTGCAGTCACTGTTATTCTTTCATATAACCAACAGATGGCGCTGTGTGATATTGCAGTCACTGTTATTCTTTCATATAACCAACAGAGAGCGCACTGTTATTCTTTCATATAACCAACAGAGGGCATTGTGGGATATTGCAGTCTCTCCCCAAGTGTACTGTTGGTATAGGAATGATTAAAAGTGACTGCAATCTCAGCTACTCGGGTCCGGTACTGCTGACCCGAGTATAAGCCGAGGTAGACATTTTCAGCACATTTTGGATGCTGAAAAACTCGGCTTATACTCGGGTATATATGGTAGTTGGATTAAATCAGAACCCTTAAACCTTGCAGAGGAATATCCTTAGGAATGATCTTGATAAAAAGGGTCCAACACTGTTCTTTACCGGTTCTTTCAGAGTTTCATTGACAATGTAAAAGAGGCCACAAAATTGGCTCTGGACCTTGGATACCGCCATGTAGATGGAGCCTTTTTTTACAGCTCAGAGACAGGTGTTGGACAGGCCTTCCATGAGAAGTTTGCTGATGGGACTTTGAAGAGAGAAGATCTGTTCTACACATCAAAGGTATGTTTCAATAGAAATTAAGAAACCGATGTATGTACTATAATGCTTATGATGGTATTTTTATTCCAATAGCTTTGGAACACATTCCACCAACCTCACCTTGTCCGCCCAGCTCTGGAAAAGACTCTCTCCTTCCTCAAGATGAATTATATAGACCTGTATCTTATACACATGCCAATGTCCTTCAAGGTAATGTAGAAACTGTTATCCTATGTATTCTATGGCATGTCCTATACCAGCAGCATAGGGGGTACTTGTGCTGCTATCTCAGGTGGTGCCTGTTTGGGTGGGTGTGATTGGAATGTAATACAATTGCTAGTTTGTAGTTGGCAATGGGGTGGGTGAATCAAATCAAAATGTCAAGGAAAGTAGCTATATTTATCTATATATACAGTATATTACTTAGAAAAAGAAGTCCGTCGAGATTAACCCTACTGCAGTTTTGGAGCAATGGTAGCATTTCTTGTAGGGCACTTCTCAGCTGTGAAACCAACCTGATGGGCCACTGTGGTCCAAAACTGACTGGTCCCCCACCACTGAGAAGCTATCTGCTTTCTAATGTCTGAAGAGTCTCAACCTGCTTCAACCCAACTGGTTCTTGTCAATGAACAAGATCTTCTTCCTGGAGTACCGTTATTTGTTCAGTTGTCATATTTTGTGTTCTTGTATATTAAGCCAGCAGCGGTGCTCTTTCCAAAGAATGAAGATGGGACATGTGCCTTTGACCAGCCTGACCTTCTACAGACATGGCAGGTGAGGAGTAGAGAGTCAACCCATCCTAAAGGTCCAGCAATACAAACTAGTACTACATTTCCTCTTTGAATTTATTTACAAAGTTGAAAAGTCCATCAAGATCAACCCAAACTTTCATCCTTCCCTTTGCCCTCAAAGCTTAACATATGCCTCAGCATTGGTGAACAAGGTTAAATGTTTTGCTGTAAAATATTAGAAAGAGGTGATCAAGGGCATCTGAGCCAGAGCAGGACAGAAAGAAGGCAGTTGCATGATTGGTTGAAATGATATATGTTCAAAAACTAGCAAAAAATCAGAAGGAGCAGCCAAGGGTAAGAAAAATGATTCTTAAGGTAAAGGTACATTCCAGTGCTTGCAGGCATTTCATCATCAGCCTCAACTAGCTGAAGCTTCATGAGATTTACAACCCCTCCTATGGGGCAAGATCAGTCTCGTAGTGTAACTGAAAAACATATTATTTGATTTAATTTGAATTAGCTCAGTTTTTGTGAAATGTTCCAGCAATATTGTGCAATATTGCAGATCTTGGCACCATTGGGGCCCTTGTATTGGAGCACCACCACCATGTCTTGAGCTAATGCAGTCTCTTTGTGTTTGTGTTGGATTCTGGGGTGGGTTAAATCAATCTCAGCTGTTTTTAGGCTGGGAAGATATCCAGCTTGGCAAAATGAAACACCCAGGAGAATCTTATGTTCCATCTCGTGCAGGAGCTGGAGAAGTGCAAAGACGCAGGACTGGTCAAGTCCATTGGAGTCTCCAACTTTAACCGCCGGCAGCTGGAGATGATCCTGAACAAGCCTGGGCTGAAATACAAACCTGTCTGTAACCAGGTAGAGAATGTGAACAAAGACTTAAATGTAGAGTGTTGCCAACAGGTTTTGGTTTTCATGTACTAGTTTAGTTGTGAGCATTTTATCTTTTTATCCTTCATAGTCCCTGCCCCAGTGGGACTTGTAGTTTAAGGTTCCTATCACATTCACACTAGAGTAACCTGTATGTGTGTATTTTTGGAGTTTGGAAGTAAACCAGAGTACCTGGAGGAACTATATGTAGACAGAACAGGGAGAACATACAAACCCCTTGGAGATAGTGCCCTAGACAAAGTCAAACTCAAAATCTTAGGCAATAGTGCTACCCATTGAACCACCATGTGTCCTCTATGAAGGCCACTCTGGCTACAATTGACTCTAGATCAATAGTTAAATATACTCATTTGCTTGTACTCATTGGTTTCCATAATACTCAAGTCACTCACCCAAACTTATTGCCAAGGCAGGACCGGCAGATACTAGTGATGAGATCTGGACACAACTGGAGAACCCTAAATCAGGTATATCTAGGAGGGCACACGAACATTCACCCAAAATTTCAACCCAGCTGTTCCTCAGGTTGGGCCCTTACAACGAGTGCTTTGGGACCCCTCAGAGGGCCTACTCCACAGTTTGGAAACACCAGCAATAGCTGTTACAAGGGGGGTGGAAAAAGAGGAGGAGAATGACTTTCTCCTGCAGGTTGTAATATTTACCCTTGGGATCTTACTGGAAGAGAAGAAGTAGGAATGACCAACATAGGCAGGCTGAAGTCCTCCTGTTGTTGTAATGCAAAAATATTTATTGCTCCATTAAATTCTTACAGATTGAGTGTCACCCATATTTTAACCAAAAACAAATGCTGGAGTTTTGCAAGTCTAAAGACATCGTTGTTGTTGCTTATGGAGTTCTGGGATCCCCAGGGGCCGGGAAATGGTAAGTGTCCTCCAGTTCCATAATAAAAACACGTCTAGTGCTGTCCTTCCAGTCCCTGAAAGACATTGATATGTTTTGGACAGTTGGGGATCATGGGTGAGACTGGGGTACAAGTAATAATTTGGGCTATGTGGTGATTTACAGTTACATATCTGTTTCTTTCTGTAGGGTGGATCAGAGTTGCCCTGTCCTCTTAGAAGATCCAGTCCTTGTTTCCATTGGTAAAAAGTACCAGAAAAGCCCTGCTCAGGTGTCCATGCGCTACATGATCCAGAGAGGGTGTGTGGCCATCGCCAAGAGCTTCAACCCTGATCGCATGAAACAAAACATAGAGGTGGGCATTAATAAAACAAAAAAAATACTTAGGAATGTTCATAGAGCTAAACCAAACTAGAGCCAATCGTATTACATTTAAGACCATCCTGTATCCATTTTATTAGATCAGTCATCAGAAAATTAACTTAGTGAGTAGAGGAAAGTCTTGTGATGCGGCTATGCTTTGAACTGACCAAGGAAATATCACATGACCCTTCTCTGATTACTAACTTCATTTTCTAAGCAACATAAGGTTTCCACCTATAAGAAAAACTGGGCAGATTGACAATCGAGACATCTGCCCCATCCGTGATGTCACCACCTGCCCCGAGTCTGCAGTTCAAGTGGCAATCCTAGAGCAACATCACAAGACATCTCTTTTCCAATGCAATGCATTTTCAGCCGACTGCAGCCAGTTATATAACCAGCGGGTGGCCCTGATATATTCTGTATTTGCAGGTGTTTGACTTCCAGCTCAGCAAAGAAGAGATGGAGGCCATTGATGGGCTGGACAAAAAAATGCGCTACTGGAAGTTCTCCGAGTGAGTTTTGAACCAAATATAATGGTTAGGGATGCACCGAATCCATACCTCCCAACTTTTTGGAAATAAAAAGGGGGACAAAAAAGTTGCCATGCGTAGTGTGGCAAATTGTTTGCCTGCACCCATTTGTGTAGTCACACCCCCTAATTACCATGTTCATTCTACAAAATTACAATTACTTATTTGCTTACCTCAAAATTGTTACAAAAGTATCTTACTTTTTCTGGGCTCTCTGCCAAAAGCCAATTAAGTTAGAAACATTGTTTCTTTTTCTGCCTATTCAGTACAGAGAAAATCGGGACATTCCAGTACAAACCAGGGACTGCGGGTTGATCTGTCAAAAGAGGGACTATCCCTCTAAAAATGGGACAGTTGGGAGGTATGCCGAATCCACTATTTTGTATTTGGCCGAACCCCTGAATCCTTTGTGAAAGATTCGTCCTAATACCGAACCAAATCTGAATCCCAATTAGCATATGCTGGGTATGTGTCTCTTTAACATGCATGCAGTGTCCTCCCATCAGGATCATGTATGCCTATAACATTATTAGGGATGCAGGATTTGGTTCGGGATTCGGCCAGGATTCTCTCTTTTTCAGCAGGAATCGGATTTGGCCGAATTAGGGGTGGGAAGGGGAAACATTTTTTACTTCCTTGTTTTGCGACAAAAAGTCACGCAATTTCCCTCCCGTGCCTAATTTGCATATGCAAATTAGAGTTCGGTCTTTTTCAGCAGGGATCAGATTCAGTGAATCCTTCCCAATTTAACCAAATCGGAATCCTAATTTGCATATGCTGGGAATGTGTCTCTTTAACATGCATGCAGTGTCCTCCAATCAGTATTCGGTTCGGCCGGCAGAAGTATTCGCCCGAATCTGAATCCTGCTGAAAAAGGTCAAATCCTGACTGAATACTGAATCGAATCCTAGAATAGGTGCATCCCTAATAATGTTATAGGCATACATGATCCTGATGGGAGGACACTGCATGCATGTTAAAGAGACACACCCAGCATATGCAAATTCGGATTCGGCCAGGCTGAAAAAATCTGAATCCTGCTGAAAAAAAATCTGAATCCTAGCCGAATCCCTAACCGAATCCTGGATTTGGTGCATCCTTAATATAATGTTTTACATGATCCTGATGGGAGGACACTGCATGCATGTTAAAGAGACACACCCAGCATATGCAAATTCGGATTCGGCCGGGCTGAAAAAATCTGAATCCTGCTGAAAAAAATCAGAATCCTGGCCGAATCCCTAACCGAATCCTGGATTTGGTGCATCCTTAATATAATGTTTTACATGATCCTGATAGAGACACATACCCAGCTTACACACAACAAGCTATAGTGAGCTTCAACATTCTGAAATGTGAACTATAAGACTTTTCAAATGTTGTGTTTATAGTCCATGTATTGTTCTGGAAACAGGAAGAGTTTCCTTCAAACTGTCACCTCTGTTGTCTATTAATATTGCCTGTAATTGTGTTTCTTCTGCAGCTGGGAAAAGCACCCCCAGTATCCATTTCATTCACAGTACTGAGGATTAAATGTGGAACATTCCGTGTATTGGAGAGACAGACGCACGGCTGATGCTGCTTCCCAGAAACACATGTCGAATGATTTGATTTGCACCCGCTCTGCACCCTGGGATTTATTCTGGCTGCACTCTGATCCGATGTATCCCAATTATTGCATGATTAAATCTATATCCAATTCCTAGTGAGAAATGAGTTGATTTGCAGCGTGTGCCAGGCTTCTGTTTGGGATGGATTTACTCCAAGGAATCATTTCTAAGAAAATTTGAAGTTTCCAGCAGGGAGAAAGTACAGCAGATTCCCTACAGTGTATTTCCCTGGAATGGAATTATACAGACAATAACCACCCTAAATTTAAAGGGGTTGTTCACCTTTAAATTAAATTGTATCAGGGCGTAGAGAGGGGTATTCTGAGACAATTTGCAATTGGTTTTCATTTTTTATTATTTTGGGGTTTAGAGTTATTCAGCTTTTTCATTCAGCAGTTTGTAGTTTCAGCAGTCTGGTTGCTAGGGTTCAAATTCCCCTAGCAACCATGCATTGATTTGACTAAGAGACTGGAATATGAACAGGAAAGGGTCATAAAATAATATACTTTGGAATTATTATTATTAGCCAAAGAAAGGTAAAAATAAACTTCAGAGGGGGCAAGTGCCTTAAAGCTGTGTTTCACCTTTTAATTAACTATAGGATGACTAATTCAAGCAACTGTTCAATTGGCCTTCGTGATTTATTTTGTATAGTTTTTGAATTATTTGCCTTTTTCTTCTCTGCTTTCAGATGGGGGTCACTGACCCCATCTAAAAAAAACAAATGCAATGTAAGGCTACAAATGTATTGTTATTGCTACTTTTGATGACTGATCCTTCTATTCAGGGCTCTCCTATTCATATTCCAGTCTCTTATTCATATCAATGCATGGTTGCTAGGGGAATTTGGACCCTAGCAACCAGATGGCTGAAATAGCAAACTGGAGAGCTGCTGAATAAAAAGCTAAATAACTCAAAAACAACCAGTAATAAAAAAAAATGAGAACTGTGCAAACTGTTTTGGAATATGTGGTTGCTAGGGCCCAAATTACCCTAGCAACCATTCATTGCTTTGAATAAAAGGCTGGAATATGAATAGGAGAGGGTCTGAATAGACAGATGACAATAAATGTGCACCAAATCCAGGATTCTGTTTGGGAATCTGCCTTTTTCAGCCGATTCCATATTCTGCCGAATCCTGGTGCCTGGCAGAACCAAATCCTAATTTGAATATGTAAATTAGGGTGGGGAAGGGAAATCATGTGATACATTTGCATATGCAAATTTAGGATTCAGATTCGGTTTGGTATTCAGCCCCATCTTTCACGAAGGATTTAGGGCCGAATTGTAGATTAAGTGCATCCATGTTTTTTTTTTTTAGATGGGGTCGGTGACCCCCATTAGAGCGCTGGAAAGAGTCAGAAGAAGGCAAAATAGTTCAAAAACTATAATTAAAAAATAATCAATGAAGACCAATTCAAAAGTTGCCTAGAATTAGCCATTCTTGAATATACTAAAAGTTAACTTAAAGTTGAACCACTCCTTTAACACCCCATGGGAACCCTTAACTCCAACACCCCCCAGGAAATTGGGAGACATTGATCATTTTCCCCAGTTCTTGCCCCAACTGTGAGCCCAGCTTGAAGATCATTAGGGTGACATTTGGGGTGGCCCTTTGGCTTTGAGTTATAAACATGATAAGTGGGATGTACCAAGTCAACTAAGGCCGGCCTGCCAGTGAAACAATGGCTGATTAGGCAAAGGCAAAAGTGCAACACCCCAAAAGAAACTTATTTAAAATAAAACAAATGGAGCATAAAGGAGCAAGCAGCTCGTCATATGGGATTGGAGGGAACATTAGCAAAGATGCCTTTGTGCAAACAGAATTATTGATAGAAACGTTAAAATAATAGGCTTTTCCCTTCTACTGGATGATGAGACTGTTCCATGTGTTACTACAAACTATCCACAGAGGGGCGCTGCTATACTGGTGTTGCTCCATTCCTTTCTGAGGTTGAAAGGTCAGGCTGGGAATTGGCACTTTTTGTACAATTCTTTTGGCAGAGATAAGCTTGTGCTCGTTCATCAGTTTGGGGTCTCCCAAGTGCGAAACTATGTTTTGTATTTATCAACTAGACATTCAAACAACTCAAGTTTTTACCTTAAAAGGGAAACTGTAACAGAATAACAGCGCAACTGGGCCTGAAAGCAACATGTAGCGTTTAGTAAAGTAATACAGTACCGGGGTAAACTGTTTTTTCATGGGAAAGTGGAATTACATGGTTAAATAATACAGTTTCACTGAATGCAGCAGTCCTGGCCTGCTTTATGGCAGCTGAGATTCTAGCTATCTGTATAACAGAACATTCTGTCCCAGTAGCTGCACAGATCCTATCTGATCCCCATTGTAAGCAGCAGTCCTGTCCTGCTTTATGGCAGCTGAGATTCTAGCTATCTGTATAACAGAGCATTCTGTCCCAGTGGCTGCACAGGTCCTATCTGATCCCCATTGTAAGCAGCAGTCCTGTCCTGCTTTATGGCAGTTGAGATTCTAGCTATCTGTATAACAGAGCATTCTGTCCCAGTGGCTGCACAGATCCTATCTGATCCCCATTGTAAGCAGCAGTCCTGTCCTGCTTTATGGCAGTTGAGATTCTAGCTATCTGTATAACAGAGCATTCTGTCCCAGTGGCTGCACAGGTCCTATCTGATCCCCATTGTAAGCAGCAGTCCTGTCCTGCTTTATGGCAGCTGAGATTCTAGCTATCTGTATAACAGAGCATTCTGTCCCAGTGGCTGCACAGATCATATCTGATCCCCATTGTAAGCAGCAGTCCTGTCCTGCTTTATGGCAGCTGAGATTCTATCTGTCTGTACAGGGTCGGACTGGGGGGGGGCCAAGGCCCGTCGGGGCTGCTGTCTCGGGGCCCCCCTCCCGTCCCCTATCCGCCTCCTGCCCCAGTCTGTATAACATATAGTCATTAAGCCTCCTCTGTAATCTGTTTGTTTAAAGAAGGGACAGTTCCCCTTTAAATGTTATAGTTTTAATTTCTTCAAACTGGGCAGTAAGGGAAATGTTGAAAATAAAGGAAATTCCTGGGATTGCTGCACATTTTCTCTTTCACAGACTCAACAGCTTTATCAGAAACATTCTTCAGTTTGCACTTTCTTGAGAATTTTAGTCTTTCTTTTCTTTGATTGACAGTCTTCCATCAGGGGGTGCAGCTTCTCTATTATCTGCCACTGTTTTTTAATCTATCTCTGGGGTCCAATCCAGCCTGAGAAGGGGGATAATTTAGTTTTGACCTTGGTGCCAGCTGATTACTGGAGATTTATGGAATAGTAAAACGGGAGCATAAAATGTCCCAGAGATGGAATGTTCCTTTGTTCATCCAGCCAATCAGCAACAGACGTTTTACAGGGGGGCAGCGTTTATCCAATCACCTTCTGAGCTGGAAATCAGCTGGAAAAGTGGAATAATCCTGGCAACTGCCCCCCCCATAACCTGTACTGTATAAGGCTGGGACTACACAATGTGTCTTCTTGAGATCCGACACAATGAGAGGAAACAGATGCGACGAGAAGGAAGAGCCGAAAATAAGGTAATGGAAATGTCGGACCTTGTCACTGCGTCCATCCAACACGACTATCTGATGTTAACGCTGCACGTTGCGTCTTTATCTGACAGTCATGTCCAGTCGAATGCATGCAGCGACAAGGTCCGACATTTTTATTAGTTACCTTATATTACTGCACCCAAATCCTCGCATTCACAATTCAGCAGGAACAGCCCCCTAAGTTTGCTCATAGTCTGTACAGGAGATCCCATAAAACTATGGCAGCATAGGTATTCCCTGTACTAAGCACAATTCAGCAGGAACAGTCCCCTAAGTTTGCTCATAGTCTGTACAGAGAGATCCCATAAAACTATGGCAGCATAGGTATTCCTTGTACTAAGCACAATTCAGCAGGAACAGCCCATAAGTTTGCTCATAGTCTGTACAGAGAGATCCCATAAAACTATGGCAGCATAGGTATTCCCCTGTACTAAGCACAATTCAGCAGGAACAGCCCATAAGTTTGCTCATAGTCTATACAGAGATAACATAAAACTATGGCAGCATAGGTATTCCTTGTACTAAGCACAATTCAGCAGGAACAGCCCCTAAGTTTGCTCATAGTCTGTACAGAGAGATCCCATAAAACTATGGCAGCATAGGTATTCCCTGTACTAAGCACAATTCAGCAGGAACAGTCCCCTAAGTTTGCTCATAGTCTGTACAGAGAGATCCCATAAAACTATGACAGCATAGGTATTCCCCTGTACTAAGCACAATTCAGCAGGAACAGTCCCTAAGTTTGCTCATAGTCTGTACAGAGAGATCCCAT
Organism: Xenopus petersii; assembly: GCA_038501925.1. Lineage (NCBI taxonomy): Eukaryota > Metazoa > Chordata > Amphibia > Anura > Pipidae > Xenopus > Xenopus petersii. Next base: position 6,257,490 of record CM076676.1, on the reverse strand, counting down.
AAAACTATGGCAGCATAGGTATTCCCTGTACTAAGCACAATTCAGGAGGAACAGTCCCCTAAGTTTGCTCATAGTCTGTACAGAGAGATCCCATAAAACTATGGCAGCATAGGTATTCCCTGTACTAAGCACAATTCAGCAGGAACAGTCCCTAAGTTTGCTCATACTCTGTACAGAGAGATCCCATAAAACTATGGCAGCATAGGTATTCCCCTGTACTAAGCACAATTCAGCAGGAACAGTCCCTAAGTTTGCTCATAGTCTGTACAGAGAGATCCCATAAAACTATGGCAGCATAGGTATTCCCTGTACTAAGCACAATTCAGGAGGAACAGTCCCCTAAGTTTGCTCATAGTCTGTACAGAGAGATCCCATAAAACTATGGCAGCATAGGTATTCCCTGTACTAAGCACAATTCAGCAGGAACAGTCCCTAAGTTTGCTCATACTCTGTACAGAGAGATCCCATAAAACTATGGCAGCATAGGTATCCCCTGTACTAAGCACAATTCAGCAGGAACAGTCCCCTAAGTTTGCTCATAGTCTGTACAGAGAGATCCCATAAAACTATGGCAGCATAGGTATTCCCCTGGTCCAAGCACAATTCAGCAGGAACAGTCCCTAAATTTGAATTCCCCTGAGAAATAATGATTTCAAAGAATGAAATAACAGTCTGGCGGAGATTGAAACGCTCATAACAAACGAATGCAAAATTACTCAGAGCACTTTCCTAAGCACTTTTGCAATTTACACTTGTTTTGTTTTCTAGTTTTTCGGTTATTAACAACAGTTCCACCTGCTGGTCATTTCAGATAGAAAATTAAGTTTATGGGAAAAAGAAAGATTTGTAATCTATCATCTATCCTTTGTCCTGGATTATTTATCACTCTCAGGCACGGGACAGGAGAACATACTGGACTTTTACATCCCAGGAAGGCCCCCAGTCATCAGGAGGGATCAACGTTCATCCAAAGGATCATCCAAAAGTAGAAGAAAACTTTGACTGTTCCACTGCGCTGTTCCTGCTGAAATCTCAAGGTTATGAGTGATCAGTTTGGCTGCTTCTGCTCTTGGGACCTTGAGAAAGGAATTATCCCCCTGATGGGATACGGATACTCGCAACAGCGCCCTCTTGTGGTGCACTCTTGTAATGTTGATTACATGTGGGTTACAACTAACTGAAGCCTCTCTCACTTATCTATAACTAATGTTTGGCTCTGATTCTTGGACACTTTATGCATAAAAACTCATTTTCCTGATGGTGTTTGGTCCATGCCGAGAGAAAGGGGAAAATCTGTCCAAAAATTAGGGATAGAACTGCCAGACATTTAATTCTCATATCTGTATTCTGGATGTTCCAGAGATTTCTGATGTATCAATGTCCTGTAGTCTAATGACTTACCCATATGGCTCTGTACTGGCTCACTAATGGCTTATGTTTGCTGCTTCAGCATTCCTCTCTGTAAAGTCCATTGGAGTTGGCAGCAGACAATGAGGAGAACTGGTGCCTGCTACACACCACAACTGCTTATGCTCCATATATCCAACTGGATGGACTGGAGCAATGGCAATTGGCGCAAGGGAAATTTTAAAAAATTATCGCGCATCCCCAATGTTTTTGAACCAATGTGGGTGTGGTTGGGCAGCATGCAGCCCCCCTAAAATCCTGCATCCAAATCCGGGCCTACCAGCAGCTCCGTAATACCTTTTGGGGTGGAAGGGTTGGGGGCCACTAAGTTGTGTCTGTTCTGCAATCTTGAAGGAGTGAGTAGCCAAGACAGTAGAACAAGATGGAGAGAGTAGGACAAGATGGAGACAGTAGGACAAGATAGAGACAGTAGGACAAGTTGAGGACAGTAGGACAAGATGAAGACAGTAGGACAAGATGGAGATAGTAGGGCAAGATGGAGACAGTAGGACAAGATGAAGACAGTAGGGCAAGATGGAGACAGTAGGGCAAGATGAAGACAATAAGACAAGATGGAGACAGTAAGACAAGATGGAGACAGTAGGACAAGATGGGAACAGTAGGACAAGATGGAGACAGTAGGACAAGATGGAAACAGTAGAGCAAGATGGGAACAGTAGGACAAGATGGAGGCAGTAGGACAAGATGGAGGCAGTAGGACAAGATGGAAACAGTAGGTCAAGATGGAGACAGCAGGACAAGATGGAGACAGTAGGATAAGATGGAGACAGTAGGACAAGATGGGGACACTAGGACAAGATGGTGACAGTAGGGCAAGATGGGGACAGTAGGACAAGATAGCGACAGTAGAACAAGATGGCGACAGTAGGACAAGATGGAGACAGTAGAGCAAGGTGGGGACAGTAGGACAAGATGGGGACACTAGGACAAGATGGTGACAGTAGGGCAAGATAGCGACAGTAGAACAAGATGGCGACAGTAGGACAAGATGGAGACAGTAGAGCAAGGTGGGGACAGTAGGACAAGATGGGGACACTAGGACAAGATGGTGACAGTAGGGCAAGATAGCGACAGTAGAACAAGATGGCGACAGTAGGACAAGATGGAGAGAGTAGAGCAAGGTGGGGACAGTAGGACAAGATGGAGAGAGTAGAGCAAGGTGGGGACAGTAGGACAAGATGGAGAGAGTAGAGCAAGGTGGGGACAGTAGGACAAGATGGTGACAGTAGGGCAAGATAGCGACAGTAGAACAAGATGGCGACAGTAGAACAAGATGGCGACAGTAGAACAACATGGCGACAGTAGAACAAGATGGCGACAGTAGGACAAGATGGTGACAGTAGGGCAAGATAGCGACAGTAGGACAAGATGGCGACAGTAGAACAAGATGGCGACAGTAGGACAAGATGGAGACAGTAGAGCAAGGTGGGGACAGTAGGACAAGATGGAGAGAGTAGAGCAAGGTGGGGACAGTAGGACAAGATGGTGACAGTAGGGCAAGATAGCGACAGTAGGACAAGATGGCGACAGTAGAACAAGATGGCGACAGTAGGACAAGATGGAGACAGTAGAGCAAGGTGGGGACAGTAGGACAAGATGGTGACAGTAGGGCAAGATGGCGACAGTAGAGCAAGATGGCGACAGTAGGACAAGATGGAGACAGTAAGACAAGATGGAGACAGTAAGAAATTAGAATTAAATTAGAATCAGAATGTAATGGGGCTCATTATAAAGGTAGGGATAAAGGACAACCCTTGCCTCGTTTTCTGAGGTCTCCACGTCCATTGTGTGATTTCTCTGGCTAAATCAGGACCTCACACTGACTTCTCTGTTCTGGCCTGTTCTGTATGTTCTGCCCGTGTCTGTATCTGATTCACAGGGTCCTCACATTTACTCCACATACAGGCAGATCATCCCCACTGGGCAGCTCAGAAAGCTGTTAGATGCAATGCCTCTGGATGCCACTGGGGGGAGCTATGTACATAATTCTTATTAGTGGAAATTCACTGGCCTTTTTAGTGGTAATCAGTAAAGAGCTGCCTGCATTGATTCCCTTCTTTCTCTGCCTAAATATGCCAAGCAGTACTGACCCAGTGTCCTGCCAACCCAGTGTTTGCTTGTCCCATGAGCATGAGGAGATTTCTCCTGTTTGATCTAAAAGGTCAATCTATTAACATGTTCAACCACTGAAATACACTGAAGATTTATTATCAGTGTTAGAAATTAGGAATGTCTGAGCAGTGTATCCAGCTGGGTATTTTGCCACCAGCCAGTGAGTTTTTGCAAGATAAGAAGTGCTGCTGTGACTGTGGGAGTAAACCCCCTGCATAATATAGAGAAGTCTTTGAATATTCTACATTTTTCAATTCAGTGTGGCTTATTTAACCCTTTAAGTGTTCTAGATCCTAGAATCTGCACTGCTGATATGGAAATACCATCACATCAGAGACTCTAACTTACTCTAACCCGGGTTGCACCGAACCCCTATGGGGAAAAAAAACATTGCGGAGCAACATGTGGGGCCCCCCCAAAGGTTTCCAGCCAGAACCAGACCTTAAGAGTAAAGCTGGGATTTGCCCAGATCCTACATTTCTTGCATTTATAATAAATAGCTGCTCTGTTTATATGAATCTACTTATGGTAAATAAAAGTCACATGACCTGAACTGGGTTACAGAACACTGGGAGGGTAATGAAAGGGTCGAGGAGGCGGGGCTTAGAATAGATTGTAACTCCAGGGAAGGTGTGGCAGGGACAGAGATCAGTTCAAGCCTTGGAGGGATCAGATCACTCACACTAACTATGGCGCTGCACAAAGACTCCTACGTTGGGCTCAATGATGGGCACAAAATGCCAGTTCTTGGGTTTGGCACTTATGCTCCAGAGAAGGTGAGTGTTGGCACAATCCATTCTGCAGCCCTCCAGCTTTTCTTATACTGCACTTCCCAGAATTCCTCAACTGCTGGGAAGGGGGATTCTAATTTGCAGCCATTAAGGACAAAAGTGGGTGCCTGCAATTACACTTACTGTATCCTTGGGGTGCATGTTCACTCACATAGACACTCACATAGATCCCCAGTTTTATTTGAAGAGCTGGGGAAGAATGCTGTTTAAAGGGGTTGTTCACCTTTAAATTAACTGTTGGTATGCCGTAGAGAGGGATATTCTTCGATATTTTTATTCAATTTGCAATTGGTTTTCATTTTTTATTATTTGTGGTTTTTGAGTTATCTGGCTTTTTATTCAGCAGCTGGTTGCTAGGGTCCAAATGACCCCAGCAACCATGCACTGCTTTGTATAAGATCCTGGAAAATGAATAGGAGAGGGACTGAATAAAAAGTAGCAATAACGATACATGCGTAGCCTTACAGCACATGTGTGTTTTAGATGGGGTCAGCGACCCCCTATTTGAAAGCTGGAAAGAGTCAGAAGAAGAAGGCAAATAATTCTAACGCTCTAAAAAAGAAAAATGAAGGCCAATTGAAAAGCTGCTTAGAATTAGCCGTTCTACAAAATGCTAAACATTAACTAAAAGGTAAACTGCCCTTTTAAACAGTGGCGTTATGAGGTGGGTGGGGGACATTTACCCCCCTAGAATTTCCCCCTCAAGCAGGGCAAGAGCAATTGCCCCAGGACTGCTGATCCCGTGTCCCCCAATAACAATGCAGGTCTTTCTGGCAACTGTACAAATCTCATACTTGTTACATCATCTCAGATCCTTAAACTGGTCACATGATCCCGTGTCTCCTAATAACAGTGTCCGTCTGTCTGGCAGCTAATAATTATTATATTGTACCTTTTATTCTGGGACTGACTGGTCACATGAGACACCGAGTCCATTATTGGGTCATTAATACCCAGGGCTCAGCAACAAATCACTATCTGAGCTCAGAGATGCCACCAGTAATCATGGGCCTCATACTACTTAGTTAGGCTGTTATGTTTATGGTTACCTGGACTTTCTGGGATATGGGCCCTAGCAACAAGTAAAATGGGGCCCCAACAAATATAAACCTTTTCATAGAAGGGTAATCCACCAAATTCATTCCTCAGTTATAATCCACCCACCCATGATTCACCCCCCACCCACCCACCCATGATTCACCACCCACCCACCCATGATTCACCACCCACCCATGATTCACCACCCACCCATGATTTACCACCCACCCATGATTTACCCTCATCCATTATTAACCCTCACTCATGATTAACCCCCCACCCGCCCATGATTCACCCCCACCCATGATTCACCCCCACCCATGATTCACCCCCACCCATGATTCACCCCCACCCATGATTCACCCCCACCCATGATTCATCCCACCCATAATTCAACCTCACCCACCCATGATTTACTCCCACCCATGATTTACCCCCACCCATGATTTACCCCCACCCATGATTTACCCCCACCCATGATTTACCCCCACCCATGATTCACCACCCACCCATGATTTACCCCCACCCATGATTTACCCCCACCCGTAATTCACCCCCCACCAACCATGATGCACCCCCACCCATGATTCACCCCCACCCATGATTCACCCCACCCTGCACAACCCCATTCCTTTTGGGGGGACCATTGCCCCTCCACACAATGGACTTTTTGGGTATGATATTGTTTTCACCTGTTGCAGGCATTATGAGGTGATTCACCTTTAAGTTAACCATTAGTATGTTATAGATGCTAATTCTAAGCAACTTTCCAATTGGCCTTCAGTGTCTTATTCAAATCAGTACATGGTTGCTAGGGTAATTTGGACCCTAGCAACCAGACTGCTGAAATTGCAAACTGGAGAGTGGCTGAATTAAAAGATCAAACACCACATATAATAATAATAAAAAAAAAAAAAAAAATTAAACCCAATTGCAAATTCTCTCCTAATATCACTCTCTACATCAGTGGTGTAACTAGATTCCCCACAGCAAGTTATTTTTCAGGCTCCCAAAATGTCTATGTCCCCTTTCAACCAATATGTATTGAAATTGTATATGAATTAGGGATGCACCCACTATTTTGGATTCGAGCCCCGAATCCTTTACGAAAGATTCGGCCCGAAAACTGAACCGGATCCAAATCCTAATTTACATATGCAAATCAGTGGTGGAAAGGTGAAACCATTTTTTACTTCCTTTACTTACTTGTTTCGGATTCGGTTCGGCCGAATCCGAATCCTGCCAAGAAAGGCTGAATCTTGGCCCAATCCCGAACCACATCCTGGATTCGGTGCATCACTAATATGAATTAGGGCCTCATGGGGCCGCTATACCTCCTGGGCCTCCCTGAAGCCGCAGGGTCTACTTCCTCTGTAGTTACACCCCTGCTCTACCTCATACTAAAAGTTATGACTACTGTTTTTGGCTAGGGGCAGGGGAATGACTGGGAATGTAGGGGAGGCTTCACTGTTCATCTACAAATGTTATTTTATCCTCAGTTCCCCAAGAACTTGGCAGAGGAAGGAGTCAAAGTGGCCATTGATGTTGGATACCGCCATATTGACTGCGCTTTTATCTACGGGAATGAGGTGGAGGTTGGACGGGCGATAAGAGCAAAGATTGCCGATGGTACAGTGAAGAGGGAGCAATTGTTTTACACTGGGAAGGTAACCAAGAAACTCACTGTAAATAACTAGGAAACCGTCCATAGCAAACGAGGCCTGATACTTGGGGTGCACTGGGAGGGGTTCATCCCAATTCCAAATTTTTAAACTCCAAATAATGTTTTGGAACAGCCACGTGACCCTAATAAAATCCAGCCCAGGTCATAACTCTGAGACTCTCCCTTCATTTTCCTCATTAGCTCTGGTCCACCTTCCAAGCCCCCGAGAGGGTCCGTCCAGCCCTGGAGAAATCTCTTAAAGATCTTCAGTTGGATTACATGGATCTCTTCATCATCCACAACCCCATAGAGTTCAAGGTGAGTCTATTGATGTTACATGATACCAGTCCCACCATCAGAAGTTCTAGTGCCAACTCCATCCAAAACCCATTCTCATTATCATTCTTTCCTTGTTCTTGTTCAAGCCTGGAGATGATCCCATGCCAATGGGTGAAGATGGGAAACCTATTTTCCATAACACAGACCTTAGAGATACATGGAAGGTAGGGTTGTGCCCGTTGGGGTTTATCTGCCTTGTCTGGGGCATTGGTAAAGGGTCGAAAAACAGTGACTTTGTTCCCATCAGGCTCTGGAAGAGTGCAAAGACTCGGGGCTGGTCAGATCCATCGGGGTGTCCAATTTTAACCACAAGCAGCTGGAGCTGATCCTCAATATGCCTGGCCTGAAATATAAACCCGTCTGCAACCAAGTGGAATGTCACATCTACCTGAACCAGAGCAAACTGCTGGAGTTCTGCAAGTCCAAGGACATTGTGCTGGTGGCATATGGTGTATTGGGTTCCACCAGGGATGAGAACTGGTAAGGTGTTTGTAACGTATGATAAATTCACAGTTTCATAGAGATGAAAGAACCCCTTGTGCTATAGCTGGGCTGGGCTTGTAGGGGGAACCCAAAACAAGAGGAAAATAATTAGTATCCCAACCCTTCCTTTCTGTTTCAGGATAGATCAGACCACCCCTATACTCCTGGAAAACCCTGTGTTGAATGCCATCGCTAAGAAACACAATTGCTCCCCCGCTCATGTAGCAATGCGGTACCAGCTCCAGCGAGGGGTCGTCGCCCTTGCCAAGAGCTTTACCCCGGCCAGGATCAAGGATAACTTGAAGGTCATAAAATGCAAAAAAAAAAAAATGTAAAGAAAATGTACAAATTAAAATGTACACTTAAAGGGCATGTCAAGGCAAAAAAACAAATACTTTTTTTTTTACTTTCTTAACCTATCTCCAAAATGCTTCAATTAAAAAATGTGTACAGTTTTTATAAGAAACCTGACTGTATGCAGTGAAATTCTTCCTTTATTTACTGCTGTGGATAGGAATTGTCAGACGGTCCCTAACTGCTCTGCAGGGAAACAATCATACATATGAACAGCAGGGGGAGCCCCCGCCTTACTTCCCAGCCATGCAGAACTCAAGCAGCTTTGTTTGTTTCCCTGTAGAGCAGTCGGCGACTGTGTAGAGATTTGTATTGGGTTTTATTTTTGCCTTTACTGTTTCCAACTCCAGCTGCAGGGACAAAGATCATGGAGCCAGATTTAAACAGATAAACTGGGATTCTATTTGGAGGATTATTTTGCTGCAGCCACTGGTTCTGCAGAGTTGGAGAAAGTTTGTATTAAACAATACAAAAACTATAAAATCCACATTAGATCACATGACAACACAGGACCCAGAGCAGTCTGTATATTCTGATTATTAATCAGTCTTGCTGTATCGGCTTCTGGCAGATATTATTTGACTTGTGCTGTTTTGATATTTTATGACGATCCCTAAGCAGCCCAGGCCACACTGAGCATGTGCACAGTCTTGGTCTTGCAAAGATGTATAACAAAGTTACACGATGGTGACCCCCCTGTGGCCAACTTTGAAAGCATAAATCATTTGTTTTATTAGGCTTGTGGTGCAGTAAGTTTAGGTTTATATCTAGTATACAAAATACAGCATTTCTAGCCTTATTCTACTTTAGACTTTACTTCCCCTTTAAACATCTCTATAATGACAGCAGCCAAGTGCCCAGTAATATTAGGGCTGCAGGCAGAATTCTGATTGGAGCAGCCATAATTAAGCCTAGGATATATATTTTGATGACGGTGTTAAGCCCAGGCTTCTTTCCTTCATTACTGTTTTAGGTTTTCGACATTCAGTTGGACGACGAAGACATGAAAAACATCGATGGAATAAACAGGAACTTGCGTTATGTCGACATCACTGTGTAAGTGCCGACACTTTCCATAGAATCACCTTCTTTACCATTTCTATTGTATAAAAGATGAATGTTCAATCCCCCATAATCAGAACTTTAGATAAAAGTTTCCTCTAGGTCTCTAGTGTCATTGACCTTCTTAATGCAAGTTGCTCCTCCTGCTCTTACTCCCAGCTCTTTGCTTTTGGAACTGCTACTAGAGGACTTAAACAGATATTTCTTTGCACCTAAACAGTCTTCTAGGAGTAATATCAAAGGCCAACATTGCCCATTAGTCTTCCTATGCTGACGCAGAGCGGGTAGGCAGGAATCTCATTGGAGCGTCCTCTTGCATATTTGATTAAGTTGGGACTATCTGCTTTTAAATTCACCTTAATTTTGTAGGCAATCCCAAGGTTGCCAGGTTGGTGGTTTTTCCAGCCAAATTGGCCTGTTAATTTAAAGCCCAGATGGGCTCTTTTTTTGGGTGTGGGCTGGTGTTTATTTTGGAAATCAGCCAATGTTTTTTTTCTTGCCCTGAAATAGCCAAGCCTGCTTCTTCCAATGTATGTTGGGTAATGTTTACAATTTGAATGTGAGACTACAATACCCAGCATGCAATGGGACTGACTTGTGTAGAAGTCGGGAGTTACCAGATTTTGGGCTTTACACCCCAGTCTCCCATCGCTCTTTAAGCATTCTCACATTTTCCAGTGACTTTCCTCAATTTCAGACAGTTTTGGGACAAAAATCTGCTGGCCACCAAAATGTCTAGAGGTTGAGCTGTTTTACCAATATTTATTGAAATTGTATATGTATTGGGGCCTTATGTGACCCATATACCTCCAGGGTCCCCTTCTGTAGTTACATTCCTGGTGACGGGCGAATCTGTTCCATTTTGCTTCATGGAAAAAATTGAAAAAGGCATATTTTCATATATATTTATTGTTTAGGCTGTGATGAAAAATCGCCAATGGTATGGCACTCGCAACGCTTAGTTTTCCGAAGTCGCCCGAAGTTTCCATGTGAGGCAACTTAGACATTTTTTCACTGCACATATTGTGATATTTTTGGCTACTTTTGAAGTGCCTCTTGGCTAAGTTTGGGCTACTTTTGAAGTGCCTCTTGGCTTGGTTTGGGCTACTTTTGAAGTGCCTCTTGGCTAGGTTTGGGCTACTTTTGAAGTGACTGTTGGCTAGTTTTGGGGTACTTTTGAGTGTCTATTTGCTGGGTTTGGGCTACTTTTGAAGTGCCTCTTGGCTTGGTTTGGGCTACTTTTGAAGTGCCTCTTGGCTAGGTTTGGGCTACTTTTGAAGTGACTGTTGGCTAGTTTTGGGGTACTTTTGAGTGTCTATTTGCTGGGTTTGGGCTACTTTTGAAGTGGCTAGGGGCTACTTTTGAAGTGCCACTTGGCTACGTTTGGCCTACTTTTGAAGTGCCTGTTGGCTAGGTTTGGGCTACTTTTGAAGTGCCTCTTGGCTAGGTTTGGGCTACTTTTGAAGTGCCTGTTGGCTAGGTTTGGGCTACTTTTGAAGTGCCTGTTGGCTAGGTTTGGGCTACTTTTGAAGTGCCTCTTGGCTAGGTTTGGGCTACTTTTGAAGTGACTGTTGGCTAGTTTTGGGGTACTTTTGAGTGTCTATTTGCTGGGTTTGGGCTACTTTTGAAGTGGCTAGGGGCTACTTTTGAAGTGCCTCTTGGCTACGTTTGGCCTACTTTTGAAGTGCCTCTTGGCTAGGTTTGGGCTACTTTTGAAGTGCCTCTTGGCTAGGTTTGGGCTACTTTTGAAGTGCCTCTTGGCTAGGTTTGGGCTACTTTTGAAGTGCCTCTTGGCTAGGTTTGGGCTACTTTTGAAGTGCCTCTTGGCTAGGTTTGGGCTACTTTTGAAGTGCCTCTTGGCTAGGTTTGGGCTACTTTTGAAGTGCCTCTTGGCTAGGTTTGGGCTACTTTTGAAGTGCCTCTTGGCTAGGTTTGGGCTACTTTTGAAGTGCCTCTTGGCTAGGTTTGGGCTACTTTTGAAGTGCCTGTTGGTTACGTTTGTGCTACTTTTGAAGTGCCTGTTGGTTTTGTGCTGGTTTTGCAGCTGACTTTTGAAGTGCCTCTTGGCTAGGTTTGGGCAACTTTTGAAGTGCCTCTTGGCTAGGTTTGAGCTACTTTTGAAGTACCACTTGGCTACATCTGGGCTACTTTTGAAGTGCCTGTTGGCTAGGTTTGGGCTACTTTTGAAGTGCCTCTTGGCTAGGTTTGGGCTACTTTTGAAGTGCCTCTTGGCTAGGTTTGGGCTACTTTTGAAGTGCCTCTTGGCTAGGTTTGGGCTACTTTTGAAGTGCCTCTTGGCTAGGTTTGGGCTACTTTTGAAGTGCCTCTTGGCTAGGTTTGGGCTACTTTTGAAGTGACTGTTGGCTAGGTTTGGGCTACTTTTGGGGTAAGGACACACGAGGAGATTCAGGGAGATTTTGTCACCTGGCTACTAATCTCCTTGTCTTTTGAGCAACTATCTCCCTGAACTGCCTCATCGTTTTTCCCCATAGGCTACAATGAAAAGTAGCCTGCGCTAATGCACACACGGTGATGCGTTTTCAATAGTTGCCCAAAGTTGCCTCAGTGAGGCAATTTCAGGCAACTATTGAAAACGCATCGCCCTGTGTGCATTAGCGCAGGCTACTTTTCATTGTAGCCTATGGGGAAAAACGATGAGGCAGTTCAGGGAGATAGTTGCTCAAAAGACAAGGAGATTAGTAGCCAGGCGACAAAATCTCCCTGAATCTCCTCGTGTGTCCTTACCCTTGAAGTGCCTGTTGGTTACGTTTGTGCTACTTTTGAAGTGCCTGTTGGTTTTGTGCTGGTTTTGCAGCTGACTTTTGAAGTGCCTCTTGGCTAGGTTTGAGCTACTTTTGAAGTACCACTTGGCTACATCTGGGCTACTTTTGAAGTGCCTGTTGGCTAGGTTTGGGCTACTTTTGAAGTGCCTCTTGGCTAGGTTTGAGCTACTTTTGAAGTACCACTTGGCTACATCTGGGCTACTTTTGAAGTGCCTCTTGGCTAGGTTTGGGCTACTTTTGAAGTGCCTGTTGGTTACGTTTGTGCTACTTTTGAAGTGCCTGTTGGTTTTGTGCTGGTTTTGCAGCTGACTTTGGCTGGTTTTGAAAATTAGACCTGGCAACCCTGGGCAAACCTGATAAACACTTTCCTTTTGAACTGACTGCAATAAGACATCACTGGTTAATAGCTAAGGAGGCAAGAAAGAGCGGTGGGAATCAGCCTAGAACTACAGGGGAGAAGCAAAATGAACCATCAAGCTTTCAACCTTCCTCAGCTCCTGAATAAGCCCATGCCCAGTCACCTTCCCTTGTACCCCATGAGCACCGTGTGGGTTATTTGGAGGTGCGATTAAATAATGGTGCAAACTTCTTGCCCACCCAGTGCTCTTATGAGAAAGCATTGCCAGTCAGTGTGACAGAAGAATTATATTCTTGGAATTTCCCCTTTGAGCAGGAACTGCCTGAATTATAATCTGCAATTTCAGGAGAAGGTCATATCTTGTACTAATGATGCAACTGTTCTTTCCTCAGCTGGTCGGACCACCCAAAATATCCGTTCCATGAGGAATACTGATCCCTGACTCTCCCAATGTGCATCGACCAGAAGATCCACGTTTGCCACTAACCGGCCCAAACTCATTTTGTGCCATGAACAGCCCTCTCCTCTTCTCCTCGTTGCCTGGATATTAAAAGACAAGGGCCAGATATTCCGAATTGTTTCCGGCAATCACCGTTGGATCACTGATACCTACATCCGGCCGCTGAATGTATTCAATATGATGGAAATGATAAGGTTTAATAAAATCTATCCACAAGGACATTTTCTGCTTTTACAGAGCCTATTTACTGATTTTAGGAATATACTCAACATCAAGCTTAATGCCAATGGCAGGCAAAGGATTAGGCTGGGAAATATTTGCTTATTGAGCGACATAGTTCTTCCATTATTATTATTAGGGAGGGACGTCTCTGTGCTCAGCAGTTTTGATGTTACCATGTTATTAGGTTAGGGAGTGAGGTTTAATATCAGTTTAAGCAGAAAGTTACATCTTCCGTAATAAATCAAACCCATAAGAACTGCATAACTCCAGACATGCCAGTGAGATCAAAGCAGTAGTGATGTGTCTGCCAACCGGATACCCGGACGGGTTTGGGCCGACCTCGCACGGGTGTGGATTGAGCTCTTCTCCTGCTCTCCCCGCCCACCACCGTCAAATCCCGGCTTCGTCTTTTATAGACGCTGCACCTGCTTGCCCCGCCCCTTTTGTGACATCATCATCAGGGCCCGGTCGGTGCGGGTCTATAAAAGCAACACGGAAGTGCGGATGCGGGCGCTGGCTAAGGAAGGGCGGTTTAGAGTCGGGTGCGGGTCGGTGAAATATATGATCTTGTCTTGCTTGGTTTCTTCCGGGCTGCATTTGGGTTGCACTCTCTCCCAAACCATACCCCCCCCCTGCTCCTGCTTTATCTGGATTGGTACTACTATACCTGCTATCCCACATTCACACTCCCTTCCCAGAGACTATTATCCACTGTTACTATAGACACCATCTCTCCCTACTATACCTGCTATCCCACAGTCACACTCCCTTCCCAGAGACTATTATCCCACTGTTACTATAGACACCATCTCTCCCTACTATACCTGCTATCCCACATTCACACTCCCTTCCCAGAGACTATTATCCACTGTTACTACAGACACCATCTCTCCCTACTATACCTGCTATCCCACAGTCACACTCCCTTCCCAGAGACTATTATCCACTGTTACTATAGGCACCATCTCTCCCTACTATACCTGCTATCCCACAGTCACACTCCCTTCCCAGAGACTATTATCCCACTGTTACTATAGACACCATCTCTCCCTACTATACCTGCTATCCCACAGTCACACTCCCTTCTCAGAGACTATTATCCACTGTTACTATAGACACCATCTCTCCCTACTATACCTGCTATCCCACAGTCACACTCCCTTCCCAGACTATTATCCACTGTTACTATAGACACATCTCTCCCTACTATACCTGCTATCCCACAGTCACACTCCCTTCCCAGAGACTATTATCCACTGTTACTATAGCCACCATCTCTCCCTACTATACCTGCTATCCCACTCATTTGCTCATCTGTTTAACCGGTAGTTCATGTCACACTCTAGCTGCCAGCTTGTGCCAGTTCTATTATGTTATTTTATCCTCGGTTCCCCAAGAGCCTGGTAGAGGAGGGCACCAAAGTGGCCATTGATGTAGGATACCGCCATATCGACTGCGCATTTATCTACGGGAGCAAGGTGGAGGTCGGACGGGCAATAAGAGCAAGGATTGCTGATGGTACAGTGGAGAGGGAGTAATTGTTTTACACTGGGAAAGTAACCAAGAAGCTCACAATTAAGTTTGCAGGGAATGGGCTCTGCTCCAGCCAAGACTACAATTCCCACAATATCTGCATGTTCTGTGGTTAACAGGCCTGGGTAGAAGGAGAATAATAGAAGCTTTCAATGCATTCTGGGAGCTGGAAGAGAGATTAATTCTCTAAGTCTTTAATCAATGTCTATCAGAAAGTCTCTTAGAATCACTTGATATTTGGGGTGGACGTATGCACAATATACCCACCCACGCAACTTAATTTGCATTTGCATTCATTATTCTCTCTTACCATTTTTAATGATATTAGCAATTTTAAACTGCCAATATCATGTATATATGGGCAGAAACTCCCATTTTTCCATCTTTATGGCAGCAAAAGCTTAAGTAAACGGAGGCAGGAAGCTTCTCCTGCTCATTTCTGTCTCTCAGATCGATTGACACTTCTTGCCTCAGTAACTTGGCTGTTCTGCCGGGTTGTAACCGTTTCAGTTCATCTTCATCAAACTCATCAGGCTTCAATTTCAAAGTGGGTGGTACAATGCGAAATTAAAAGACGGGTACAAATGAGTGGAAGGTGCAGAGTGTAAATGGCACTACCAATGCCTTAGCGTGTGAAAGCTCGGGGTGGGCCCCAAGAAGCACCGTTTTTTTGGTTTTTTTTTAGATTTTTTCCTAATATTTTAATTTACTCATTAGCTCTGGTCCACGTTCCATACCCCCGAGAGGGTCCGTCTGTGCCTGGAGAAATCCCTAAATGATCTTCAGTTAGATTACCTGGATCTTTTCATTATCCATACACCTGTAGAATTCAAGGTGGGCTTGTTCTTCTCCAGTAAAAAATTTAAAACTTATAGATATTTTATCAGCGAAGTTACAATTTTTAAGTCAAACGCCCTTCCCGTTGTATGCTGCCATCTTGTTACGCCCCCAGCTTGAGTGGGCGGGACCTATACCTGTAAGATCCACCTCTGAACAACAATTCTCTTTTCTTGCATAAAACACAGACATTAGAGAGACATGGAAGGTAGGGTTGTACCTGGGGGTCAGTAAAGTAATTTGGAAATTACCAGGGATTTATACAATTTTATATACAAGTATTTTTTCCCATCAGGCTCTGGAAGAACGCAAAGACTCCAGGCTGGTCTGATCCATCGGGGGTGTTCAATTTAAACCACAAGCAGCTGGAGCTGATCCTCAATATGCCTGGCCTGAAATATAAACCAGTCTGTAACCAGGTAATGGGCACTATAATGGAAATACTGTTAAAAAGGATCTACTTCTTGCATGAAACTCAGTTGATGAGATCTGATATGGGGGTGGCCATTTTTTTTATCGCTGCAGGTGGAATCTACCTGAACCAGAGCAAACTGCTGGAGTTCTGCAAGTCCAAGGACATTGTGCTGGTGGGATTCAGTGTACGGTAATGGTTTCTTTTTTGAAGACGTCTCTGATAAAAGGCAATAATTGTTCTTTCTGTTTTAATAGTTTTCATAGAAAGAACTGACCCCCGACACCAGGGTCGGGCCAAGGTAGATTGGCAACCAAAGGTAGTTAGGGCCCCGCCCCCATTCTGTATGACCATTTTCCACCCAATCACTTGTTTTTTTTAATAAAGAAACCTTACAACACATTAATGAATTAAACTTTTCTTTTATATAAATATGTAATGTTAACAAAACAAAAATAAAGTACATTTATGGCAGGAAAACCGTAGGATAATTTTATCCTGTTAAACAAAGTGCAAATTAAGGGTTCAGCCAGCAGCACCAAAATATTACCCCCAAATCCATACCTGTGCCGGCAGCATCCAAAATATTGTCCCCAAATCTGTACCTGTGCCGGCAGCATCGTCCCCAAATCTGTACCTGTGCCGGCAGCATCCAAAATATTGTCCCCAAATCTGTACCTGTGCCGGCAGCATCCAAAATATTGTCCCCAAATCTGTACCTGTGCCGGCAGCATCCAAAATATTGTCCCCAAATCTGTACCTGTGCCGGCAGCATCCAAAATATTGTCCCCAAATCTGTACCTGTGCCGGCAGCATCCAAAATATTGTCCCAAATCTGTACCTGTGCCGGCAGCATCCAAAATATTGTCCTCAAATCTGTACCTGTGCCAGCAGCACCAAAATATTACCCCCAAATCCATACCTGTGCCGGCAGCATCCAAAATTATTGTCCCCAAATCTGTACCTGTGCCGGCAGCATCCAAAATATTGTCCTCAAATCTGTACCTGTGCCGGCAGCATCCAAAATATTGTCCTCAAATCTGTACCTGTGCCAGCAGCACCAAAATATTACCCCCAAATCCATACCTGTGCCGGCAGCATCCAAAATATTGTCCCCAAATCTGTACCTGTGCGGCAGCATCCAAATATTGTCCTCAATCTGTACCTGTGCCGGCAGCATCCAAAATATTGTCCCAAATCTGTACCTGTGCCGGCAGCATCCAAAATATTGTCCCCAAATCTGTACCTGTGCCGGCAGCATCCAAATATTGTCCCCAAATCTGTACCTGTGCCAGCAGCATCCAAAATATTGTCCCCAAATCTGTACTGTGCCGGCAGCATCCAAAATATTGTCCCCAAATCTGTACCTGTGCCGGCAGATGCCGGCAGCATCCAAAATATTGTCCCCAAATCTGTACCTGTGCCGGCAGCATCCAAAATATTGTCCCCAAATCTGTACCTGTGCCAGCAGCATCCAAAATATTGTCCCCAAATCTGTACCTGTGCCGGCAGCAATCCAAAATATTGTCCCCAAATCTGTACCTGTGCCGGCAGCATCCAAAATATTGTCCCCCAAATCTGTACCTGTGCCGGCAGCATCCAAAATATTGCTTGCCAAATCTATACCTGTCCCCAGATAGCTCTGGGACAAACTGGGCTGTCCATTTGAAATCTGGATAGATGGCAACCCACATGTATGTGAGTGTAACCAAAATATTGTGTATACATTTTGTGATAATTCAGATAGTGTATATGCACCTCATTTACCGAATCCCAACTGAATGAGCTCATGTGAAATAAACGTTGTTAATTAGGCTGGTTGGCATGATGCCATATTGGGGGGGGGCACATACAAGCCCATACCAACCCTTTATAGACCTGGTATTGTCAATTAAAAAATATTTTAAAACAGCAGGGCTCTGCCCTATTGCCCAATTTGAGCTTGAATGGCTACCCCCCATGGTTACATGTATATCAATTATTGAAGTATTCCTGAAGCAAAGGGTAAGCATGCATTATATTTAAAGGGATCCTGTCATTCGGAAAACATTTTTTTCAAAACATATCAGTTAATAGTGCTGCTCCAGCAGAATTCTGCACTGAAAATCCGTTTCTCAAAAGAGCAAACCGATTTTTTTTATATTCAATTTGAAATCTGACATGGGGCTAGACATTTTGTCAATTTCCCAGCTGCCCCTGGTCATGTGACTTGTGCCTGCACTTTAGGAGAGAAATGCTTTCTGGCAGGCTGCTGTTTTTTTCTTCTCAATGTAACTGAATGTGTCTCAGTGGGACATGGGTTTTTACTATTGAGTGCTGTTCTTAGATCTACCAGGCAGCTGTTATACTTGTGTTAGGGAGCTGTTAGGGTAGGGGGCACACGGCGCGATTTCGCCGCGATTCTGCGCTGGGCGAGTTGCGAGTTGCGAGTCGCTGCGTTTTTTTAAGCCGAAATAGCTTTGTTAACTTTGGCGCTGGCGTCAATGCAAATCGCGGCGAAATCGCTGCGCTAATTCACACGCGGCGATTCGTTTTCTATTGTCGCCCGAAGTTGCCCTCGCTGGGCGTTTCCGGGCGACAGTAGAAAACGAATCGCCGCGTATGTGAATTAGCGCAGCGATTTCGCCGCGATTTGCACTTGACGCCAGCGCCAAAGTTAACAAAGCTATTTCGGCTTAAAAACGCAGCGACTCGCAACTCGCAACTCGCCCAGCGCAGAATCGCGGCGAAATCGCGCCGTGTGCCCCTACCCTTATCTGGTTACCTTCCCATTGTTCTTTTGTTTGGCTGCTGGTGGAGAAAAAGGGAGGGGGTGATATCACTCCAACTTGCAGTACAACAGTAAAGAGTGATTGAAGTTTATCAGAGCACAAGTCACATGGACTGGGGCAGCTGGGAAATTGACAATATGTCTAGCCCCATGTCAGATTTCAAAATGGAATATAAAAAAATCTGTTTGCTCTTTTGAGAAATTGATTTCAGTGCAGAATTCTGCTGGAGCAGCACTATTAACTGATTCATTTTGAACATTTTTGATTTTTTTTTTTTCCCATGACAGTATCCCTTTAAATATACTCAAAGACACTTTATTTTGGTGTTACTGGTCCTTTAATAACAAATTTCCTATCCCCCTCCCCTCTTGCCTTTCCACCATCTGACACATTGACCCTACAAAATCCCCGCCCTCCTTCCCACTCAACCAATCATTTTTTCTGCTTTGTCAAACCAAAACCCCTATGAGGCCTCACACTAAAAGTTGCTTGTCCTATAAACATAGTAACTCCGGGCAAAGTGCAGGGGAGAGAGAAGCTCAAGCCTTGGAGGGATCAGATCGCTCACACTAACCATGGCGCTGCACAAAGACTCCTACGTTGAGCTCAATGATGGGCACAAAATGCCAGTGCTTGGTTTTGGAACCTATGCCCCTCAGAAGGTGAGTGCTCTGTATTGACAGGGGCAAGAGCTGTCTATAGTGCTATCCTGTGTTGGTTACGATTATTAGTATTGAACTACAACTCCCAGTACCCCTTGACAGGCTACAGTTTGATAAATACTGTCTCTACTCTGAAATGATTGTTTGTGCTTACAATGTTATTCTATCCTCAGTTCCCCAAGAACTTGGCAGAGGAGGGCACCAAAGTGGCCATTGATGTTGGATACCGCCATATTGACTGCGCTTTTCTCTAACGGGAACGAGGTGGAGGTTGGACGGGCGATAAGAGCAAAGATTGCCGATGGTACAGTGAAGAGGGAGCAATTGTTTTACACTGGGAAGGTAACCAATACAATGGGTCAGTATTATGTGTAAGTCTTTCTCCCTATACATCTACACTGTGATCCCTTTATTTCACTCATCAGCTCTGGTCCACCTTCCATACCCCTGAGATGGTCCGTCCAGCCCTGGAGAAATCTCTGAAGGATCTTCAGTTGGATTACATGGATCTCTTCCTCATTCATACTCCCATGGAGTTCAAGGTGAGCGCCCCCTACTGCTGACACAGAGAACTTCTGATGGTGGACCTGATGGGAAAGACATTTCTTGCTGACTCCAAACCCTTCTAACTACCATTATTTTCTTGTTCCTATAATAAGCCTGGAGATGATATCTTTCCGGTGGATGAAAAATGGGAAATTTACCATAACACAGACATTAGAGACACATGGAAGGTAGGGTTGTGCCCGAGGATTTCTCTTCTTCTCTGGGGGCATCAGTAAAGGACTCAATATGGAATATTGGGGAAATAACAGTATTTTTTCCCATCAGGCACTGGAAGAGTGCAAAGACTCCAGGCTGGTCAGATCCATCGGGGTGTCCAATTTTAACCACAAGCAGCTGGAGCTGATCCTCAATACGCCTGGCCTGAAATATAAACCCGTCTGTAACCAGGTATTTTACGCACACATAATGTATGAAAATAAAACCTTTTTTATTGAGAATAAAGTCCCTTTATTTGTGGGTCACTGCAGGTGGAATGTCACGTGTACCTGAACCAGAGCAAACTGCTGGAGTTCTGCAAGTCCAACAACATTGTGCTGGTGGGGTACAGCGTATTGGGGTCCAGCAGGGATGAGCGATGGTAAGGCCTTTCTTTAAAACTACAGATTTGTTTGAATGGGTCCCATCCAATTTAATAGTTGAAGGCTTCCTTTGTGGTTAAGAAGGTTCTCGGTATCGATGGGATCCTGAGTTGGATTTCAGCAAGGGGGACAATCAGTGAGTAGTACCAGTGTCGGAGGTAGTTTTACTCCGTGCTCCAAAACCTACAGGTGGTTCAATTGTGCTTCCACTTGCTCCATATGAATCACAAGCCACACTCATTCTCACCTACACATTGATACTGCTACTACTTGTAGTTGGACACAATGAACTTGATGCATGATTGATCTCTCTGGTCTATCCCATTTTTTCCTTCTGTTTCAGGATTGAACCAAACTCCCCTGTGCTCTTGGAAGACCCCGTACTGAATGCGATTGCTGAAAAGCACAACTGCGCCACTGCTCAGGTAGCAATGCGTTACCATCTCCAAAGAGGAGTCGTCGTCCTTGCAAAGAGCTTTACCCCTTCCAGGATCCAGCAGAACTTCCAGGTATCAGATTCCAAGAAGATCATCATTAATGGGACATCTCTATGGCACAGTATTTAGTATGTGGCAGTACAACCACTCGAATATCAGACGGCAGTTGCCTTGGGGAGTCATGAAACTTTGTATTGGAAAAAACCAACATCAACCTTGCTAAATAATGCAGGAAAATAGGTATTCTTATAGGAGTTGTTCTACTTTAAATCTTAGTATAATGTAGAGAGTGCTATTCTGAGATAATTTGCAGTTGGTCTTCATTTGGTATTATTTGCAGTTTTTTGGTTGTTTTTTTTTTTTTAATTACCCTAGCAATCAGTCAGTGGCGATAATGAGAAACTGGAATATGAATAGGAAAGGGCTTAAATAAAATAAGTAATACAAGGTAACAATAACAATAGGGGGGTTATTTATCAAAGTCCAAATGCTAAAAATTTGAAAATTTAACTATAACATCCGAATTTTTAGTGGAATAAAAAAACTAAAAATTTTTGGAATTGATTAAACCCGAGGGTGTTTAAAGTCCGAATAAAAAAATACTCCAACTCAGACCTGCTGAGTTCATGTAAAACTCTGATCCGCGCTGTGTTTCATGCATTAATCCGAAGATTTCCACCGTCAGATTCGGAAAATTTGTACGATTTGCACGATTTTAGCGTTTTTTTCCCCGCACAGGAAGTTTTCAGAATAATGGATTGATAAATAAGGGGGGGAAAAAATCTGTGCGGATTTGGTCAAACTATTTTACCGAAAATTATCAGAAATTGGAGTTGTTAAATCATCCTCTAAAAGTGCAGTTTTTGGCTGCCGGGGTCAGTGAACCTCATTTGAAAGCTGGAGAGAGTCAGCAGAAAAAGGATAAAGAGGATTAGTAAAAAAAAAAAAATGAAGACCAACTAAAAGGTTGGTAAGAATTGGTCCTTCTATTAATTTAAAGTTGAACTGCCCCTTATACAGGGACATACTGTAACTAAAGGGGCCAGGGCCCCCTGCACAAAATTGTAGGTGATCTTACACATGAGAAAAATCATGGGTTACCAGTGTTTTTATGTCTGTACAATTTCCCCTTTATCCTTGCCCCACCCCCTCCATACTCCGTATGCCACAGGTTCTCCACGAAATAGTCGCGTGCATAAAAATTGTTGCGCGTCAAAATTATTCGGACGCCCATTGACTTCAATTTGTTTTGCGAATTTTTCCCCGTTTTGCAAATTTCGCGGTAAATTCGCAAATGGCACAGATTCGCCCATCAGTACCCCAGATTGTTTAAAAAAATTTTCCCTTTAATTTCTGTTTCAGATTTTCGACTTTCAGTTGGACGCAGAAGACATGAGACGCATCGACGCACTAAACAGAAACATGCGCTACTTCGACACATCGAAGTAACGTTTCTTTATTCCGTAGAACCTTCCCATGTGTTATTTAACTACACCTCCCAGCATCCCAACAGTTAACCATTATTAGACACATAGGCGCAAATTCACTAAGCGCCGAAATTCACTAAGCGTCAATTCGCTAGCGTTTGGCATTTTCGGTACTTCGCAAATTCACTAACGAACGCTGGCGTAAATTCGCTAGTGTTACTTCGCACACTTACGCCAGGCGAATTTTCGCTAGCGACGTAACTACGCAAATTCACTAACTTGCGCAGTGTACTGAACGCTACCTTTTACGCTAGACTTCCTTCGCCACCTCAGACCTGGCGAAGCGCAATAGAGTAGATAGGAATTGTTTCCAAAAAAGTCAAATTTTTTTCTAAGTCCCAAAAAACACTGGTGTGTTTTCTACATGATGGGTGATAGGCTGAAAAAGATCGAAAAAATTTTTGGGGCTCCCCTATTTCCCCCCTACATTTCCTGACTCATGGCAACTTACCTAGACAGTGGGCACATGTGTAGGGAAAAATAACATTTATATTTGCTGATTTGAAGGTTTTCTAGGCATTTGAAGTGGTAATTAGTATTCCTCCATTGAAATTTGAATTTCGCGCCGTATGCAAATGAACCATCGCTAGCGAAACTTCGCTTTGCTTGGCGAATTAACGCTAGCGCACCTTCGCAAACTTACGCTACCCCTGTGCGCAACTTCCGATTTTAGGGAATTTGCGGAGCGGTGGCGAAAATACGCCTGGCGAAGTGTGGCAAAGTGCGGCGAAGTTGCGCCTGGCGCAACTTCGCATCTTAGTGAATTTGCCCCATAAAGTAGATCAGTGGGACCTGGTGGTTCATATCACTGAAGCTCCACTTGCTATATTCTGTTTATACCTTTAATAAGAGTGTTGCTCCTTCCAAATCGATTCTGGACTGCAACTCCGTTTAATAGAATAGAGTCCGTGTGCTTCGTACATAGGACAAGAGCTACAGGCATGACATTTATTTTTCTAGCACCCTGAAAGCACAATATGAGCCACAATTGCCCAATAATCTCCTTAGGCTAAGGCCACACTAGGCGATAGTGCCGCGATTTGACTCGCGGCGACTTTTCGCCGCGACTTTTAATCCGCAATCGATGGGGAAACTTTTGCGCTGGCGTCTATGGGGAATCGCGGCGTAAAAACACACGCGGCGATCTTTTTTCTATTGTCGCTCGAAATCGCCTAGCGAGGCAATTTCGAGCGACAGTAGAAAAAAGATCGCCGCGTGTGTTTTTACGCTGGCGATTTTTCGCGATTCCCCATAGACGCCAGCGCAAAAGTTTCCCCAGCGATTGCGGATTAAAAGTCGCCACGAGTCAAATCGCGGCGCTATCGCCTAGTGTGGCCCTAGCCTTATGTCTTCTATCATCTACTTCCATTGTGTAAGTGAAATGTGCCGGCTCTGATGAAGACTTGGATAACACAATTAATATATCACCAGTTACCAGCCAATAAGGCTGTTCCTCTTGTTTCAGGAAAAAAATCATAGATTATACCAGGGCTCCCCAACCTTTTTTACCCATGAGTAGGGATGTAGCGAACTGTTCGCCGGCGAACTAGTTAGCGCGAACTTCGACTGTTCGTGTCCGCCGCAAGTTCGCGAACGTCGCGCGACGTTCGCCAATAGGCGTTCGCGTCAAAATCGTTCGACCATTCGATCGCTAAAATCGAACGATTTTCGTTCGAATCGAACGATCGAAGCCATTGGATTGAATGAAATCATTCGATCCAATGGCTTCGATCGTTCGATTTGAACGGAAATCGTTCGATCGAACGATTAAAATCCTTCGATCGTTCGAATCGAACGATTTTCGGTTGTTCGAAGTTCGCGAACTGTTCGCATTTTTTGCCAGTGTTCGCGAACACATTGTCGGCGGTTCGCTACATCCCTACCCATGAGCCACATTCAATTGTAAAAAGTGTTGGGGAGCAACACAAGCATGAAAAAAGTTACATATTTATGCAACTAAAGCTTTCGTCCAAACCAGGAATTCAAAAATAAGCACCTGCTTTGAGGCAACATCCAAGGGCTGGGGAGCAACATGTTACTCATGAGTCACTGGTTGGGGATCACTGGTTTATACTAATGGTGCAACTGTTTTTCATTTAGGTTGACTGACCACCCGAAATACCCGTACAGTGAGGAATACTGATGGATACAATCCCTGATTCTCCCACTTACAGATACAGCCGTCTTTGCATTGAGCAGAAGATCCACTTTTGTTACTGACCGGCCAGAACTCTAACGTTTCTCATTGAGTTTCATAAACAGCCTTCTCCTGTCCCCATTGTCTGGACATGAGATAAAAAAACATAGTAGAAAAGTCTCCAGTTTGATATTTGAGGTTTAATAAAATGTAACAACACAAACATTCCCATAAACTATTGAAGTACACCAGAAGAAGGGCCCCCTCAGCTCATAATAAGGTTACAGATATATAGAAACATTGGGGTAACAGTCACCGTGCTATAGTTCCAGGGGTACCCAGGGCACAAATAAGCACTCACCCCAAATCTCCCCCTAACTGACCTTCAGACTGGGCCCCCTTAGCTCATAACAAGGTTACAGATATATAGAAACATTGGGGTAACAGTCACCCTGCTATAGTTCCAGGGGTACCCAGGGCACAAATAAACACTCACCCCAAATCTCCCCCTAACTGACCTTCAGACTGGGCCCCCTTAGCTCATAACAAGGTTACAGATATATAGAAACATTGGGGTAACAGTCACCCTGCTATAGTTCCAGGGGTACCCAGGGTACAAATAAACACTCACCCCAAATCTCCCCCTAACTGGCCTTCAGGCTGGACCCCTTAGCTCATAACAAGGTTACAGATATATAGAAACATTGGGGTAACAGTCACCGTGCTATAGTTCCAGGGGTACCCAGGGCACAAATAAGCACTCACCCCAAATCTCCCCCTAACTGACCTTCAGACTGGGCCCCCTTAGCTCATAACAAGGTTACAGATATATAGAAACATTGGGGTAACAGTCACCCTGCTATAGTTCCAGGGGTACCCAGGGTACAAATAAACACTCACCCCAAATCTCCCCCTAACTGGCCTTCAGGCTGGACCCCTTAGCTCATAACAAGGTTACAGATATATAGAAACATTGGGGTAACAGTCACCGTGCTATAGTTCAAGGGGTACCCAGGGCACAAATAAGCACTCACCCCAAATCTCTCCCTAACTGACCTTCAGACTGGGCCCCCTTAGCTCATAACAAGGTTACAGATATATAGAAACATTGGGGTAACAGTCACCCTGCTATAGTTCCAGGGGTACCCAGGGCACAAATAAACACTCACCCCAAATCTCCCCCTAACTGACCTTCAGACTGGGCCCCCTTAGCTCATAACAAGGTTACAGATATATAGAAACATTGGGGTGTCACCCTGCTATAGTTCCAGGGGTACCCAGGGTACAAATAATCACTCACCCCAAATCTCCCCCTAACTGGTCTTCAGGCTGAAGCAGTAGGGTGTAAAAGTGAAGGTCCCTACAGGATATATACAGTATATTACTTAAAGTGGATGATTCTCAGGAATCATAATGAAAAATGCACCGGGATCAATATGCTGTATCTGTTTATAATGCAGAATATGGTTTTTTTTTTATATGTGACTCCTGAATGATTATCTAGAGTAGGTCTTAAACATGTTGTTGTGATTCCAAACATGAATTTGAAACATTCACCAGTAACAACATTCTTTATGTCCCACTGGGACTTACTGAGGAAGGACAGGCCTCTATATGTGCAATTAACTAGCAGCGAAGTGGAACCCGGATGAGCTGCATCTGGGAACAGTCAGGTCAGAGAGGAGGGGTTTAACTTGGCTTAAGTAAAAATGTAACTTCCCTGAAGGTGAGGCAGAGACAGAGATCAGTTCAATCGTTGGAGGGATCAGATCACAGTAACCATGGCGCTGCACAAAGACTCCTATGTTGGGCTCAATGATGGGCACAAAATGCCAGTGCTTGGGTTTGGCACTTATGCTCCAGAGAAGGTGAGTGTTCTCAACATTGCCAGAACTCTCCCTAGTGTCAGTAGGTCTCATGGAGCATTGACAGTCAGACTCAATAGGGTCAGGAGTTATGACAGTTGGAGGTGGCATTTTCTTTGCTTTTGCAGTTGCAGTAGTGAGCAAAATCCCTAAAAAGTTTTAAGATGTGGAAGTGATACCATCACCTGTCTCTTTCTTTCCCTTCTGTCTCCATCTTGTCCTACTGTCTTCTCTATGCCCGGCTACCCTGCAGTCAACATATCACCCAACTGTCTATGTATTACCCACTCTCCGTCTACTCTGGAGTTCATCTGGAAATTACAAACCTATTTCATCCTCAGTTCCCCAAGAGCTTGGCCGAGGAGGGCACCAAAATGGCCATCGAAGTTGGATACCGCCATATTGACTGCGCATTTTTTTATGGGAACGAGGTGGAGGTTGGACGGGCGATAAGAGCAAAGATTGCCGATGGTACAGTGAAGAGAGGGGAATTGTTTTACACTGGGAAGGTAGAGTATAATATAGAACAATGAGGTTCTCTACTATATTCACACATATTATTTATGTCCATTGCATGCCATGTTGCATTTTGCCATGATGGCACCACCTTATATAACTATATGACTATATAACTATATGCTTATATATTTTTTTAATAATAAATGCTACCTGAATCATTATTGTATGTGTACGTCTCTCTCCCTATACATACAGTATGTGCAGATATATTGAGATCCCTTTATTTTACCCATTAGCTGTGGTCCACCTTCCATACCCCCAAGAGGGTCCGTCTGTGCCTGGAGAAATCTCTGAAAGATCTTCAGTTGGATTACATGGATCTCTTCCTCATCCATACGCCCATAGAGTTCCATGTGAGTCTGTTTATTGTCCAGTCTTGAGTGGAGAACTGCTGCTTAAAACATAACAAAATACTATTATTATCCATATGATACAGAAAGGTGTGTTAGAGAAGAATAATTACCTTGCTCAAAACGGAGAGTTTTTGCATTATAGACTGTAAATACCTCCCTAAATCCTTACTATGCTAAGCTACCATTTAGCTGTTCTAGTCACACCCACCTTTTGAGTTACAGACTTCCTGGCCCTCCCACTGTAATCTTCCATCAAAGTGTTCTATTCCCACCCACTGCTCGAGTTACATACTTCCTGCCCCTCCCACTGTAATGCCCATCAGAGTGTTCTAGTCCCACCCACTGCTTGGGTTACATACTTCCAGCCCCTCCCACTGTAATTTCCATCAGAGTGTTCTAGTTCCACCCACTGTTTGGGTTACATACTTCCTGTCCCTCCCACTGTAATTTCCATCAGAGTGTTCTAGTCCCACCCACTGCTTGGGTTACATACTTCCTGCCCCTCCCACTGTAATTTCCATCAGAAAGCTCTGCTTTCACCCACTGCTTGGGTTACATACTTCCTGTCCCTCCCACTGTAATTTCCATCAGAGTGTTCTAGTTCCACCCACAGCTTGGGTTACATACTTCCTGTCCCTCCCACTGTAATTTCCATCAGAGTGTTTTAGTCCCACCCACTGCTTGAGTTACATACTTCCTGCCCCTCCCACTGTAATTTCCATCAGAGTGTTCTAGTCCCACCCACTGCTTGAGTTACATACTTCCTGCCCCTCCCACTGTAATTTCCATCAGAAAGCTCTACTTCCACCCACTGCTTGGGTTACATACTTCCTGTCCCTCCCACTGTAATTTTCATCAGAGTGTTCTAGTTCCACCTACTGCTTGGGTACATACTTCCTGTCCCTCCCACTGTAATTTCCATCAGTGTTCTAGTTCCACCCACTGCTTGAGTTACATACTTCCTGCCCCTCCCACTGTAATTTCCATCAGAGTGTTCAAGTCCCACCCACTGCTTGGGTTACATACTTCCTGCCCCTCCCACTGTAATTTCCATCAGAGTGTTCTAGTCCCACCCACTGCTTGAGTTACAGACTTCCTGCCCCTCCCACTGTTATATCCATCAGAGTGTTCTAGTCTCACCCACTGCTTGAGTTACATACTTCCTGCCCCTCCCACTGCAATTTCCATCAGAGTGTTTTAGTCCCACCCACTGCTTGAGTTCCATACTTCCTGCCCCTCCGACTGTAATTTCCATCAGAGTGTTCTAGTCCCACCCACTGCTTGAGTTACATACTTCCTGTCCCTCCCACTGTAATTTCCATCAGAGTGTTCTAGTTCCACCCACTGCTTGGGTTACATACTTCCTGCCCCTCCCACTGTAATTTCCATCAGAGTGTTTTAGTCCCACCCACTGCTTGAAATGCTAATTCATCAAAAATAGTAAATTATACATTTGTATATTTCTTTTCTTTCCGTGTTTAAGCCTGGAGATGATCCGTTGCCAAAGGATAAAAATGGGAGATATATTTACCATAACACAGACATCAGAGACACATGGAAGGTAGGATTGTGCCCGAGATCAGGGGATTCTCTGGCTCATCTTGGGAAAGAGGCTCACTATGGGATTTTGGGAAATAATAAAGATTTAACTTTATACATATATCTATATTTGTTATCAGGCTCTGGAAGAGTGCAAAGACTCGGGGCTGGTCAGATCCATCGGGGTGTCCAATTTTAACCACAAGCAGCTGGAGCTGATCCTCAATATGCCTGGCCTGAAATATAAACCCGTCTGTAACCAAGTGGAATGTCACATCTACCTGAACCAGAGCAAACTGCTGGAGTTCTGCAAGTCCAAGGACATTGTGCTGGTGGGATTCAGTGTATTGGGGTCCAGCAGGGACGAATCATGGTAAAGCCTTTAAAGCCTCTTTGTTGGGCATTTATCAATAGATACTCCACTTATACAGCCTCATCAGTTGAGGTTGTGGTACCTCCCTGTAGGTCACTCTTCTGCTACTTTAAACCACAGTTGGCCCAAGTCGGCTCCTCATAAACGTCTATAAGCACCGTACTGGCTCTAACCTTGTTACTGTGACCCTGTACCGACCAATGGGTCTCTGAACCCCCTTAAAACCTCAGTGGAGCCCAAACGGAGCAGTTCACGTGGTCTAGTGGTGACAAAGCTGTCACTCCTGTATTTCCACTGCTGTCACTTTTGAATGAAGCCTCTCGGATATTAGTCTTTGCAATTTGTAGAATTTGTGTTTTTGTAACAAGACCCGAGGGCTTCTTTTACGATTTCTAGGTGCACAGAGGCCAAAGGTTCATGAGTCTATATGTGCTCCTTTACACATCCAGTGCGGGTTTGATGGGTTGCTCCTGTTCTGGTGCATATGGTGCTCCAGAGTGCACAAGGGGTAAATGAGTACTGCAAAACCCTGGAGTTATTACCAACCTAGAGCTGGTGGTATCTCAAGGGCTTTTGTGTGGACCTACTGGACCCTGTATTATTTCTCCTATGAGCAACGGCACTTCCATATTGATACTTGATATAACCATTTGATTAGGATGAATCAGGCACAAGAAGTAGTGAGAGCACGGAGAGCAATTAGGAAGGAATTCTGGGAAAGAATGCTGCATTATGGGTTAAAACATGGTGGATCATATCAATATTTTGCACATGATATCACCTTATCCTTTCTCTTCCAGGATAGATCCAAATATTCCTGTGATCCTGGAAGACCCTGCGCTGAACACGATCGCCCAAAAGCACAATCGGACCCCCGCTCAGGTAGCGATGCGGTTCCTTCTCCAACGAGGAGTCGTCGTCCTTGCAAAGAGCTTTACCCCAGCCAGGATCCAGCAGAACTTCCAGGTTTTCCAGTTTCAGTTGGATGCTGAAGACATGGAAAACCTTGATAAAATAAACAGAAACCTGCGCTACGACTACACACCTATGTAAGTTAAACGTTGGCTATTTCGATTAATCATCACCTTAGGGATGGGCGAATTTGAGCCGTTTCGCTTTGCCAAAAATCCGCCGCCGGCGAAATGTCGCAGACGCCCATTAAAGTCTATGGGCGTCAAAAAAATTTTGTCTCGCGGCGAAACTGTTTTGACGCGCGTCTTTTTTTGACGCACGCCGCCATACAAGTCTATGGCCGTCCTTTTTTTGGCGAAACGAGGCGAAAAAATTCGCCCATCCCTAGGCACTCAAAGAGCAGTCCTCCAGGCAGTAGTAGTAAACAACGTCTTTTTATTGAGGTACAAGCGTGGATCACAGCCTTACGCGTTTCGTGTTCTCACAACACTTAATTCGATTTTGAATGTTCATCTCTAATAATAATACTAATCACGGATTGTTCCTTCCTTAGGTGGTCAGACAATCCGAAATATCCATTCCATGAGGAATACTGATGAATAATAAGGTCACTGACTCTCCCCCAGTCATTTGCATTGAGCAGAAGATCCACGTTTTTGCTACTGACCAGCCAGAACTCAAGAATTCCATTGGAGATCCTATAATTAAATAGTCACATGTTTTTTTTTATCTCCTCTTCCATTCTGACAAATGTTTTTAGAATACTGACCTCTGTCCAACGTTCAAGCCAGTTATTTGGCATCAAGGTTTGCTCCATCACTGCTCCATGTGTGTCCAGTATAATGTGATATGGGAAATCTGAGACAAATAAAAAGCCGACCAGTTTGTGGTCAATACTTATACTTATTTCTTTCTTCTGACAAGTTCCTCCACTGTATGACAGTCAGAAAGTGTCACAAAATGCATTTATATTAGCACTTCATACTTCCCTTAAAGGGATACTGTCATGGGAAAAATAGTTTTTTACAGATTGATTCCCTTACCTAAACCCCCTTAGCATAAAAGCATTAGTTAGTTCTTCCCATTTGGTAAGAAGGGGAGACATTAGGAAGAACAAGTACAAGATTAATTCAGACAGTTACTGATCTTGCTGTGACTTTGCTGTTTAAATAAGAATTATCTGTATCACGTGTAGAATGGAAATCCCATAGTCAGAATTACGCTGCACTTTTGTTTGTTTCTACCCCCATCTGGTTTTTCTGCTTTTTACTGATTTAATGTCAGACCAGATGAAACAGAATTCGAGGATAAATATCAAATTGAAAGGTCATTTGGTTCATGAGATTGATGATAGCAATGTGGGATAAGGCTTTCTCCATGGCTGGATCCACCAGGGTGTGGCCCTCTCTGAGGGTAATGAAAGGGTCAATAAGGTGAGGCTGCAAATCCAGTGTAAATATACATTGGGTAACAGTCACCCTGCTATAGTTCCAGGCCTTCAAACTGAGCCCCTTTAGCTCATAACAACATTGAGGTACCAGTCACCCTGCTATAGTTCCAGGGGTACCCAAGGCACAAATAAGCACTCACCCCAAATCTCCCCCTAACTGACCTTCAGACTTGGCCCCCTTAGCTCGTAACAATGTTACAGATATATAGAAACATTGGGGTAACAGTCACCCTGCTATAGTTCCAGGGGTACCCAGGGTACAAATAAACACTCACCCCAAATCTCCCCCTAACTGACCTTCAGACTGGGCCCCCTTAGCTTATAACAAGGTTACAGATATATAGAAACATTGGGGTAACAGTCACCCTGCTATAGTTCCAGGGGTACCCAGGGCACAAATAAACACTCACCCCAAATCTCCCCCTAACTGGCCTTCAGACTGGGCCCCCTTAGCTCATAACAATGTTACAGATATATAGAAACATTGGGGTGTCACCCTGCTATAGTTCCAGGGGTACCCAGGGCACAAATAAACAATCACCCCAAATCTCCCCCTAAATGGCCTTCAAACTGAGCCCCCTTAGCTCATAACATGGTTACAGATATATAGAAACATTGGGGTAACAAGGGGAGGTAAGAAGGGGAGACATTAGGAAGAACAAGATTAATTCAGACAGTTACTGATCTTGCTGTGACTTTGCTGTTTATATAAGAATTATCTGTACCATGTGTAGAATGGAAATCCCATAGTCAGAATTACGCTGCACTTTGTTACACTTTTGTTTGTTTCTACCCCCATCTGGTTTTTCTGCTTTTCAATGCCCTAGAGACAATGTAAGGCTTTCTCCATGGCTGAGTCAGAGTTATGGGACAGAAGGGTGTAATGAAAGGGTCAATAAGGCAGGGCTTATATGTATATATATATATATATCTCATGCCAGGAATTAGTTTAGTTTAGTATAGAGTCGAGGAAGGATCACTCACACTCGCCATGGCCCTGCACAAAGACTCATATGTTCTGCTTAATGATGGAAACAAAATGCCAGTGATTGGATATGGCACATATGCCCCACAAAAGGTGAGTGCAGGGTACTAGCAGGGTGCATGGGGGAGGGGGATTGCATAACTAGACATGTCTAGGGTCACCACATCCCCCCATTAAACCCACACATAGTAAATTAAATCATCTTTATGCATGGCAACTTAGCAGTGAAAGCTACTCCACTGCACAGAAGTCAGTACGGTCTGCAGCATGCATTGGAATGAATGGCTTCTTAAGCACAGAGTGTGCAGATTTAATACCTGTCTGGTTTAAAAGTAGTAAAGTGCAATCCCATTTCATAGCGCTTTAGAGAAATTAAGATTATTGTTACATACTGATCAATTGCATGAATTAACATCGGATTGGCACAGGCCAAACTTAATTCATTAGAGGTTCGTTTAGGTAAGGGTTGTTTCCCGGGCGGGATGGCGCTCGGAGCGATTCATTTTCCGAAGTCGCCCGAAGTTGCCTCACAAGGAAACTTGGGGCAACTTCGGAAAACGAATCACTTCATGTGCCATCCCGCAGGCAATTCAGAGTCTAGCCGGCGGGAAGGCTTTCCGGGGAGATTAGTCGCCCGAAAAAGAGGCGATTTGTTGCCGGGCGACTGAATCTCCCCAAATCTTCGCGTGTGTCTGCCCTAAATGGGAGCATGTCTTTTAATGGGACGCTAGTGCTTCTAAACCAACAAAACCTCCGGGCCTGGGAAATATGCAGGGGTAGATAACATATAGGAACATTTGTACTTTTTAGGGATGCACCGAATCCACTTTTTTGGATTCGGCCGAACCCCCGAATCCTTCACGAAGGATTTGGCCGAATACCGAACCGAATCCGAACCCTAATTTGCATATGCAAATTAGGGGTGGGAAGGGGAAAACATTTTTTACTTCCTTGTTTTCTGACAAAAAGTCACGCAATTTCCCTCCCTGCCCCTAATTTGCATATGCAAATCCTGCTGAAAAAGGCCGAACCGAATCCTGGATTCGGTGCATCCCTAGTACTTTTATAAAAGGATAAATGCCTGTGTTGAATTGGTCATTTCTCTGAGCCTGGATTAAGGAATCTACAGGCGTATAGATGGGGATTTGTGCTTTACCCCTTTAATTTCAGCCTCATATTGAATCCACTCCCTGTGTAGTTGGTTAGTAATTATTTTACATGCATGCTACATGGCAGCACTTAAATCAATTCAGTCTGCAGCATGCATATCTAAAATACATTGCTGGAGCTTTTCTATGTGGCTGTTTAAAGATCCCTCCGTAGTTTTAGTTCCAATAGGACTGTCCTTCATATATAGCCTTTACCTGTTTATAAAAATGAATGGCTTATGCAACGGACGAGTTGAGTTACTCTAGCGAGGAATTTGCCCTGCAGCACAATTCTGCAAAGTCACCGATCAGTGCCAGCAGGATCCGTTCAGCCTGTGGAATCCAGTGTTGTCATTAGTAATAGTATAATATTATCAGAGCTTACCTGGGACCTACCCACCGGCCCACGTGCAGCCACAGTCTGCTTCACCTTTATCTGTGTATGGCTAGTTATTGCAGCTCTTTATTTATATATATATATATATATATATATATATATATATATATATATATATATTGTAAGATATAGGCGTCAAAAGGGCATGTTATTGTGTGTATTTCACCTGCATTAAGCTGGTGAAATCAAAACTCCAGGGAAAACTGTGTTGCTGCAGCATGTAATGCTGCTTAATTCTGCACCAGCTTTGTAAAAGCTGGATTAAGGGTCCCTGGAGTGGATGGAAGAGAACAGGGTGGGCTTCCATCCCTTGCTCCATGTAAGGGTTTTGCAGCTGCCAAGCTAAAGGCAGTTGGTGTTAATTAAGGATAGTTAAAAGGAGGTGTGGAGCAACACCGATTCAGACTTAGGAGCCGTTCCTGCAATGCCGCCCCCCCCCCTCGCCAACGTACGTCTCCGGAGGGGAGGCAGAAACACTATTGCGGAGAGCGCAATTGCGCTCTCTTGCAATAGGACAGCCGAATTTCCGGAAATTCGGCTCTTAAAGGTGCAGGAGCGGCTTTTTGCCGCCCCTGGAATCCTTTCAGGCGCTGCCCCCTGAGGCGAGCAGCGCGCCCCTGCTGCTTCCTGATAGAGACCTCCTGGAGTGAAGGAGGGTGAGGGGCTACATGTGCTTGTGAGCACCAGGGAACAAGAGTGACTCCCCTGAGCTGGAGAGAGGACCAGAGAAACCACTCCCAGGAGACAAGAGTGTCTCAAGTGTGCCCAGAGAGGATTCTGGGATTTGTGGTCTGCTGAAAGCCATTGAGGGCCAGTGAGGGTGTGAAGTGGGACTGTTATTGCAACAATGTAAAGCATATGTGATTTCCCCATGTGAAGCCAGTGGGCTGAAGAGTTTGTGTTTCTTGCAAATAAAAGCCAGAAAAGCGGCAATTTGAACTCTTTAAGGTGGTCAGTCTCCATTTATGTGCTGAAATCTGTGCCGGGGCCTAGGGTTTCGCTACTGGAATTTCTTTCTTTCTTTCTTTCTTTCTTTCTTTCTTTCTTTCTTTCTTTCTTTCTTTCTTTCTTTCTTTCTTTCTTTCTTTCTTTCTTTCTTTCTTTCTTTCTTTCTTTCTTTCTTTCATGTGAATCATGCTAGAATATCCAGGAATTCTGGAGGGAAACACTGCATTGTGGGTAACCAAACACGGGAATTTGGACCCCTCTCCCTATGACCTCATTTGGCCTTAAACATGGGTGAAAATACTAATTTGTCCTGGTTATAGTGGAATCACTGTTTATACTTGGGTTACAATGTTGTTTGCATACTCAGGAGCCCAAGAGCTTGGCAGAGGAGGGCACAAAGGTGGCCATAGACGTTGGATACCGCCATATTGACTCCGCGTTTATGTATCAAAATGAGGTGGAGGTTGGACGGGCCATCAGGGAGAAGATTGCCAATGGTACATTGAAGAGAGAGGATTTGTTTTACACTGGGAAGGTAACCAGAATATATTGTACGTTGATTTTATGGGATGAAGTTTGTATGTGTTACTTTATATATCTTACTCGTTTCATGTTCCCTTACAACAGCTATGGAGCAATTTCCACACTCCCGAGAGGGTCCGTCATGGGCTTGAGAAATCTCTGGAAGATCTTCAGTTGGACTATATGGACCTCTTTATCATCCACACACCCTTTGAGTTCAAGGTTGGTCTGTTTTTGTTTGTTCTCTACAACAGCTCTTTACTAAGAGCTAAACTCTTGGGCTAATGTCTTTGTATTTGATGATAAAGCTAATATGAAAATTTTCTAGTTCAGGGCAACTCTTTGAAAATCCATCCAAACTTCTATGAGTTGCAGGTGTCCTGCTCTTCTAACTTCTTATCTTTATAAACCTGCAACAGCACCCTAGCCCAACTTTTGTGTCCCCATCTAGATCTCTACAACGCCTATCACCACTATGTAGGGTGCAAGAGCAGCCATAAAAGTGATTAAATGCCTCCCATAGAACAGGCAAAATGGGTAACCACTCTATGGTGCCACCAGGCTCAACCACAAATGGCCCACATCTGTCCTGTTTTCAGGAGAGTTTAATAAAACAGATGATTATGGTGGGATAGTTATAGTCCTCATAGCACATAATTTAGTTCATGGTGCCCAAATACCCACAATCTAGGAATTAAGTGGATAAACCTTTAACGCGAGACCCATCACCAAACCCTTCTGAGATGCATATTTTCACTTTTAAGCCTGGAGACGATCCCTTACCAGTGGATGAAAATGGAAAATTTCTCTATCATAACACAGACCTTCGGGATACATGGAAGGTAGGCTTGGCTACTGGGAAACTCTTTCTGTAGATATCAACTCTGAAGCTGTTGGGTAAGACAAGTCTACTTTGCTATTCCCTTTCTTTTCCTGTCTTTTCTGTTGAAGGAATAACCAACCTGCAGCTCTTGAGCTTTAGTGCAACAGGTGTAGGGCTGTAGGTTGGGTGTCCCTTTCTTTTTATCTGGTTCTCTCCTGATTATCTTCTTGAATGTGCAGTGGCTCAGAAATATGGACACTGATTAATGTGAAATTGAGAAGACTAAGTCTATCTTGACTCGCTGTTTAGGCAATGGAAGCACTAAAAGAAGCAGGGCTGGTCAAATCTATTGGGGTCTCCAACTTTAACAAGACACAGCTTGAGTGGATCCTCAGCATGCCTGGACTAAAGTACAAACCCGTCTGTAATCAGGTAATGCATTATAGATTCCAGTGTTGGACTGGGATGCCAGAAGTCTACTAGAAATCTGTAGCCTATAGGCCCAGTCTCCAAATGATATTTTTTTTCCAGTGCTCACTTAACCTCTTTATTTATTTATTTTTTTGCATTATATCACTTATCTGTCAACCTTCGTCTATTTTATCTCTTTCTTTCCATAAGAAATAGGGCATGAAATAGACCAAATGGTTGGGAACAGGAGGGTCCACTGGCAGTTGGGTCCACCAAGAGTCATCCTGGTGGGCCAGTCCAACACTCATAGGCCCTCTGAAAGAACAGACCAGACTATCATCCTAGGCTTTTAATTATGGTCAGATTTGGTACTCTGTCCTGATACTGGTTTCAGAACTGGAAATTCTACTTGTGAAGCCACCAGGCAAGGTTCTTTCTCTATGAAGACCAGTTGATGGGATCGGTTTGAATCTGAAATAATGATTCGCTTCCCATTGCAGGTGGAATGTCACCTCTACCTGAACCAGAGCAAACTGCTGAAGTTCTGCAAGTCTAAGGACATTGTGTTGGTTGGATACAGCGTATTGGGTTCCAGCAGGGATGAGAACTGGTAAGAGATCAAGTGAAGTTGCTAAATCCAATTGATCCAATATGAAAGGGTAGACATGATAAAAAAAAAATACAAAACAAAGAACGTTAAATCCATTTAATGAATTAATTTTGTTTCTGTTTCAGGATAGATCAAAATTCACCTGTGCTCCTGGAAGACCCAGTGCTGAATGCGATTGCTAAGAAGCACAATCGGACCCCCGCTCAGGTAGCAATGCGGTACCAGCTCCAACGAGGAGTCGTCGTCCTTGCAAAGAGCTTTACCCCGGCCAGGATCAAGCAGAACTTTCAGGTAACAGAGTTTGAAAAAATAAATTTGCTTTTCAGAAATTCATTATCTACATCAATTGATGCGAATAAGGCATATTTATAAAAAGTCATAATGTACCCCTACTGTAAATGATAAGGATATTAGAAGTCACTGAAGGGTTGTTCTGTGACCATATAAAGGCACAAGGCTGCAGGCTGAGTTATACAGGGAACTCTGAGTATCACTCATGTATTATAAGGGATAATGTACCCCTACTGTAAATGATAAGGATATTAGAAGTCACTGAGGGGTTGTTCTGTGACCATATAAAGGCACAAGGCTGCAGGCTGAGTTATACAGGGAACTCTGAGTATCACTCATGTATTATAAGGGATAATGTACCCCCTACTGTAAATGATAAGGATATTAGAAGTCACTGAGGGGTTCTATGACATATAAAGACACAAGGCTGCAGGCTGAGTTATACAGGGAGATCTGAGTATCACTCATGTATTATAAGGGATAATGTACCCCCTACTGTAAATGATAAGGATATTAGAAGTCACTGAGGGGTTCTATGACATATAAAGGCACAAGGCTGCAGGCTGAGTTATACAGGGAACTCTGAGTATCACTCATGTATTATAAGGGATAATGTACCCCCTACTGTAAATGATAAGGATATTAGAAGTCACTGAAGGGTGGTTCTGTTACCATATAAAGGCACAAGGCTGCAGGCTGAGTTATACAGGGGACTCTGAGTATCACTCATGTATTATAAGGGATAATGTACCCCCTACTGTAAATGATAAGGATATTAGAAGTCACTGAGGGGTTCTATGACATATAAAGGCACAAGGCTGCAGGCTGAGTTATACAGGGAACTCTGAGTATCACTCATGTATTATAAGGGATACTGTACCCCCTACTGTAAATGATAAGGATATTAGAAGTCACTGAGGGGTTGTTCTGTGACCATATAAAGGCACAAGGCTGCAGGCTGAATTATACAGGGAACTCTGAGTATCACTCATGTATTATAAGGGATAATGTACCCCCTACTGTAAATGATAAGGATATTAGAAGTCACTGAGGGGTTGTTCTGTGACCATATAAAGACACAAGGCTGCAGGCTGAGTTATACAGGGAACTCTGAGTATCACTCATGTATTATAAGGGATAATGTACCCCCTACTGTAAATTATAAGGATATTAGAAGTCACTGAGGGGTTGTTCTGTGACCATATAAAGGCACAAGGCTGCAGGCTGAGTTATACAGGGAACTCTGAGTATGTATTCTATATTGCCCATACATTCTTTTTTTTTTATTATATATGAGTTCATAGAAAAACCTAGCTATATAAACTAAATTATATTTTTAAATATTACCCCTTTCATTTTATTTATTTTAGCTTTTTGATTTCCAATTAAATTCTGGAGAAATGGAAACCCTTGATGGAGTGGACAAAAATATGCGCTATCTGGATCTAAAGCCGTACGTATCATTAACTCTGTTCCTTTAAACCAAACATGAAATCTGCAGATTTGGCTTCTGGTAACTTGCTAGTAGTTATGCAATTAATGCTTTAGGGAATCTTGGGTCCAGAAGTGCAATCCAGTTTAAAAGGGAAATAATTTAACACATTTAAAAATGTAAACTGAGATGGATGGGCTTAAAGTCAGTGTTGGACTAAGCCTCCCAGAGGCCAACAGAGAACCTGATGACTCTTACAATGATTAGATGCTGAATATAATAGGTGTCATTTAGCCCTATGGGGGAATTAGGAAAGAGCTCCTGACAGTTGTTCTTTGTGGGTACTTACTTGGGTTAGGGACCATCATGAGCTGCTCTGGTATTCTGGTAGGTCAGTTTGATCCTGGTCAAAGTAAGAAACTGCCTTAAAGTTCACTGGTGGCAGGGGAAGCAGAAGTCCATCAACAGCCTTGGTGAAGACCACTCCAACCATCAAGAAGGTCTTTGTCTAAGAAACCTCAAGGAGCAACTGTGGCTCTACATAGTGAAGTGGTTGTTCATTCTAGTCAGTTGGGGACAGGTTTTGGGGTAATAGATCTTCTTTTGTTCCAAAACACCTCGTGTAGAAGCCACCTATAGCCATTTTGAGTTATCCTTGAATGATCATATCTCACACTAATTGTCATACTGTTTCTTTAGATTTGCAGACCACCCTAAATACCCGTTTGCTGATGAATACTAACAGATACGAGTCTTTTCCCTCCTCTTGGGGAAGCCCGGCAGTTTACTTCAAGATTTTCCCTATAAACTACAATGATGTTTTGTTTGTGAATTAAGAATAAAAACTGATGTTCCTGGAAAGTTTCGGAATGATTGTTGTGTTGTGATTTGTTGGCTCGGCCCATTCGATGTAATGTTGGCTCATGATCAGCTCAAGCTTTCCTTCCTTCCTCACCCGAGACCTCACAGTTTCTTTGAATTCATAGCAAATTATTCCACATCCCTGAATTTCCTAGGAAACCAGTGCCCCATCCAGGCTGTATTGTCCTCTCGTAGTTCATACTCTTAATTTTATACTGAGAAGGTCCAGTATTTAGACCCAACTAATTAGAAGGCAAATGGTAATCTCATAATTGACATTTACAGAAAGGAGACTGACACTGGGTGGGAGAACCATATATCAAAGGTCGAATTTCGAATTCATTAAATTAGAATATACTCGAATGGGAGGGTATTTAAGAAAAAATTTGAACGTCTAAAACTCAAACTAATATTACCGACTCCAGAACTCAAATCAAATTTGACTAAACTGGAATCTAGTTTTTCTCTGAAGAAAACTCGAATGTCAGGAAGGCTATTAACATCTTCAAATGGGTCACTGGACCTCTCCCATTGACTTCAACATGAACTCGGCAAGTTTTCAGTATCTAATTTGAATTCTTCCCAGTATAAAGGTTTGATAAATCTCGAAATTCAAATTCGAAACGAGTTTGAATTATTCCCCA
This sequence comes from Xenopus petersii, assembly GCA_038501925.1. Lineage (NCBI taxonomy): Eukaryota > Metazoa > Chordata > Amphibia > Anura > Pipidae > Xenopus > Xenopus petersii. The sequence goes on along the minus strand of CM076676.1, from coordinate 6,216,893 downwards.
TTCGAATTTGTGAGTTTTTGTCTCCTAGTCATCATTTGGAATAATCTTGAGACATTTTTTAAAGACAAAAATGGGGACATTTTTAGCATGTCAGGAGATCTGAGGGTGAATTAGGGATCTGATGAATGAACTTGCTCGGAATCTTGTATCATGAGGTCTTACCAGTGGCGTAACTACCAGGGGTGAAAAGGGCGCAATTGCACCAGGCCCCACACCCCCTTGGGGCCCACTGGAGCCGCAATAATGGTTATCACAGGAGGCTGGGCAGGGGTAGATATTACAACGAGCACGATTCATAGGGGGGAGAACCCAACAAGGGGGGCCCCGGTGCACATGCTGTACCAGTGCCCACCGGTGAGTAGTTATGCCACTGGGTCTTACAGAAAGAGCAACTTTACAGCAATAGAGATTTGACCAAAGTTTCAGGTACAAATGCCAACATGACAAGTAGAAGATTTGATCTTCTCTGTGGACATTGTGTAGCATGAAGACATGGGCTTAGAACCAATACTTAAACAGAATAAAAACCAACATCACTTACAAGACCCTTCCAATCCAATCATTCAAAGCCTAAGAGCAGTGGTCTCCAACCAGTGGCTCACAAACAACATATTGCTCACCAACCCCTTGGATGTTGTACTCAGTGGCCTCAGAGCAGGTGCTTATTTTTGAATTCCAGGCTTTGAGACAAGTTTTGTTTGTATATGAATGTGGCTCATGCCTTTGAGAGATTGAGTTCAGTGGGTTATGGGGGCAATATTCTGAAATTGCTGCTCCAGTGCTACTAAGAAGCTCCTCATAGCTGCACCTCTGGATCAGTATGTGGCTGTTTTTCATTCAAGTGACACTCATCTTAGTTGTTTTTCTCCAAAGACAAAAAGAGGAATTATAGTTGAGGATCAAGCAAAGAAATAATGCATTTGCCCAGGGCTGAATGATCAATGGGTATATATATATATATATATATATATATATATATATATATATATATATCCTACTTTCCAGCGTAGCAGAGAATCCTAGTGAAGGCTGTAGGTTGAGGTTGCACATTAATACCTCCTACACATCCACACAACTTTGTATATCTTGTATATTTAGATATTCTAGTTAATATTAATAACTGACTAAATGCTTTCTCTTATAATATATGAATTGGTTTCCAACCTTGACCTTCCCAGCATCCCCTGGAGGCAGAACATTACGTTCTGATAACAGGCCTAGTGTTTTAGTCCAACCCCGCCGGCTCCCCTTGAACTTGACCTTTCATCGGAACGAAGGCACACAAAGTAACTTTCCTGTAACACATTGTTTCATTGCTTCTTTATAAATGGCTGGGTTGAAGGTGTAACCATGCTGGTGAGCAGAATATCACATATTCATGAGCAAACTGGAAGATGGGACCTATAAATCCAATGCTAGCAGATTATATCTCTATGTTTGTGCCAGAGAGAGAAGCAATGGAACTGGGGCCGGCATCCTGCATTACTCTGAATGATGGGCACAAGATGCCAGTCCTTGGATTTGGCACCTATGCTCCAGATAAGGTAAGTGTTCCAAACTCCAACCTTCTAGTGTTGGACTACCACTCCCATCATCCTCATCATTTACAGCATCATATGTACAGAGGTTCAACAACAGAGCAAATGTAAGGTGGAACTACATGCTGCACTTGTGCTGATAGAAAGGATAAAGGGAAAGGGGGATAAAGGGAAAGTGAAGTTGAAGCTTTGACTTGAGGTTGAATTCATGGTCTTTAAGCGTGGCAAGGCAGGTCTAGAAATATTATTTTGCTTTGTGACATCGATTTTGGCAAAGGAGAGGTATATATGAAGCTGAACGTTGACTGTAGGTTGATGGTCTTCACTCATTTTATGAGCTACCTATATTAAGGGCGGCCATCATGTGGTCTAAAAGAAGGTGGTGTCACATGATGGATGAGATATCGAACCAACAACCATGGGAACAGTAGTTTTCCTTCACAAGTAATTGTTACATTATGACCTTTATGAAGAACATGAAGATCAGATACATCTTTTCCCATTCTGATCTCATCTTGACCACCTGTCTGATCTACATGGACACCATGTTTGACCATAGAATCCGATTTACTGTATATGCTATTTCTTGACTCCTCCTTCCATTAGAACACCCGTGGAGGTACCATGTTGGCATTCTTCTCTCTAGACAAGTATGATATCTGGAATTCTGTAAAGAAATTGTTCCAGGCCTCTCTGAGGTCCACAATGTGGTTAAAGCCCACCATAGATCACGACAGGGTTACAGATAAGATACTTAAATATTTATGTCACATCCTTTCAGCCAATGAGAGATAAGAGCCAATGAAAGTTAATCCAAATCATACCATAACTGACTTTCAAGGTATTTTTAGGAGAGCAAAGAGACATTCCCTACAAATCACACCTCATCTGACCTTTAGGCATAGAGTCCCCCTTTTCAACAAGTTTTTAATGTCTTCATCCTTTCAGTTATTTCTAGGACTAATATCGCAAAAATAAAAAAAAATTCAAATGCTGACCCCTCAGTAATGAACTTCTGCTATCTGTAAGGCAGAAACAAAGATAATAAACAAAGGGGTTTGTTTGTACAGAGGTTATTTTCTCTATTTACACTTAACTGATGACCGGGGGGGGGGTGAATTAAGTCTAAAACAATACAATAAACCATTAGTGCCAATAGCTGAGGTGCAATGGATAGGAGATAAGGGAAGAATAGCTGCACTTTGTGGACATTGAAGAACCTTCTCTATAAGTTTCTCTAGGTCACTTTCTCATTTGTCTGTCCCTTATCCCTTAAAGGATTTCTGTCATGATTTTTATGATGTAGTTTTAATTTTTAGATTTACACTGCAAATAATTTACTCTACAATACAAAATTTAATTCCTGAACCAACAAGTGTATTTAGTAGGGATGCACCGAATCCACTATTTTGGATTCGGCCGAACCCCAGAATCCTTTGTGAAAGATTTGGCCAAATATCGAACCAAATCCGAATTTGCATATGCAAATTAGGAATGGGAAGAGGAAAATATCTTTACTTCCATGTTTTGTGACAAAAAAGTCACTAACTTTACCAGCCCCTAATTTGCATATGAAAATTAGGATTCGGTTCGGCCAGGCAGAGGGATTCGGCCGAATCCGAATCCTGGTGAAAAAGGCCGAATCCTGGATTCGGTGCATCCCTAGTATTTAGTTGTAATATCGGTGTGTAGGTGCATCTCAGGTCATTTTGCCTGGTCATGTGCTTTCAGAAAGAGCCAGCACTTTAGGATGGAACTGCTTTCTGGCAGGCTGTTGTTTTTCCTACTCAATGTAACTGAATGTGTCTCAGTGGGACCTGCATTTTACTATTGAGTGTTGTTCTTATTCAGTAACGTAACTAGAGGGGTTGTGGGCCCTGGCCCAATTGCACCCACTGCTCCCCCGGTAGTTACGCCACTGTTCTTATTAGGGATGCACCGAATTAACTATTTTGGATTCGGCCAAACCCCTGAATCCTTTGCGAAAGATTCAGCCGAATACCAAACCAAATCAAATTAAGGGTGGGAAGGGGAAAACATTTTTTACTTCTTTGTTTTGTGACAAAAAGTCACGCAATTTCCCTCCCCGCAACCTAATTTGCATATGCAAATTAGGATTCGGATTCGGTTCGGCCTGGCAGATGGATTCGGCTGAATCCTGCTGAAAAAATGCAGAATCCTGGCCGAATCCTGGATTCGGTTCATCCCTAGTTCTTATATCTACCAGGCAGCTGTTATCTTGTGTTAGGGAGCTGCTATCTGGTTACCTTCCCATTGTTCTGTTGTTAGGCTGCTGGAGGGGGGGAAAGGGAGGGGGTGATATAATTCCAACTTGCAGTACAGCAGTAAAGAGTGATTGAAGTTTATCAGAGCACAAGTCACATGACTGGGGGCAGCTGGGAAACTGACAATTTGTCTAGCCTCATGTCAGATTTCAAAATTAAATATAAAAAAATCTGTTTGCTCTTTTGAGAAATGGATTTCAGTGAAGAATTCTGCTGGAGCAGCACTATTAACTGATTCATTTTGAAAAAAACATTTTTTCCCATGACAGTATCCCTTTAAGAATACCAGGAAGGGGCACCCACACTGACATATATTTTTCTTTCTTTCTTTCTTTCTTTCTTTCTTTCTTTCTTTCTTTCTTTCTTTCTTTCTTTCTTTCTTTCTTTCTTTCTTTCTTTCTTTCTTTCTTTCTTTCTTTCTTTCTTTCTTTCTTTCTTTCTTTTTCTTTCTTTCCTCAGATTGACAAATCCCTGGCAGAAGAGGCTACTAAAGTGGCCATAGAGGTTGGATTTCGCCACATCGACTGTGCCCATTTCTATGGCAACGAGGCGGAGGTCGGACGAGCCATACAGATGAAGATGGAGGATGGGACGGTGAGGAGAGAAGAACTGTTCTACACTGGCAAGGTAAACTCACCTACTGTATTGTCCCAGAGAACCAATATGGCAGTTCCCACTCAAACAAATAAGGGATGTTCTGTGTGCACAATAATTTATACCTTCATTGTACCCTCTAATGGTCCCCATAGACGCGACGATTCTTCTTGCCGAACGACCGATTTTAGGGAAGCCCGACCGATCCTTCGAAATTATCGTGCGGTTAGTGGTATTCGAACGATCGTACATCTTACGATTTTTCGGCCGACATCTGTCGGGAAATTGATCGGCCAGGTCTAAAAATCTTTGTCGGTCCCAGTGCAATCTCTCTTTGTTTGCAGGGCCAAGCAGGCAGCTCCCCTTTTTTTTCCAGGTAAATTGGTCTTTTTAGTTGATGGTAGATTCGTACGATCGTACGATCGTTCTGAGAAGATCGTGGTCTCACGATCAGGATCTGATCTTTTAAAAATCTCAACATCTATGGCCAGCTTAAGATACAAATATACAAAGGATGAGTGTTCTATGTGCCTATTAAGCTATTCCCCTTATACTATACCACCGGCTATCAATATGGCAGCTCCCGTCCGTATGTATAAATACATACTGTATATCTCCCAATCTATTTCCTTTTTTTTTTGCTTTTATCCGGTTGCAGCTGTGGAACACGTATCACGACCCTGAACTGGTCCAGCCTGCGCTAGAGAAATCCCTGCAGGACCTTCAGCTTCATTACATGGATCTGTTTGTGATACACATGCCTATGGGACTGAAGGTAACCCGTCCTATATGATATAAGGGGACTGCAGGCAAACATTGCACTATAACGGGTGGCTTCATTCCTGAACAAGAAAACCTACATTATTTTAAAAGCAACGTTTAATGTGAGTTTATTGCAGCCAGGGGAAGATCTCATTCCGAGAGACGAGAGGGGACACTTTATTTATCATAACGTTGATCTGCGTCACACTTGGGAGGTAAATTCGGAGAAATTCTGTAATGAAAAATAATGTTTTTAATCAGCATCTCTTTACTGTATACTATAATATAGCTTCTGTCTGTGCAATATGGATCATTTTAACAGGCAATGGAGAAATGCAAAGACGCAGGGCTGGTCAGATCCATTGGGGTCTCCAACTTTAACCGCCGGCAGCTGGAGCTGATCCTGAACAAGCCTGGCCTGAAATACAAACCTGTGTGTAACCAGGTACTGCACTCTGATATGGTAAAGATTTCTATACATGATATAACCATTGTAAGCAGCAGTCCTGTCCTGCTTTATGGCAGCTGAGATTCTAGCTATCTGTATAACAGAACATTCTGTCCCAGTGGCTGCACAGATCCTATCTGATCCCCATTGTAAGCAGCAGTCCTGTCCTGCTTTATGGCAGCTGAGATTCTAGCTATCTGTATAACAGAGCATTCTGTCCCAGTGGCTGCACAGATCCTATCTGATCCCCATTGTAAGCAGCAGTCCTGTCCTGCTTTATGGCAGCTGAGATTCTAGCTATCTGTATAACAGAACATTCTGTCCCAGTGGCTGCACAGATCCTATCTGATCCCCATTGTAAGCAGCAGTCCTGTCCTGCTTTATGGCAGCTGAGATTCTAGCTATCTGTATAACAGAACATTCTGTCCCAGTGGCTGCACAGATCCTATCTGATCCCCATTGTAAGCAGCAGTCCTGTCCTGCTTTATGGCAGCTGAGATTCTAGCTATCTGTATAACAGAACATTCTGTCCCAGTGGCTGCACAGATCCTATCTGATCCCCATTGTAAGCAGCAGTCCTGTCCTGCTTTATGGCAGCTGAGATTCTAGCTATTATATGTATAACAGGGTAGAAGCAGCTTGGACTGACTTGCCAGGGTGATCTCCTCCCTGCTGATTGACACTGAGGTGAAGAAGAAGAGAAGATTCCCTGTTCTAATGTGACATCTAGTAGCTGGAATACGGAACAACAATAATCTATAATACAAACTACATTCTGTTCCTATATAATCTTGAAATTAACATCTTATTTCCCTTGTGCAGGTTGAATGCCACCTTTACCTGAACCAGAGCAAACTGCTGGGGTTCTGCCAGTCCCAGGAGATAGTGTTGGTGGGATACGGTATTCTGGGGTCCAGCAGAGATGAGAAATGGTACTTGGAGGTTTCATTGTATTGTAGTTGCTGACGATCATGTTCCTTAATCATATTCCTCTTTCCCAGGATTGACCAGAACTTGCCGGTTCTCCTGGAGGATCCTGTGCTGAACGCCATAGCGAGGAGACAAAATAAATCCCCGGCACAAGTTGCACTGAGATATCTCCTACAACAGGGTGTCGTGGTGCTGGCAAAGAGCTCAAACCCAGAGAGGATCAAAGAAAACTTCCAGGTGGGAAAGCAACCAGTAGGGGACAAGCTGAAATAGGAGGGGACATTGTATATTTAATAATAATAATAATAATAATAATAATTATAATAATTATAATAATAATAATAGACAAAGCTTGATCACTGCTATTTGTTTCCAAAAAAAAAAGTAATTTTTAATGTAATTAATTTTATTAAAGGAGTAGAGGCGAAATCAGTTGCACCAGGAAAGAATTGTTGATGGAATATTGTTACATTGTACATTTTTATAGAGCAAGGTTGTTATATATTTAGGGGTTCAGTAGATGACGGCTGTTTATTTGAGCACCCAAGACCCTTTATAGCACTCAGGACTTTTAAATATGACCAGCAGTACAGATATGGGATCCATTATCTGGAAACTAGGAAAGCACCGAAGCCACTATTTTGGATTTGGCCGAACCCCCAAATCCTTTGCGAAAGATTCGGCCGAATACTAAGCTGAATCCGAATCCTAATTTGCATTAGGGGTGGGAAGGGGAAAAGGGAAAAAGCATATGCAAACTAGGATTCAGATTTGGTTTGGCCGGGCAGAAGGATTCTGCCGAATCCAAATCCTGCTGAAAAAGGCAGAATGCAGGCCGAATCCCTAACCGAATACTGGATTCGATGCATCCCTACCGGAAACCCATTATCCAGAAAGAGTTGTCCCCCGTATCCAAATAATCCAGATTTTTAAAAATTATTTTTCATTTCCTTTTTCTGTGTAATAATAAAACAGTCCCTTGCACTTGGTCCAGACTAAGCTATAATTAATCCTTATTGGAAGCAAAACCAGCCTATTGGGTTTACTTTTAATTATTAATGGTTTTCTAGTTGAATTAAGGTATGAAGATTCAAATTATGGAAAGATCTGTTATCTGGAAAACCCCAGGTCCTGAGCATTCTGGATAACAGGTCCCATACCTGTACTTGTACCTTTTTCTTCTCCCTTTAGGTATTTGATTTCCATCTCCCAGAAGAAGACATGAAAGAACTGGGAGGACTCAATAGGAACATGCGTTATGTTGAGGCTAAAGTGTAAGTGATGGATTTTGGGGGTCTTTGGTTTCCTATCTGTATGGCTGGCACCCTTGGGGGGTTAAGCCTGAAGGCAACATAGGGTGAAAATTGGGGTTAATGTAAATTTGATCTAGATACACCTGAAAGCTCAGCTATAAGGTTATTAGGGCAGGATTTGGGGTGAATATGTATTTGCTGTCCTAGATATTCTTGAATCTACCTTGACACCAACATATACCTACTATACACAAAAGCCATGAATATCTTGTAAATTCTATCCTTATAAACGGTGCCTAGTGATGTCATCAGTTATAAACGGTGAGTAGTGATGTCATCAGTTATAAACGGTGAGTAGTGATGTCCTTTTTGTCACATGACTCACTAAAAATTGTGTATTACAATTAATAAAGTTCCCCTTGTTCCATGACCTGTATAAACATATCCTTATATTTTACAGAAAGGGGGTACTTTATTCACTATATATCTATACTCATTTCATGTGTTAAAGGACCAGTAACATCAAAATTTCTTAAAAAAGAAATTCGGAAGTATACATTGAAAAAAAAACACCAAAAGAATTTAAACTTTAAAATCGCAAAACCTTTATTAAGAAATAACTCCGCTTCCGCTCCTCTTCAGAAAAGGCGACAGGGTGACGATCCATCGTGCGGCACTCGATTTCTCCTCCCTGGCTATCTCCAGGCAGAGAGGAGCCGCAAGATGGATCGCCCGATCGCTTTCTGAATCGGAGTTTCTGTAAGTTATTTCTTAATAAAGACTTTGCGATTTTAAAGTTTAATTTCTCTTGGTGTTTATTCTTTTTATAAATTTACATTTTTGATGTTACTGGTCCTTTAAGGGGGGGAGCAAAGAATGGACTTACAATTGGGACTTCAACTGAAAGCGTTTGACAACCAGTGTTTTAGGAGAAGTAAACACCATGGGGCAGCTTTACTAAAGTGCGAAGTGGGTAACGCTAGCGACTTTTCGCCAGAAATCACATCCGCAGGGACATCGTCAATTCACTAACAAGGGCAGGCGTCAATTCGCTAGCGAAAGAGACCATCAGTAGCATTCATTCCCACTCTATCGTCAGGCGACTTTTCGCTCTGGTGAATGCTCGACCGATTAATAATCAGAATATACAGACTGCACTGGGTCCTGTGTTGTCATGTAATCTAATGTGGATTTTATAGTTTTTTTATTGTTTAATACAAACTTTCTCCAACTCTGCAGAACCAGTGACTGCAGCAAAATAATCCTCCAAATATAATCCCAGTTTATCTGTTTAAATCTGGCTCCATGATCTTTGTCCCTGCTAGGGATGTCGCGGACTATTCGCCCGCGAACTAGTTCGCGCGAACATCGGCTGTTCGCGTCCGCCGAATGTTCGCAAACGTTGCGCGACGTTCGCCAATTTGGGTTCGCCTTAGCTGGCGCTTATTTTTGCCATTTCTCCCCCAGACCAGCAGATACATGGCAGCCAATCAGGAAGCTCTCCCTCCTGGACCACCCCCACACCCCCTGGACCACTCCCCTTCCATATATAAACTGAAGCCCTGCAGCGTTTTTTCATTCTGCCTGTGTGTGCTTGGAAGAGCTAGTGTAGGGAGAGAGCTGTTTAGTGATTTGAGGGACAGTTGATAGTAACTTTGCTGGCTAGTAATCTACTTGATACTGCTCTGTATTGTAGGGACAGAACTCTGCAGGGATTTGAGGGACAGTGAGTTTAGGTTAGTTAGCTTTGCTGACTAGTAATCTACCTTCTACTGCAGTGCTCTGTATGTAGCTGCTGTGGGCACTGCTTCTGATCTCATCTGCTGACTGCTGTAATAACCCAATAGTCCTTGTAAGGACTGCTTTTATTTTCTTGTTTGTTTTTTTACTTTGCTACTATAAGAGCCCAGTGCTATTAGTCTAGCTGTGTTGGGGAGTGGGACTGGTGTGCTGCTCCTCATAGTAGTTCACCACTACCAGCACCAACCAGAGTCAAAATTGTTACAAAGTATCTTATTTGCACCTGTTAGCTGTTCTGAGCTCTCTGCCAAAAGCTAATTAAGTTAGAAACTGGTTTTTTTCTGGCTGTTCAGTGCAGAGAAAAGAGGGACTTTCCAGTACAAAAGAGGGACAGGGGGTTGAGTGGTCAAAAGAGGGACAGTTGGGAGGTATGCAAGTGCCACCTAGCTGTGTGAGCTTTTTCACATTCTGTCTAAATAACAATAATAATTCCGTGTCCGTAAACACCACCTGAATGATGTTTTTACAGCAGCAATAATATATTCCGTATCCACTACTGTATACGTTGCCCTTGCAGGCATTGTTTGCCCAGTCTTTAACCAAGTGCCACCTAGCTGTGTGAGCTTTTTCACATTCCGTGTCCAGAAACATCACCTGAGTGACGTAGTATGATTTCTGCCCTTTACAGCACAAAACGCAGCGCTGTGTCAACAATGTATTTTTCAGATACATTTTTGCCCTTGATCCCCCTCTGGCATGCCACTGTCCAGGTCGTTGCACCCTTTAAACAACTTTAAAATCATTTTTCTGGCCAGAAATGTCTTTTCTAGCTTTTAAAATTCGCCTTCCCATTGAAGTCTATGGGGTTCGCGATGTTCGCAAACCGTTCGCATTTTTGGACGCAAGTTCGCGAATATGTTCGCGAACATTTTTTCTGCCGTTCGCTACATCCCTAGTCTCTGCAGCTGGAGTTGGAAACAGTAAAGGAGATGTAAAGGCAAAAATAAAATCCAATACAAATCTCGACACAGTCGCCGACTGCTCTACAGGGAAACAAACAAAGCTGCTTGAGTTCTGCATGGCTGGGAAGTAAGGCGGGGGCTCCCCCTGCTGTTCATAAGTATGATTGTTTCCCTGCAGAGCAGTTAGGGACTGTCTGACAATTCCTATCCACAGCAGTAAATGAAGGGAGAATTTCACTGCATACAGTCAGGTTTCATATAAAAAGGGTACACATTTTTTAATTAAAGTATATTAGGTTTATTTTTCATTAAAGAAAGTAAAAATGGGATTTTATTTGTTTGCCTTTACATGCCCTTTAAATTATCGGGTGTAGAAAAATTTACCTAAGTGCAAGATCACTAGGGAATTTTCACTAGGCACAAACGAACGCTAGCCCATCTTCGTTGTGAAATGCTCGCCAGCATTTGGCGCCCAGGACGCAACTTCGCATATTAGTGAAATAGCGTAGTGGTAGCAAATTTGCTCTTGGCGAAGTGGTGCGATGTGTGCAAAGTGGTCGCTGGCGATAATTCGCCCTTTAGTGAATCTGCCCCCATATTGGGTGCTGGTGAAGGCAATTTGTAGCTCAGGGGTAGATACATTAATAGATAGGGTTGTGCATATTATGATGCAGGTTGTGTAGTAATGTTCCATTGTTTCCATTAGATGGAGGGACCATCCCCAGTATCCTTTCCATGATGAATATTAAAGTTCAAGAAGACTCATCTCTCCAAGGCCCAAGACTTACACATATCATGGATTATACCTACAACACAGATACCCAACACTTAACAACAGGGTACTGAGATGGAACACACACAATATAACATTCATTTACAAAGACAGTGGAGAATATTTTCGGTGTTCGGATAAAACTCAACATCTGTGGCTTTTTCTCATGGGCGTGCTTAGGAACCCATTCACAATAGTCACAGTACAAGGCTGATCAGTAATTAATTCAGATTCACATTGCATGGCAGCATAGAAATCAGTGCAGTCTGCATCAGACCTTTAATAATCAGCCCTGTAGCAGCAGCTTCTATGACAGATGAATCTCACTTTCTGCTGGATGATATCCTCCGACCCCTAAGCTTAACTTCTCAGCAGCAGCAGCCCAGATCCCACTGAGCATGTGCAGCGCCGCTGTCTCACAAAAGATGCCTAACAAGATCCAAGATGGAGAGCTGCTGGGCGTAAATACAACATTTCTAGCCATATTCATTTTTAGGCTTTAGTTCTCCTTTAAAAATCTGTTTACATGGTACCCTGAGAGTGTGCCGGGCTACAAAACATTATCCCAGATACAGTACAGGTATGGGACCTGTTATACAGAATGCTTGGGGTTCTCTGTATAAGGGATCTTTTCGTAATTTGGATCTTCATACTAGAAAATCATGTAAACATTAAGGGGCAGATTTATCAAGGGTTTGAATTTTGAATTTAAAAAACTTCGCAATTGGAATTAAAAAAGACCAACCGAAATTTATAAAAAAAAAAATTTTCTGTGGTCCGTTTTCCATCTAATTCGAACCGTACGAATCAAAGTAATAACGCATTCGAATCATGCGAATCATCGAAGTTTTTACCGAAAAAAAAATTTGAATTTTCAAACTCCACCAATTGACTCCAAATGGGTTCTAGAAGGTCCCCCATAGGCCAAAACAGCAATTCGGCAGGTTTTAGCTGGCAAAGGGTTGAAGTCAAATTTTTAAAGAGACATTACATGATAAATTTTGAAATTCAAATTTTAGTCGAAGTTCACAAAAACTAGCTCGAAATTTGAATTTTCACTTCGACCTTTGATAAATCTGTCCCTAAATAAGCCCAATGGGCTGGTTTTGCTTCCAATAAAGATAAATTATATCTTAGTTGGGATCAAGTACAAGGGACTGTTTTATTATTACACAGAAAAAGGGAATCATTTTTTAAAATTTGGAATATTTGAATAAAATGGACTCTATGGGAGACGGCCTTTCCGTAATTGTGAGCTTTCTGGATAAATGTTTTTCGGATAACAGATCTCATACATGTATAACAATTGCTCTCTTTCATTTATTATTATTACTAATATCAGTCTAGTTGAATCAGAACAAAATACAATATATTCCTCCCCCTGTGGTTCTGGGTGGGAGACAAGGTGCCATTGTGCAGTGAGGAAGGTCCCTGATACCAGCTGACTGGCCTTTATGGGGGTCTCAGGGTCATTTATAATATAAAAATAACTTCGGGCAGGAAGAAGCTGAAAAAGGGAGAACGTTATTTCTGATGATAAAATGGAAACATTCATGAACGCGAGTTCTATATATCTGTCATGTCGCAGGAACCAGAAATAAATGTCTGTTACCTTGAGTTTGTCTTGAGAAGAGTCCGAAAACATTGATTAACCCTTTAAGCCGATTGAGTGCACCGTATCTTTAAGGATGACTATTTGTACATCAGGGGTGTGTTTGCCAAAAGACAAGGTACCGTTCCACAGGTGGTATTTTGGCACTGCATGGGCATGTATCTTTAAGAGCCAGCCTTTTCAAGAGGGCACTACAGAGGTCATTATAGTAGGAATATCCCCCAAACTGCATGGGTATGGGCAGGGCCGCCATCAGGGGGGCACATGGGGTACTCCTGTACCGGGCCCGAGACTAATGGGGGGCCCGGCTGTGCTGCACTTTTCGGAATAATCGGGTCCCCCTTGACAGCGCCAAAGCCATGCCGCCTCTTCCGAATTCCCGAACCACCAGAGTCCCAAAGAGCCGAAAAGCCAAAGTCTTGAACAACCTGCAGTCCCGAAGTTGCAAAAAGACTTGAAGCCGAAGTTGAAGTCCCAAAGTTGCAAAAATACCAAACAAGCCAAAGCTGCAGTCCCGTAGCCGTGAAAAGACCCAAAGTCACGAAAAGAGCCGAACTTGAAGTCGTGAAGCCGCAAAAATACCAAAAGTCATGAAAAGACCCGAAAGTAGCCAAAGTGCCGAAGCCATGAAAAGACTTGAAGCCACGAAACGAGCCGAAGTTGAAGTCCAGAAGCCGCAAAAATACCCAAAATCCTGAAAAGACTCAAAGTCCTAAAAGGAGCCGAAGTCCCAAAGCTGCGAAGTTGCAAAAAGACTTGAAGCCACGAAACAAGCCGAAGTTGAAGCCCCAAAGCCGCAAAAATACCAAACAAGCCAAAGCTGCAGTCCCGTAGCCGTGAAAAGACCCAAAGTCACGAAAAGAGCCGAACTTGAAGTCGTGAAGCCGCAAAAATACCCAAAGTCATGAAAAGACCCAAAGTCCCGAAAGGAGCCAAAGTGCCGAAGCCGCGAAAAGACTTGAATCCACGAAACGAGACGAAGTTGAAGTCCAGAAGCCGCAAAAATACCCAAAATCCTGAAAAGACCCAAAGTCCTAAAAGGAGCCGAAGTCCCGAAGCTGCGAAAAGGCTTGAAGCCACAAAACGTGCCAAAGTTGAAGTCCCAAAGCCGCAAAAATACCCAAAGTCACGAAACAAGCCGAAGTTGAAGTCTCGAAGCCGTGAAAAGACCCAAAGTCACAAAAAGAGCTGAACTTGAAGTCCCAAAGCCTCAAAAAGACCCAGGGGGCCCCGAAAAATGTGTTTTACGGGGCCTCATGATTTCTAATGGCGGCCCTGTGTATGGGCAGAAATAGCAAACCTTCTGGGGGAAGTTTCCAGGAGGCTTTTGACCACACCCACAGACAGGCCCGGATTTGTGGCGAGGCCACAATGGCGGCAAAATATTAGGGGTGGCATGCTACCCAACTGCTTTCCAGGGGCACTGGGGATCGCAGCTCCCCAGCGCTCCAGTGCAGGCACACATTGGTGGGCGCCAGGCCTTGGGGCACCCACAAAATCTGACACTGGGACCCAAGAACCAGGACCCAACAGAAATCATTCTGGGAGTTGTAGTTCAGCAACATCTGGGTAGAGCTGCACTGCTATGCAAAGCACAGGTCCCCTTTAAATTTCCAAAGATATACTATAAGATCCACTCATTTGGTGAGGTTGGCCATCAACATGCTCGGCCGGACTGGCATGATCTGTACATTTAGCCCCCTGGACCACCAATCGGACCCTAATGGGTGTCTAGGGAGAACTGTCGGGATTTTCAAAACTGCATCATAAATATATACTGTAGTTGATTTCTGGCCAGATATTGGTGTGGTAGAGTTTCAGGTGGGTTCCATAGATTGATCAGGACCTGGAAATCAGGATATCTGCTCCCCTTTTAAACTATATCCTCTACTGCTGCCTGAACTACATTTCCCAGCATTCCTGGCAGAACTGTTGGGATTTTCAAACCTGCATCATAAATATATACAGCAGTTGATTTCTGGCCAGATATTGGTGTGGTAGAGATTCAGGTGGGTTCCCTAGAAAGGCCAGTAAGCTGAAGTCTGAGTCTGGAGGGGCTGAGTTGGTGGAATGGCCAATGTAATAATGACAATGTATATTTAGTGGCACCTGGATCCACCCACCCTTTTATTGCCCTGATTTTGCAACCCGTTCAGGCACTATTCTCCAGAGTAAAAAAAAGGTACCAGTTCCCTTGCCTGGCCCTAATAACCAGCTTACACTGTGAATTCTGCATAGCGGAGGTTCCTATTGAGTCCATCGAGTGTCTCCATATCTTCAGAATTCAACTCAAAGTCAAATACCTACAGAAGCAAAATATAAAGGTAAAAATTAAGATGTTTTCAGATTTCCTGTGCTCAAGATGGTCCTCCATTTGATTAGCACCATCCCTATTGTTGTTACCTCTCGGTTCTGTTTCAGACAAGCTGGGTTGAAGCTCTTGGCCAATACCACCACTCCCTTCTGGAGGATGAAGCTCAAGGCCACCTCGGCAGGAGATCGATTGTATTTGGCAGCCTGAGTACTGGGTCTTCCAACAGGACTGGGGAGCTAGGATCCACCCTGGAAGAGTCATTAAAGATAAATTACTAAATATCTTATAAATTAGTGGGCTACAGGATGAAGAAGTTATGGGTCCACAATTCCTGGACATACATTGGCCTCTACTGACCGGTCATGTCTGACCAAGTTGTCAGCTTTGGCTCGAGTAAAATAACAGCCAACCTGGCCACTATCACTGTCTGATCAGGGCTTGGTCAGTAATTGAAGGGAAGACTGGAAAATCCAGTAGGGTGAGGAGAACATCAGACCATTAATGAAAACCTGCCTTTGGAAGGTATTAAAGAGTCCACCATAATGTGATCTGGCTGTATAGAGAGAGAACATACATTTAGGCCAACATAGGTATTTCTCCTACACTAAGCGCATTTCAGCAGGAACAGCCTCATAGAGAAATAATATTGAACTAGGCCAATTCTAATCTGGGCTCCTAACTACTAGCAGTTTAGAGTCTCCTGGAATACATGAAGTAACTGTCAGCCTTGCTGGTTTATACCATAGCAGCCTATGACAGTTGGTAGCAGCACCAGTCTGGATGTCAACAATAGAGGCAATAGGACAAGATGAGGACATTATAGCAACTCCATGCTCGGCCAAGCGAGATTCAATGACATTTAAAAATCAAAGCTGGGGACTGAAGATGATGCTGGGTTGGATTAAGCCCACAAGCAGGAAACAAAATGAGGGGCAGAGCAGGAATATAAGAAATATATATATATATATATATATATATATATTTTTTTTTTTTTTTTTTATTAGTTTGCCTTTGAGGTTTGGGAAACTCCATTGTTACAGCCCAGAATTTGGCAGACAAATGTGTCACATGGTTGTCCCTTGGTCACGCAAGTCATGTACTAAAGGGGAAGTGACACATTTATCTTCTTCTATTACCATAATAATAACTGTAAGGCCCTGTATATCAGTTCATGACCCTCCCCTCCAGTTATATATATATATATACATATATTTTATATATATATATTTATACGTATATATTTCTTAGCTTTTTAGCCTTAATTTTTTTTGGTTTCCCAGGCAGTGCTCAGGCTTGGAATTTTAATGGCCGGCAAGTTGCTAGGACTTAAATACCTTAGCAACCAGCGGTCCCCAACCTTTTTTGGCCCGGGGCAGATTTTTTTGCAAGGACTGAGGGGGGGTAGTCGGGAGGTGGTCTGGGGCACGGGAGGGGTTGGGGAGGGGGTCAGGAGGGGTCATACAATTCTGGCGAACCGGCGTCCAATTTGGATTATTTGGTCGCTAGGCCCAGTTAAAGTCTGTCCGTGGCCCGGCAGTCAGTGGCCCCTGAGCTAAACAACAGACTTCAACTGTCAGAGTCTGTCTTTTCATTTTTTTTGGTTGCTAGGTTCAATGACCCCTAGCAACCAGATAGAGTAAGTAGCCTGGGAATAAACTAACATTGGAGAAAGCGTACTCAGTAAATAACAAAGACCAAGTGAACGTTGCTTTTTATATAAAAGTACAAGTTTATTTAACGGTGAATTTCCTTGGATAATAATTGGCCAGTCCCAGGGTGGCACAGCATTAGGTGATAAAGATAAGGAGAGTAACACTATTCCTAAAAATAAAGGTCAATGGCAGCAGCACTTTAGCCCCTTCCCATCTATCTTTACATTTCTATGAGAGCAATTTCTGATAGAAGAATAATAGTTGGCAATGTACTTCCCCTTTAATGATGTTAACTAGAGAAGCGCCCAATTACAGCCCAGCTGTGACATGTGACCCCAAGCTCTGCCCATCCCTTCAGATTCTTTACCAACCAGGGCAGACCCCACCCACTGAACAGCCAATTAGAAGGCGCCTTTGGCTTGGAACGTCTCCCAGTTTCCGGCGCTTAGTCTCCTCCGTTCGTTGTTTCAGCTCTCAGCACCGGCCGCAGCAATGAAAGGTCCAAGCCACGTGAAGCTTTACACCGGGGCCCAGATGCCCATTGTAGGACTTGGGACATGGAAGGTGAGTGGGACTACATCTCCCAGCATGCACAGCTGGCCTGCTCCTATAAGGCAGCACAGGGCACAGTTCTGTTACAGTTGCGCTGACTTCAGGCTCCTCCTATTGTCCTGGCAGGGTTATGTCCAATGTGGGCATCTCAGGCATCTCCTGGACTACATTTCCCAGCATTCCTGGCAGATCAGGACCTGGAAATCAGGATATCTGCTCCCCTCTTAAACTATATCCTCTACTGCTGCCTGGACTACATTTCCCAGCATTCCTGGCAGATCAGGACCTGTCATTCAGGATATCTGCTCCCACATTTAAATGAGCTGCATCTTACAGTATTGATTCCCTATTAAACTATATCCTCTGTCTCTGAACTACAGATCCCAGCATGCCTGGCTGTCCCTGCATTGTTTCATGCAATTCCCAGCATTCTCTTCAGTTCAAGGGCCGTTAGACAGGGGTTTATTTACGGAAAAGCTGATCAAACTGAACCACAATGCAATGGGCACTTCAGTGCAAAATGTGTCACTTCCTCAAGCCGGTGCTAAACCCAGTGCTCCCTGTACTTTGCACTTTATTCAGCTGCGCCGGTGCAACTTGTCTTAGTAAATGATGTGCACTTTGTGCTGCCTGAGCTGCTGGAAGATCTGATACACCTGTAATCTCTCTAGTGACCCTTCTGTGTCTGCTTGTGCCTGTCATTTCCTTTATTTACATAAATCTCACTATATTTACTCCTTATGTTCTAAATCTACAGACAGTGCACAGTTTTTAAAGGGGAACTCCGCCCAAAAACTATTTTTTTTGCATAATAAATATGTAACTCTAAGCAACTTCCCAATATCCATTCATTCCTCATTCTCACTGGGTTTATAGTTCTGTGTAACTGTCATTGTGTCTGTCCCTTTCTCTTCTCTGCACTGCTGCCTCTGACTCCTGATACAACTTCCCAATATCCATTCATTCCTCATTGTGTCCATCTGTCCCTTTCTCTTCTCTGCACTGCTGGTTCTGACTCCTGATACAAGTTCCCAATATCCATTCATTCCTCATTCTCACTGGGTTTATAGTTCTGTGTAACTGTCATTGTGTCTGTCCCTTTCTCTGCACTGCTGCTTCTGACTCCTGATACAACTTCCCAATATCCATTCATTCCTCATTCTCACTGGGTTTATAGTTCTGTGTAACTGTCATTGTGTCTGTCCCTTTCTCTTCTCTGCACTGCTGCTTCTGACTCCTGATACAACTTCCCAATATCCATTCATTCCTCATTCTCACTGGGTTTATAGTTCTGTGTAACTGTCGTTGCTATTGAAAGTAGAGCCTGACTGTTTGTATTCTGTGCACTGCTGGTTCTCACTTCAGATACTGTGCAGCATAAACCAGGAGGAGAACTGAGCCTCGTTGTGTCAGTTCCCCAATTGTATTTCATTAGTCCCTCAGATTATACACTGGGGAGGCGACTGGCTCCTATAATTAATTTATTTACCCCCCATGGGGAAAGAGCTGAATTCTGCTCGGACTTCATATGATGATGATGTCTTGACACTGGCTGTTAGTGTTAGCTCTTGGGCCCACTAAGTGCTGGTTGGTTGCCATTGGTTACTGCACAGGGGCAGATGAATGAGACAAAGTGCCCCCTAGCTTATTGAAATTGCTCTTGTTTATGGCATCAGTTGGGTTGGTGTCAGGTCTCTGTTGGACCCTAAATGCAACAGCTGCACATTATAGAGCCTGATCCAATAGTGATATTAATATCCCGGGAGCCCATCCTATAAATATCCCTCCTCCTGTCCCTTCTACAGTCACTCTGCTGCCCCCTGGTGTCTGTGCTGGGGCATCTGTGTGTCTGTTGGGGCAATTAGATTGTTCTGATTAGTCTGAACTCATATCCACTGAACTGTGTGTAGATAAATGAGACTAATGATAATAACCAGAGTATGACAAATGGCGCATCATTAGTTACACAACCCTCACTGCTCTTTACAGCAACATGAGATAAAAGATCAGGGATTTGTAATGGCTGAATTCCATCCATCACCTGATGTGCCCCCTGCTGGGGTTAAATAAGGCTGTTATAAGAGAACACTGTAATATCCTTATTGTAGGTCCATATTACATACACCAAGGCCTTACTAAGGCTAATAACTCAGCCTGTAGCCTTGTGCCTTTATATGGTCACAGAACAACCCCTCAGTGACTTCTAATATCCTTATCATTTACAGTAGGGGGTACATTATCCCTTATAATACATGAGTGATACTCAGAGTTCCCTGTATAACTCAGCCTGCAGCCTTGTGCCTTTATATGGTCACAGAACAACCCCTCAGTGACTTCTAATATCCTTATCATTTACAGTAGGGGGTACATTATGCCTTATAATACATGAGTGATACTCAGAGTTCCCTGTATAACTCAGCCTGCAGCCTTGTGTCTTTATATGGTCACAGAACAACCCCTCAGTGACTTCTAATATCCTTATCATTTACAGTAGGGGGTACATTATCCCTTATAATACATGAGTGATACTCAGAGTTCCCTGTATAACTCAGCCTGCAGCCTTGTGCCTTTATATGGTCACAGAACAACCCCTCAGTGACTTCTAATATCCTTATCACTTATACTAAGGGGTACATTATACTATATATGTGTTTGTTTGTGTTGTTTAGATCATTCCCATTAAATCTCATGTGCTTTGTGTCAGTCTGAGCCAGGGAAGGTGACGGCGGCGGTTGCTAAGGCCATTGAGGTTGGATACAGACACCTGGATTGTGCTTACGTGTATCAGAATGAGACGGAGGTGGGAGAGGGGATCCAGCAGAAGATAAAGGAAGGAGCAGTGAAGAGAGAAGACCTGTTCGTCGTCAGCAAGGTACCGGCCTCCTGCCATTGGTCTAAACAATATTAACCCTTTACACCACCCCAGATATTGCAGAATTTCTTTATCCCCCTGTATCTCTCCCATAGCTGTGGAGCACCTTCCATGACAAGTCCATGGTGAAGGGAGCCTGCCAGAAAACTCTGTCTGACCTGAAACTGGATTATCTGGATCTCTACCTGGTCCATTGGCCGACAGGATTCCAGGTGCGAATTATAACGTCCCAGGATTCTCTCCCTAAATCGATTGTAATGGCAGATACAGTAGATAGTTTCAAGTAAGGGTTGGATGCTCATTTTTTATGAAAGGAAATAATACAAGGCTCCAGACTTTATTATTATAGTACAGGGATGGTTTGGGGTTGGGAAGGATATTACCCCTCCAGCTGGGTCTTATTTCAGCCTTGGCTATTGTCATTATTAATCCTTTTTTTATCCCCCCAGTAAATAAATGATATTCTTGTTTGTTTCTATGTTCCAGGCTGGGGACGCACTCTTCCCACTTGACAACGAGGGCTGCGTAATTCAGAGTAACACACACTTTCTGGATACCTGGGAGGTAATTTCATTTGCTTTTGGCTAACGAGGGTCACATTTCCTTTTGATAATACATGTGGCCCCTTGCAAGTGATTCCTGAAAGGGATTGTTCCCCTTTAAATGAACTGTCAGTATGATGTAGAGAGGGAGTCAATTTGTAATTGGTTTTCATTTTTTATTTTTTGTGGTTTTTGAGTTATTTAGCTTTTTATTCAGCCGCACTCCAGTTTGTTATGTCAGCCACCTGGTTGCTAGGGTCCAGATTACCCTAGCAACCACGCATTGATTTGAATAAGAGACTGGAATATGAATAGGAGAGGCCTGAATAGAAAGAGGAGTAATAAAAAGTAGCAATAAAAATAAATGTGTAGCCTTAAAGGAGTGGTTCACCTTTAAGGAGACTGTAATTTATGTTATAGAATGGTCAATTCTAAGCAAATTTTCAATTGGTTTTTATTATTTATTTTTAATAGTTATTTGCCTTTTTCTTCTGACTCTTTGCAGCTTTCAAATGGGGGTCACTGACCCCATCAGCTACTTTTTATTACTCCTCATTCTATTCGGGCCTCTCCTATTCATATTCCAGTCTCTTATTCAAATCAATGCATGGTTGCTAGGGGAATTTGGACCCTAGTTTCCAGATTGGTTAAGATGCAAATTGAAGAGCTGCTGTGTTTAGTGCCAGAAATAATAAAAAGTGAACAACCCCTTTAAAGAGCATTTGTTATTTTAGATGACCCCCATTTGAAAGCGGGAAAGTAATATTTAAAAACAAAATAAAAAATAATGATCAGTTAAAAAGTTGCTTCCACCTTCAGTACACAGTTTGGCCACCGGGGGTCACTGTTCTATTGGAAGCCTATGAACAATTTATGATTTATATTGTCAAAAAGCAGCTCCCATCTATTAATGGAACAAACCACTGGGCTGGGTCAAACCATAGGGCATCCCTTTGGGGAGAGGGTTGGCTTGTTCCATTATATGAGGAACGGGGGTCATTTAGCAACCTGATCTTGTGTTTGTCTCTATTCCCCCAGGGGATGGAGGAGTTGGTAGATGCCGGGCTAGTAAAGGCCATCGGAATCTCAAACTTCAACCGTGAGCAAATCGAGCAGCTGCTGAATAAGCCAGGACTGAAGCACAAGCCTGCGGTTCACCAGGTAACACTGTCGTGCCTTCCCTGGAATGTTATTGGACAAGGGGCAAAATTTATTGAACCGTGATTTGTCACTTTAACAGCGAATGTGTCTAACACTTGTATGATAGAAAGCGCAAAAGAAATCACTGATCTCAAATTAGGTAGAGAAAAAAAATCTGGTTGCTGGGGGTCACTGTGCCTAGCAACCAGTCAGTAATTACAATGGCTGCCTGGAATCTTTCTGGATGCTGTGGTCAGTGTAAGAAGCTAAAAATGATTTACATTTTTAAAAATAGTGGGCTAATTGCACTTATTCGCCCCTGACTTATCCAGATATTGAACTTTCTGGGCTGTTCTCATTCCTATCGTCAGTCACAAGGGAGGAGCTTGAAGTAGACCAATGTTGCTGATGCAGATTTAGTCCCTGATTTGGTCTTTAGTGACCAGAGATCCATCAGCCTTCTTTGCACTAAACACAGAGATCGGTATAGTGAGAATAACAATTGTCAAGCTTTTCAGTGTAGAGCCAAGCCCCACCCACTGCCTGAACACTGGGAGGAGAGCAGACCAGGAACAGGAAGTACAACCTGATCCATTTTTATTGGTTCTTAATGCCGTCCTATTACAATTGCAGTTTGAATGCCACCCCTACCTGACTCAGAAGAAACTGATCGATTTCTGCCAGTCCAAGGGTATCGTGGTCACTGCCTACAGCCCCCTGGGCTCCCCGGATCGGCCTTGGTACGACCCTTGTTACTGTTTTATATTCAATGGCACCTTCCTGATACCTGGGGTTCTGTACTAATAATACGTTTTGTGTCCCTAGGGCCAAACCTGAAGATCCGTCTCTGCTCGAGGAGCCCAAAATCAAAGAAATTGCTAAAAAATACAAGAAGACGTCAGCCCAGGTACATGGCCTTGTATTATAGTCTCTGATCTAGTTCTGTGTTCTGCAGAAACCTCATTGGGGATCAGGAGTCAGAGGCAGCAGTGCAGAGAAAGGGACAGACACATAGACAGTTACACAGAACTATAAACCCAGTGAGAATGAGGAATAAATGGATATTGGGTAGTTGTATCAGGAGTCAGAGGCAGCAGTGCAGAGAAAGGGACAGACACAATGACAGTTACACAGAACTATAAACCCAGTGAGAATGAGGAATGAATGGATATTGGGAAGTTGTATCAGGAGTCAGAACAAGCAGTGCAGAGAAAGGGACAGACACAATGACAGTTACACAGAACTATAAACCCAGTGAGAATGAGGAATGAATGGATATTGGGAAGTTGTATCAGGAGTCAGAGGCAGCAGTGCAGAGAAGAGAAAGGGACAGACACAATGACAGTTACACAGAACTATAAACCCAGTGAGAATGAGGAATGAATGGATATTGGGAAGTTGTATCAGGAGTCAGAAGCAGCAGTGCAGAGAAGAGAAAGGGACAGACACAATGACAGTTACACAGAACTATAAACCCAGTGAGAATGAGGAATGAATGGATATTGGGAAGTTGTATCAGGAGTCAGAAGCAGCAGTGCAGAGAAGAGAAAGGGACAGACACAATGACAGTTACACAGAACTATAAACCCAGTGAGAATGAGGAATGAATGGATATTGGGAAGTTGTATCAGGAGTCAGAGGCAGCAGTGCAGAGAAAGGGACAGACACAATGACAGTTACACAGAACTATAAACCCAGTGAGAATGAGGAATGAATGGATATTGGGCAGTTGTATCAGGAGTCAGAGGCAGCAGTGCAGAGAAAGGGACAGACACAATGACAGTTACACAGAACTATAAACCCAGTGAGAATTCGGAATGAATGGATATTGGGAAGTTGTATCAGGAGTCAGAAGCAGCAGTGCAGAGAAAGGGACAGACACAATGACAGTTACACAGAACTATAAACCCAGTGAGAATTCGGAATGAATGGATATTGGGAAGTTGTATCAGGAGTCAGAAGCAGCAGTGCAGAGAAGAGAAAGGGACAGACACAATGACAGTTACACAGAACTATAAACCCAGTGAGAATGAGGAATGAATGGATATTGGGAAGTTGTATCAGGAGTCAGAAGCAGCAGTGCAGAGAAGAGAAAGGGACAGACACAATGACAGTTACACAGAACTATAAACCCAGTGAGAATGAGGAATGAATGGATATTGGGAAGTTGTATCAGGAGTCAGAAGCAGCAGTGCAGAGAAAGGGACAGACACAATGACAGTTACACAGAACTATAAACCCAGTGAGAATGAGGAATGAATGGATATTGGGAAGTTGTATCAGGAGTCAGAAGCAGCAGTGCAGAGAAGAGAAAGGGACAGACACAATGGCAGTTACACAGAACTATAAACCCAGTGAGAATGAGGAATGAATGGATATTGGGAAGTTGTATCAGGAGTCAGAAGCAGCAGTGCAGAGAAGAGAAAGGGACAGACACAATGACAGTTACACAGAACTATAAACCCAGTGAGAATGAAGAATGAATGGATATTGGGAAGTTGTATCAGGAGTCAGAAGCAGCAGTGCAGAGAAAGGGACAGACACTGACAGTTACACAGAACTATAAACCCAGTGAGAATGAGGAATGAATGGATATTGGGAAGTTGTATCAGGAGTCAGAGGCAGCAGTGCAGAGAATGGCTATTGGAAAGTTGCTTAGAATTACTTGTTTTTTTTTTCCATTAAGGAAAATAGTTTTTGAGTGCAGTTCCCCTTTAAAGCTGAATTTGACAGTAATGATTGCAAGTTGCAGAGCCATGAGAATGCTCCGTATAGTCCCAGAGCTGAACGTATATATTCTCCCTGCAGGTTCTGATCCGGTTCCATATCCAGCGCAACGTTGTCGTTATCCCCAAATCTGTCACCCCAGCTCGCATTGAGGAGAACTTCCAGGTAAGAGGAGAGTAGAAATAGACTGTCCCACCCAGAAGGCTTGAGTCTTGTGACAATGCCTTTTTCTTCTGTCTCTATCCAGCTTTCAAGTGGGGTCACCGACCCCAGCAACCAAAACGTATTGCTTTCTAAAGCTACGATGTTCGTGTTATTCTTCCTAATATTTCTATTCATCTTCCAGTCTCTTATTCACCTAACATGTCTGGTTGCCACGGTAAATTGGACCCTAGCAACCAGACCGCCACTGCTGAACAAAAGCCAGTAGGACGGCACCCGCTCTGTGTACCACCCGCTGTATATTTACAAGGTTTCTGCCTTTGCAGGTGTTTGACTTTGAGCTGTCGCAGGAAGACTTGGAAGCCATCTTTAGTTTCGAGCGCGGCTGGCGAGTGTGTGCGCTCTCCTCGTAAGTGTCCCCTTGTTTTTTCCACCCAACTGACAGTTAATCCAAGTGCCACCCTGGGACAGTTATTTCTTGTTCCTATAATATTAGCAAGTCATGAAATGTCATTACATTTTAAAGGGGAAGTAAATGCTTCCCAGGGAGTCTTTCAAAACCCCAGAAAAGAAGCAACCGCTACTTAAAGAAACAGTGCAACCTTTTAAAAATAACCAGTGAATTTTCTTGTTCTTTTTTTCCGGCAGTGCCAAGAAACACAAGGATTATCCGTTCAACGCAGAGTATTAGGCGTCTCACCCCGTTGTTTCTCATGAGTCACATTTCTCGTGTTTTGGTGCGAGGTTCTTTCCTGGTTTTGTGTGTGTGCGGAAGGGCAAAGCTTCAGCTTTCTGGGTTTGGGGCGAATTACATTGTCACCTGCTGTTCTTACAAATGTCTGTGATTACTACAGTCTCCGCCCACAGCGGCTTCTCTTTTCTACTAAGCGTCTCCAGGGCACTAAATCTTTCAGTGGTTCCTTAAAGGGGTTGTTCACCTTTTAAATGAACTGTTAGTAGGATGTAGAGAGGGATATTCTGAGACAGTTTGCAATTGGTTTTCATTTTTTATTATTTGTGGCTTTTGAGTTATTTAGCTTTTTATTCAGCAGCTCTCCAGTTTGTAATTTCATCCACCTGGTTGCTAGGGTCTAAATTCCCCCCTAGCAACCCTGCATTGCTTTGAATAAGAGACTGGAATATGAATAGGAGAGGCCTGAATAGAAAGAGTAATAAAAAGTAACAATAAATTTGTAGCCTTACAGGACATTTGCGTTTTAGAAGGAGTCAGCGACGCCCATTTGAAAACTGCAAAGAAAAAGGCAAATAACTATAAAAAATAAATAATTGAAAAGTTGCTTAGAATTGACCATTTTATAACATACTAAAAGTTACCTTAAAGGTGAACCTCCCCTTTAGTATGTTCTAGAAAGGTTACTTCTACTGGCTTTCTTTTTTATAGTTTTTGAATTATTTGCTTTCAAATGGGGGGGGGGGGGTCACTGACCCCATATAAAAAAAATTCTGTAAAGCTGTACATTTGTTATTGCTACTTTTTATAACTCATATTTCTATTCAGGCCTCACCTATTAAAATTCCAGTCTTTTATTCAAATCAATGCCTGGTTGCTAGGGGAATTTGGACCCTAGCAACCAGATGGCTGAAATTTCAAACTGGAGAGCTGGTGAATAAAAAGCTAAATAACTCAAAAACCACAAATAATAAAACATGAAAACCAATTGCAAATTGTCTCAGAATATCCCTCTCTACGTCATACTAACAGTTCATTTAAAGGTGTACAATCCGTTTAATGGTACTACCCCTGAACACTTGCACGTATGTGGGTGGCTGGAGCTGCTTGTGGCAATCATCCAATCACACCACTGGTTTCATTGCTTATAATAACGCATACATGAACCTCAAACTGTAGCCCTGTCTCTTCCTTACTGTTATAGGACTACTATCATGGTGTTGGTACCGGATGCACTGCCCCAAACATATGCAGCTGCACTGTCTCCATTTTTTACTGCCCCAGAGTCCCCCATATAAATAAAGCTTGGTCAGACCAGTGCAAAGTCCTTGTTAGTGTAGATACGCGTCACTTTTACAGCTCCAGTACCTGGGCCTATGGATCACTCCATTCTTTACTTACTGTAACTGCCTGCAGGCAAATCTGTTTGTTCTATTAAACAAAAAAAAATATACGTTTGTGTTTTTATTGCTATTTTTAATTTTAATCCAGGCCGAGATCACAAAGTTAAAGCCATATTCAACCATCATAATAGTTGAAATGCACCAGATCTAGATTTATTTTTTTTATATTTAGCCAAATACCGAAATCCTCCATAAAAGGTTTGGCAGAATCATGCAATTGTCCTGAATTTTAAGACTAAACACTTTTGGGGTTATGTAATAAAAGGCACTGAGTTTGTCCAGGCAAAGTAACCCAGAGCAACCAATCAGCAGGTAGAATTTACCGCTCTCCTTTTTAAAAGCAAACGTCTTTTTGGTTGCTATGGGTTACTGCCCCGTGCAAAATGAGTGCCTTTTTGTTACATATGGGGGTTAGGATGTAGCCCAGCATTGCCGGGCCAGATGCCCTAGGCAACCCCGGATGGAGGGGAGGGGTGAAAGGGGGGAAGGGAGAACAATGGAGGGGTGAGCGACGGAGGGGAGGTAAGGGGTGAGTTATGGAGGGCAGGGTGAGTGACAGAGGGTTGGAAAGTGGTAAGCGACAGAGGGGAGAGGTGAAAGGAGGGGGAAGGGGTGAGTGATGGAGGGAAGGGTGAAATGAGGGAGCGGAGAACAACTGAGGGTTGGAAAGTGGTAAGCGATGGAGGGGAAGAACGGAGGGGTGGGAGCGATGGAGGGAAGGTTGAGTGACAGAGAGTAAGGAGGGGTGAGTGACAGAGTGAAGGAAGGTGAGTAAAACTGAGGGGTGCAACACGGACTAGAGTTAAACTATTTTAGAGGTAGCTGCCTGACGCCCCCTATCATTGCGCCTTAGGCAGCTGATTCTTCTGCCTTCCCCTAGTTCCGACCCTGTAGCCCAGTCTGAATGCCTGGAAAAAAAGTGCTAGAAATTCCCCTGAATTTGATCAAAATAAAGAATCTTGTCTTATACCGTATATTCTCGAGTATAAGCCGAGTTTTTCAGCACCCAAAATGTGCTGAAAAAGTCTTATTTCGGCTTATACTCGAGTTAGCTGCCTGCTGCCAGTAGCTTTGGTTTGAGTCGAGTCTGAGGACCCTGCTACGCATTCCCGCTGGCGATTGGCTGCACTGCGCCTGCACAAAAAATTCTACGTTGACAGCAGGAAGCAGCAAACTTAAGGCTGTCCGTGCATGCGCATTCTATTACGTGAGGCTACGATGGAGCGCATTATGGACAGGTACTTTCCATGTCTGCACCCCCTCACAACCGCACCACGGGGGGCACAGGTCCTAAAGGGCCCCCACCGTTGCTGCTGGCCAGACGAGTACACGGGATAGTGAAGGAGAGGGAGGAAGCCAACAGAAAACCAGGAATGTATGTATGTGTATGTAATGTAGGTATGTATATGTATGTATACCCTTACAACAGCAAGTGTGGGCAGCACAGAGCTGTGACTGCAGAGGCGAGTTCTTCCCTAGCAGAGTGCACGCAGGAGCGCGTGTTTTGCTGAAGATGTCCTCAAATGCATTTCTCACCCCTAGGCTTATACTCGAGTCAATACGTTTTACAAGTTTTTGTAGGTAAAATTAGGTACCTCCGCTTATACTCGGGTCGGCTTATACTCTAGTATATACGGTAGTTATATTCTAGGTAATATGCAGGTTCAAGTCTCATGAGCAAGCGGGAGATCAGACCTTTAACCCCTTCAGGGGTAGTTGTTTAAGGACCAACCTTCCGCTCTTACCTCCGGGGCAAAGGCATATCCTGAATATCGTAGGACACAGTCTGGTGCCCAATTTAATCGGTGGGTTAACTACTTGCCACCACTAGCATGAGGATAACAGACTCCTTCATTGGATCTGGGTCGAAGTTCCTTAGTATTTATTTAGTCAATGTGGCCCTAATTCTTGTAATTAAAGTGTCAGGCATTTCCATACCGATGTACAACAGCCGGATCCTTCTGACGCTGACCCAAAGGTATCGAACTCGATTTATTCTTTAGGTACAGATCATCTCTTTTATATACCTCGTTAAAGGGGAACTATGGCGAAAATGAGAATTTAATATAAGCTTCCTCATACTGAAGTAGGAAACTTTAATACAATATATATATATCTTATAGGGGGGCTCCTTTCCTACTAGTACACTAGTATTAGAACTCACTCAAATAACTGATTCCAGTACAAACAAAATCTAACAAAATAACTGCCTTTTGCACAAATCCTGCATGTAGAGACATGATGTCTGGTGAGTTTAATAGAGTGAACTCTAATACATCTACTAGGAAAGGAAGCCCCCCTATAAGATATATTGGATCTAACTGTCAGTGAATATCTGACACCCAACTGCTGCATGAAGAGAGAATGAAGAGAAACAGATGCTGAGAGAGGGAAAGTGAAGATAAACTTGATTATTTCAAAAACAGTACAGAATATTTAAAGGGCATGTAAAGGCAAACAAATAAAATCCCATTTTTACTTTCTTTAATGAAAAAGAAACCAATATATTTTAATATATGTTAATTAAAAAATCTGTACTGTTTTTATAAGAAACCTGACTGTATGCAGTGACATTCTCCCTTCATTTACTGCTGTGGATAGGAATTATCAGACGGTCCCTAACTGCTCTGCAGGGAAACAATCATACTTATGAACAGCAGGGGGAGCCCCCGCCTTACTTCCCAGCCATGCAGAACTCAAGCAGCTTTGTTTGTTTCCCTGTAGAGCAGTGGGCGACTGTGTAGAGATTTGTATTGGATTTTATTTTTGCCTTTACATCCTCTTTACTGTTTCCAACTCCAGCTGCAGGGACAAAGATCATGGAGCCAGATTTAAACAGATAAACTGGGATTCTATTTGGAGGATTATTTTGCTGCAGCCACTGGTTCTGCAGAGGTGGAGAAAGTTTGTATTAAACAATACAAAAACTATAAAATCCACATTAGATTACATGACAACACAGGACCCAGTGCAGTCTGTATATTCTGATTATTAATCAGTCTTGCTGTATCGACTTCTGGCAGATATTATTTGACTTGTGCTGTTTTGATCATTTATGACGATCCCTAAGCAGCCCAGACTACACTGAGCATGTGCACAGTCTTGGTCTTGCAAAGATGTATAACAAAGTTACAAGATGGTGACCCCCCTGTGGCCAACTTTGAAAGCATAAATCATTTGTTTGATTAGGCTTGTGGTGCAGTAAGTTCATGTTTATGTTTAGTATACAAAATACAGCATTTCTAGCATTAGTCTATTTTACACTTTACTTCCCCTTTAACTGATTGTATTTAGAAAGATTCTTATTTCTATATCCGTAAGCTTAAATTAAATTTTCGTTTTCACGATAATTCCCCTTTAACGAGTCTTTCCTTTCTAAAGAACGTTCCGTCTTTCCTTTCTTCTCAGCCAATGTTCGTCGCACAAAACATTGGAGGATAAGGATTCCTGTAGTTCCGATTTGCCTAATAAATAAAATAAATACACATGGCAGCTCCCACAGTCACGTGTGCGAGGTCAGGTGCCCGTCTGTGTTAAACACTGCGCAGTCCGAGCTCATTAACTCTTCATCCTCCGAATCCTCGTCCGTATCAGGTGTGAGGGGGGCAGTGCTTGGGCCCTTGCAGATCTTCAGGTGCCTGGTCAGGTGGTACCTGGTGAGGAAAGCCTTAAAGCATTTTTCGCACACGTAGTCCCGCCTCCCTTCGTGAGAATTGAGGTGATTCTTAAGGTGGCCTGTGCGGGAGAAGCATTTTTCACACTTGGGGCATTTGATCTGCCGTTCGCTGTAGGAAAGAAAGAAAACGTTGTCGTGAAAAGCCAAACAGATACTGGGATTTAAAGGGAAACTAACCTGTCTGAGAGCAGAACTTATATTACAGCTTAAAGCTTAGATACTGCCGATGTTAGAAGAGTTTACATATCACCCTTAAAGGGGAACGGTCGCAAAAATTAAAATTTAATATAAGCTTCAGTATACTGAAATAAGAAACCTTCTAAATACAATCAATTACCGTTTCTGAAATAATTACGTTTATCTTCACTATTCCTCGCTCGGCATCTGTTTCTCCTCATTCTGTCTTCATGCAGGAGTTGGGTGTCAGATGAATGAACCAATATATCTTATGGGGGGGCTTCTTTTGCCTAGAAGATGTATTAGAGCTCACTCTATTAAAAATTAGGGATGCACCGAATCCAGGATTCGGCCTTTTTCAGCAGGATTCGGCCAATTCCTTCTACCTGTCTGAACCGAATCGGAATCCTAATTTGCATATGAAAATTAGGGGCAGAAAGGGAAATCGTGTGACTTTTTGTCACAAAACAAGGAAGTTAAAATGGTTTTCCCCTTCCCACCCTAATTTGCATATGCAAATTAGGATTTGGTTCGATATTCAGCCGAATCTTTGGCAAAGGATTCAGGGGTTCGGCCGAATAGTGGATTCGGTGCATCCCTAATTAAAATCATGTCAAGTCTCTCTACATGCAGAATTTGTGCAAAAGGCAGTTATTTAGTTAGATTTTGTTTGTACTGGAATCAGTTATTTGAGTGAACTCTAATACATCTTCTAGGAAAGGAAGCCCCCCTATAAGATATATCCCATAATTAATCCGCCACCCAGCTGCTGAATGAAGACAGAATGAAGAGAAACAGATGCTGAAAGAGGAAAAGTGGCGATAAACTTGATTATTTTGGAAACAATGCTGAATTGTTAATTGATTGCATTTAGAAAGTAGGGATGTACCGAATCCACTATTTTGGTTTCGGCCGAACCCCTGAATCTTTTGCAAAAGATTCGGCCGATTACCGAACCAAATCCGAATTTGCATATGCAAATTAGGGGCGGGAAGGGGAAAACATTTTGTACTTCCTTGTTTTGGGACAAAAAGTCACGCGAATCCCTAACCGAATCCTGGATTCAGTGCCTCCCTATTAGAAAGTGTTAATTTTCGCGATAGTCCCCTTTTAAAACCCAGAAGAGTCAATGGAGATTGTCTCTGAAGCAAAGTGCTACTGAGAAACCGCAGAATTCCGAGCGTGTATACCGAGTGTGGGTGAGCAAGTGTTGCTTCAGGTCCTGCCTTCGCATGAACATCTTCTTGCAGAAGTCGCATTTCAGGGTCTTCTCGCCCGTGTGTATGTCCATGTGGGAAGCCACGTGAGCTTTCTGGGTGAACGACTTGTCGCACAGGCCGCATCGGTAATTCTTCTGCCCTGCGCAACGGCAAATGCACCTTTTATGGAATGACATTTTATACAAACTACACCCACATGTTCCCACCAGGTCCTGCATGGAAACCGGCTCTTTATAGCAGAACTAGAACTTACCCGTGTGTATCCGGAGGTGGGTACGAAGGTTGCTGGGGTCGCTGAATGCCTTGTTGCAGAACTCGCATTTATGGGGTTTCATGCCCATGTGTCCCATGAAATGAACGTTGAGTTTTGAGGAGGAGCTGAAGGAGTGAGAGCACATTGAGCATTTCCACTTGCGCTCCTTGGTGAGTGTCAGCCCATTGGCCCCACTGCTCAGAGACTCGGCGGGTAGGTGGGTATTTATGTGGCTCTTGAAATCTGCATACGAATGGCACTCCTTCCCACAGTGGCACACGAAAAACTCTGGCTGTTCTGGGAGGCCTAATAGAAGAAACAATAAATATATATATATATTAGGGATGCACCAAATTCACTATTTTGGATTCGGCCAAAGCCCCAAATGCTTTGCGAAACATTCCGCCGAATACCAAACCAAATCCTAATTTGCATATTCAAATTAGGGGTGGGAAGGGAAAACATTTTTTACTCTCTTGTTTTGTGACAAAAAGTCACATGATTTCCCTCCCCACCTCCATTCGGCCGAATCATGCTGAAAAAGGTTGAATCCCTGAACCAAATCCCTAATAATATATATATATACATACACATATACACACATATAGATATATATATATAGGGAGATCCTTTGATTGTTTTTATTTATTTGAGTCACTGGAGTATTCACCTATACGTGATAGGTGCACTCCTATGATACTACCACTGATATACAATAATGCACACGATTGGCTCAGCCCCATGACACTATCACTGATGCACTCAGTACTATAACCACACCCACTTTTTGTGATGTCACTGGCATGGTTTTGGCGCCATTTTTGAATCCTGTGTGCGTATATAACTTCATGTTCACCTTAGACTCTGCCCTTCCTGATGATGGCTTGAGTTTGTAAGCTGAAACATCAACTTACTTGCTGCTTTCAAAGTAAAACTCCCAAACTTGGCTGCCCTTTTATTAGACACCAGTGGGATCACCTGACTATAGCTGGGATGTTCTACAACATGGAGCTGGTCACTGCTCCTGTATAACTATAACAAACAAGGGAAAGTTGTGCTCACCACTAATTTTTAAAACCATTAGGGGGGGGTGCAATGAGGCTGTGACCACAAAATAGACATATAGACAAATACAAGAGTTCCTCTGCACTGAAAAATGCCTTACCCTTTAAACAAAACAGGGATTGTTTGTCCATAAACAGGGATTGTTTGTCCTGTTTTGTTTAAAGGGTAAGGCATTTTTCAGTAGCATTATGCACAAAATGTCTCTGTCTTAAATATATTGATAATGGGTTGAGTGCAGAGGACTCTTGTATTTGTCTATATGTATTTTGTGGTCACAGCCTCATTGCACCCCCGCCTAATGGTTTTACAAGTTAGTGGTGAGCACAACTTTTCCTTTTCTCCTACTCAATGTAACAATGTGTCTCAGTGGGACCTGGATTTTACTATTGAATGTTGTTCTTAGATCTACCAGGCAGCTGTTATCTTGTGTTAGGGAGCTGTTATCTGGTTACCTTCCCATTGTTCTGTTGTTAGGCTGCTGGGGGGGGGAGGGAGGGGTTGATATCAGTCCAACTTGCACTACAGCAGTAAAGAGTGACTGAAGTTTATCAGAGCACAAGTCACATGACGGGGCAGCTGGGACACTGACAACGTGTATAGCCCCAGGTCAGATTTCAAATTTCAATATAAAAAAATCAGTTTGTTCTTTTGAGAAAACAGGATTTTTGTTACTCACCGTTAAATCTGTTTCTCTGTGGTCGATAGGGGGACACAGGGACTATGGGGTTAAGCTCCACCCTCCAGGAGGCAGGACACTTATGTTAATGAAAAAGGGGGCGTGCCAGGTAGTGTGGCTTAACCCCAGACTGTAGTGAAACCATTCAGTTGGTACCAAAGACACTGCGAACAATAAAACAGAAGTCATAGAAAAAATGCAAAACTGGTAACTCAGGGAGAACATTCCCATAGACCAACAGGTCAACTCGCACAGGGATGGGAAGCCCTGTGTCCCCCTATCGACCACAGAGAAACAGATTTAACGGTGAGTAACAAAAATCCTGTTTTCTCTGTTGTCTCAAGGGGGACACAGGGACTATGGGGACTTAACAAAGCAGCCCCAAAAGTAGGGTGGGAGCGAGGAGAGACACGTCATTGCACGACAGCGTGCAGCACCTTACGGCCGAAAGCGGCCTCTGCAGAAGAAAACGTGTCAAGTTTGTAAAATCGTGTGAAGGTGTGAACAGAGGACCAAGTGGCCGCTCTACAGATCTGGTCGAGGGAGGCCGCGTTGCGCCAGGCCCAGGAGGCTCCCACAGACCGCGTGGAATGTGCTCTGATGCCGTCCGGCGGAGCTTTGCCCTTGGCGATGTAGGCCTGTCGTATGGTCTCTTTCAGCCAACTTGCGATGGACGTCTTGGAAGCAGCCATGCCCCGCCGGGCTCCAGAAGGAATGACAAAAAGGTTCTGAGAACGTCGAAAAGCCTTGGATCTCTCTAAGTACCAGCGAAGTGCCCGGACAACATCCAAACTGTGGAGTCTGCGTTCTTTATCGTTCTTAGGATCGGGACAAAGGGACGGCACCACAATTTCCTGGTTCATGTGAAAGGAAGATACCACCTTAAGTAGAAAGGATGGCATAGTGCGTAGTACAGCTTTATCCTTGTGGAAAATGAGGTAGGAAGGATCGCACGACAATGCACCGAGCTCAGAGACCCTCCGAAGCGATGATATGGCAACGAGAAACACCACCTTCCAGGTGAGCCACTGTTCTGAGATCGTAGCTAAGGGCTCAAAGGGAGGATCCAGACGAGCTTCGAGAACAATGTTGAGGTCCCAACCCGGAACAGGCGACCGGAACGGAGGACTGATGTGCGCCACACCTTGAAGGAAGGTATGAACGGAATCATCCAGGGCCAATCTGTGTTGAAGGAGAACCGACAGGGCTGACACCTGAACCTTGAGGGAGCTGAGCTTCAGACCCAGCTGTAGACCACGCTGAAGAAAGGAGAGCACTCTCGGAATGTCACACTCCAGGAAGGAATCAGACTCGGAACAGGGAACGTCTGAGGCTCTGCACCAGTCCCAATAGGTACGCCACACTCTATGGTACGCCCGAGAAGAGGTTGGTTTACGTGACTGCAACATGGTGGCAATGACATCTTCCGCTAGTCCCTTACGTCTCCATATGGTTGCCTCAACAGCCATCCCGTCAAAGCGAAGAGGCCCGGGTTGTGATGAACGATGGGGCCCTGACACAGGAGATCGTTCCTGAGATGTAACCTGACGGGAGGAGCGATCGACATCTCCTGTAGATCCGAGAACCACGTTCTTCTGGGCCAGAACGGGGCTACCACGATGACTGTGAGGACAGACTGTCTGATCTTCTTCAGAACTCGTGGTAGCATGGGAAGCGGAGGAAAGATGTAAGCCAGGTCGAACCACCAACGCTGTGTCATCGCGTCCACCCCCGTCGCGAGAGGATCCCGCGAGCGGGCGAAGAAGGTATTGACCTTTCTGTTTGATCTGGACGCCATGAGGTCGATTTGAGGGAGACCCCAATGACGGACCAGGTCGGCGAATGAGTCCGGATGAAGTTCCCATTCCCCGGGATCTAAGGTGTTTCGGCTGAGGAAGTCTGCTGAAACGTTGTTCACGCCCGGAATGTGAATGGCGGAGAGTCGGACAGAGTGAGACTCCGCCCAGTGCAGTATCTGTTGTACCTCCGCCAGGGCCGCCTTGCTGCGGGTCCCACCTTGTCTGTTGATGTATGCGACAGTGGTTGAATTGTCGCTCTGGACGCGGATTGCTTGGGCCTGGAAGAGAGAGGACCAGTGAAGGAGAGCCAGTTTCACTGCTCGCAACTCCAGGATGTTGATCGGTAGTTTGGACTCCACGGGAGACCATAGACCTTGTGCGGATAGTGTATTGAATGTTGCGCCCCAACCCAGGAGGCTGGCGTCCGTCGTTAGAATCAACCAAGCGGGAGTCGCCCAGGACTGACCCCGGGAGAGATTGCTCGGATTGAGCCACCACTGAAGAGAAGTCCTGGTGGATGGCAGGAGTGACATCTTCTGCAGAATGGATCCCCCCCGCCATGCCGACAGGATGTTGGCCTGCAGTGGGCGTAGATGCAGCTGAGCGAAGGGAACCGCCTCGATGGTGGACACCATGGAACCGAGCACCTTCATGGCCATGTGAACCGTGGGTCTCTGAGTCTGTAGCAGGTTGGATACCAGAGATCTGATCTTCTCCCCTTTGTCTGTCGGGAGGAGAACGCGTTGAGTCAAGGTGTCGAATTCGAGACCGAGAAAAGTCATCCGGTGACTGGGAAGGAGGTTGGATTTCTTCCAGTTGATCGTCCAGCCGAATTCTTGGAGCAGAGCTATCGCCTTCTGCCGGTCCCGCACGCTCCTCTCCATCGTCCGTGCTTTCAGAAGCAGATCGTCGAGGTAGGGAGTGATGGAAATGCCTTGAAGTCGCAGAGTTGCCGCGGTCACCGCCATAAGTTTGGTGAACACTCTGGGAGCTGAGGAAAGGCCGAAGGGGAGTGCCACGAACTGATAGTGCAGGTTCCGGAAGGCAAATCTCAGAAACTGATGGTGAGGAGGCCAGATGGGGACATGGAGATAGGCGTCCTTGATGTCCAGTGACATAAGGAGCTGTCCTGATTCCATCCCCCGTATGACTGAGCGGAGCGTCTCCATCTTGAACCGTACAGATCGAAGATATTTGTTGAGAAATTTGAGATCCAGTACCGGCCTGAAGGAGCCGTCCTTCTTGGGAACTAGGAACAGATTGGAGTAGAAACCGGAAAAGGCTTCCGACTGGGGAACTGGAATGATCACCCCTTCTCGTTCCATCTTGGCAATACAGTCTAGAAAGGCTTGTGCCTTTGTGGGATTGGTTGGTAGTCGAGACATCAGAAATTTTCTGGGAGGACGGGAGGAAAAATCGAGGTGGTAACCTTCTGTGACGATCTCGTTGACCCAGGCGTCCGACGAGTATCGGTTCCAGACCTCCCGGAACCGCAACAGTCTTCCTCCAATGGACTCCTGCGGTTCCGGAGGGGGTGCCCCGTCAACCGGAGACTGGCTTGTCTGTGGTAGGTTTGTTGTGGAATTTGTTGCTCTTCCATGCTGGTCGTCCCTTGTCTGTAGGTTTGGAACGAAAATTAGATCGTTGGGGCGGACTGTAGCGCCGCGAAGATCGGCCGGGCTGGCCCCGAAAGTACCTTCTCTGACGAAACGTGGAGGCGGATCGAGACTTGGACTGGGGTAAAAATGTACTCTTACCCCCAGTGGCTTGGGAGATTATCTTTTCCAGCTCCTCACCAAAAAGTCGTAGTCCTTTGAAGGGTAGTGAAGTTAAGGACTTTTTCGAACTGAGGTCAGCCGTCCAATTCTTCAACCATAGGGTACGCCGAGCCGCAACGGACAGTGCTGAAGTGCGTGCGGTGATCTGCGCTGTGTCAAGCGTAGTCTCGGAAAGGTAGGCAGATGCCTCAATTATGGACTGTACAGATGAAAGTAGATCAGTTCGAGGTACACCCTCCTGAATATCCGTAAGAAGGGATTCGGCCCAGGCCTGAATGGCCCTAGCTACCCAGGCTGAGGCCAGTACGGGGCGTAAGGTAGAACCAGCAGACGAGTACACAGCCTTGAGAAAACCTTCTAGACGTCTGTCGGAAGAGTCCTTGAATGCTGCAGCATCTGTGACTGGCAATGTAGTAGATTTAGACAATCTGGAGACGGGAGCGTCCACTGTAGGAGGCATAGACCACTTGTCCACCAATTCCTTAGCAAAGGGATAGGATTTAGTGAATTTTCGAGTGGCTTGAAATTTCCTTTCAGGATAGTTCCACTCCTCTTGAATAATATCCAACAATTGGTCATGTGACGGAAAACAGAGAGAAGATTTGTGTTTTCTCTTAAACAGGCTGGAGGAGTGAGACCGTGTATCTTGTGACTGAGACACCTTTAAAACCTCAGTAACTCCCTTAATGATATGTTCCATGTCATGTTGAACATCATGGCCCTTAGACTCATCTTCAAGCAGATCGTCATCGTCAGATGATATATCAGAAAGGGGGAGTTCGCCTTCTGAATGAGAGGAATCCCCCCCATGCAGAGAGCCATCAGAGGGAGAAGGGGCCCCCGAGTGGGCTCTGGATAATTCAAGCCTCTTGCGCTTACTGCTGGGGCGCTGGTCTAGCTTGGCCAGGGCCCGGCCCAAATTATCTGCAATAGATGGGAGATTCTGAAGAGAAGCCAGAGATTGTGTGAGTTGCAGGGCCCATAGGGGGGCCGGGGGCTCTGAAGAGGTACCGGCCATGTTGTCTTGTGGAGTGTCTTCTCCAGAAGGAGGGCTAGACATAGCAGTTGTGGCAGTAGTGGCACCTCCTGGTACAGGAACAGCGGGGGCTCCCTTGGCACAAGATCTGCAGAGGGGCTCACCTTGGCCCCCAGGGATCTTTGATTGGCAATGCTTGCAGGCAAAATAGGTAATTTGGGCTGCAGTTGCTGGTGCTCTCCCCCCCCCCGCCCTAGGGAATAATCCCCCTGATTTACCTTCTGCCATAAACAGGGACTATGGTACCAGCTGAGGGGTTTGGCAATGCTACAGAGCTGTAGAATGGGCGAGTGCTATTGCCTCTGGAGAAGGGACTTAATATAATGAAGTCCGTGCGCTGAGCAAGCAGGAGCCTGTGAGCCGCAAGAGAAGGAGCCGCACTGAGAGCGTGGAGAAGCGCGCGAAACAACAGCAGCGCTGGAAAGAGGCTTGGAACGCAAGGGACCGCCTTCTCCCATGCGCGCTGTAGTATGCGTTCCACAGGAGGCGCGCCAATGGCGCCGCCAAAAACAATGCCCCTGCAGTGAAGGAAGAATGCGCCTATGAAGCGGCTCAGCGTGCGGCACCTAGGGGACCAGGGAATGCGCAGTAGTAGGCAGCACAGCTAAATCCTAAGGGAGAGTAGCCCTGGGGGAGGGAGAGCGACCGTGAGGGGGTAGATGAAGAAGATCTACTCACATGTAGCCGCACTGCAGGCCCTCTGCTTTCCCTTAACGGAGCGCAGGCACGCCTATGCGAGTCGTGTGTAGCCAGAAGGCCAGGGACTGACTCCAGTGGGCATCCCACGAAGGGGGCTTTATACTCAGCAATCCAGGTATCCCTGAATGTGGTAGTGACCCCAAATCCTCTTAAAAGCTGAGAGCTTGTTCTTGTCCATCCTCCTAGGAAGCAGGACACTTAAAAACTGAATGGTTTCACTACAGTCTGGGGTTAAGCCACACTACCTGGCATGCCCCCTTTTTCATTAACATAAGTGTCCTGCCTCCTGGAGGGTGGAGCTTAACCCCATAGTCCCTGTGTCCCCCTTGAGACAACAGAGAAATGGATTTCAGTGCAGAATTCTGCTGGAGTAGCACTATTAACTGATTCATTTTGAAAGAAAAAAAAAAAATTCCCATGACAGTATCGCTTTAAGCTATGCTTACCCATCTGCCTGGCGTAGTCCCGACTGTAATAAAAGAGGAGCTCCTGTTCCGGAGAGACATCATGGGAGGTGCAGAAGTAGATCTTCCCATCGTGAGGATAGGCCACGAGATTCTGTTCCTCAGGATTCCTGGTACAAGAGACACACGGTAGGTTATAGTATCAGACATGAAGGAATCTGAAGCTGAACACACGAGCAAAGCTGAGGAAAACATCTGCCAGTGAGTGGGCCCAAAATAAGCCAAATTTCTAACTTGAATTTGCTTCCCACGTTTGGATTAAGTCCCTCCAGCCAGGATAATGGACGCCAAAAAGTGTTAAAGGGGTTCTTCACCTTTAAATGAACTGTTAGTATGATGTAGAGAGGATAATTCTGAGACAATTTGCAATTGGGCGTCACTTTTTATTATTTGAGGTTTTTGAGTTATTTCGCTTTTTATTCAGCAGCTCTCCAGTTTGTAATTTTCAGCCATCTTGTTGATAGGGTCTAAATTCCCCTAGCAACCATGCATTTATTTGAATAAGAGACTGGAATATGAATAGGAGAGGAACTCAATAGCAAGATGAGTAATAAAAAGTAGCCTTACAGAGCATTTGTTTTTAGATGGGGTCAGTGACCCCCATTTGGAAGCTGGAAAGAGTCAAAAGAAAAAGGCAAATAATTCAAAAACTATAACTTACTAAAAGTTAACTTAAAGGCGACATGAATCACCTAACTACCAGCAACTTAGTAGATACCCGTGTCAATCAATGTCATTTTTTGTAGTGTTTTTTCAGAGTTATGTTTTAGAAGCCACTCACTTTAAAAAGGGGAAGAAGGAAAGACCCCCCTGCTGATAGGGAAGGAAAATAAACATTCAGCCACATTTGAAAACAGTAATTCTCATTGTGTCGCCTGTAGATTATCCTCAAAGCCCTGGCACTTAATACCTGGCCTTGCGCACAAACATCATCCAGTTACATTCAGTCTCGTCAGTTGTGATGATGCAGAACTCAATGACTCCGTTGTGATACATCTGAGAAATAGAATGTCAATCAGTATGCTGCCATAATTCTATTGGATCTCTCTGTACAGACTATGAGCAAACTTAGGGACTGTTCCTGCTGAATTGTGCTTAGTACAGGGAATACCTATGCTGCCATAGTTTTATGGGATCTCTCTGTATAGACTATGAGCAAACTTAGGGGCTGTTCCTGCTGAATTGTGCTTAGTACAGGGAATACCTATGCTGCCATAGTTTTATGGGATCTCTCTGTACAGACTATGAGCAAACTAAGGGGCTGTTCCTGCTGAATTGTGCTTAGTACAGGGAATACCTATGCTGCCATAGTTTTATGGGATCTCTCTGTACAGACTATGAGCAAACTTAGGGGACTGTTCCTGCTGAATTGTGCTTAGTACAGGGAATACCTATGCTGCCATAGTTTTATGGGATCTCTCTGTACAGAGTATGAGCAAACTTAGGGACTGTTCCTGCTGAATTGTGCTTAGTACAGGAGAATACCTATGCTGCCATAGTTTTATGGGATCTCTCTGTACAGACTATGAGCACATTTAAGGGCTGTTCCTGCTGAATTGTGCTTAGTACAGGGGAATACCTATGCTGCCATAGTTTTATGGGATCTCTCTGTACAGACTATGAGCAAACTTAGGGGCTGTTCCTGCTGAATTGTGCTTAGTACAGGGGAATACCTATGCTGCCATAGTTTTATGGGATCTCTCTGTACAGACTAAGAGCACATTTAAGGGCTGTTCCTGCTGAATTGTGCTTAGTACAGGGGAATACCTATGCTGCCATAGTTTTATGGGATCTCTCTGTACAGACTAAGAGCACATTTAAGGGCTGTTCCTGCTGAATTGTGCTTAGTACAGGGGAATACCTATGCTGCCATAGTTTTATGGGATCTCTCTGTACAGAGTATGAGCAAACTTAGGGGACTGCTCCTGCTGAATTGTGCTTAGTACAGGGAATACCTATGCTGCCATAGTTTTATGGGATCTCTCTGTACAGACTATGAGTAGATATAAGGGGGCTATTACTACTGAATTAAAGGGGAATAAACAAGCAGCTTCTCACCTTCCAGATGTGGCTGGCAGATTTGTCTGTCCAATCAGCAACCTCCAGAGACTGACTCTCCTGTCCTATTAAGGGCCCAAAGCAGGTCCTGACTGGGATGCTTTCCTGTGCCCATACTCCTATATAACAAGAAGAGTGTTCCTGTACAATGGATTATTGGATAATGGAAAGAGAAGAAGAAGAGGCTACGTAGGGAACATTAGCTGCATGCACTATAATGGACACCTGGATAGATACACGGAGACAAAATATACAGCATGAGAACAAAGCATCAGTAAAATCAGTAACGGGGTGAGACACTTACCCATTTCGGCTCCCGTTACAGACTGCCTCAGCATCAGCTCCTTAGGGAGGGACAATCTTGCTCGGCTCTCGATAGGATTATCTGGTATAAATGTGACCGGCCCGTGTTCAGGACAATCAGAAGGGTAAGCCCTGTCACATAATGTACACCCTGTCAAGAAAACCGAGAAAAATAATTTCTTTGAAAACAGAAAAATTAAAACTTTATTTAAGAGATCAGCTGGCCTGGTTGCTAAGGTGCACTGGGCCCAGCAACCAGATAGCGGCTGGAATTGCTACCTGGAGAGCGGCTGAACAAAAATCACTCAAAAACCAAGAATGAATGACAATTGCAGTTTGTTACATTCTGAGACAGAGTATAACGGTAAAGGCATGAGACTTTCTTTGCTCATCAATGCAGCATCTAAATCCAGCAAAGCTACACTGCTATTGGCAGCATAGGTATTCCCTGTACTAAGCACAATTCAGCAGGAACAGTCCCCTAAGTTTGCTCATAGTCTGTACAGAGAGATCCCATAAAACTATGGCAGCATAGGTATTCCCTGTACTAAGCACAATTCAGCAGGAACAGTCCCTAAATTTGCTCATAGTCTGTACAAAGGGATTTATACTTACGATAAATGTTTTTCTAGTAGGCCCGAACTGTCAGTGCAGACGTATGGGTTATGTCCAGGTTCACCTCTGGAGGCAGGACAGAAGAATTGGTCTCTTGGCCCCTCCCTCAGGATATATAGGCTGGCTCCACCTCTGTTCCTCAGTTCTGTTATAAAGCTCAGTGAGGTGGTTGAAGAGACAGCAGAATGAAGGAAGGTCAAGAGACAACAGTAGGAACATAGAGAAAGAGACAAGAAACAGAGTCCACAGACCCATACTAAAATCAGCCTGGGTGGGACTTACTGCACTGACAGTTCGGGCCTACTAGAAAAACATTTATCGTAAGTATAAATCCCTTTTTCTCTAGTCGGCCCTCCTGTCAGTGCAGACGTATGGGACGTTCCAAAGCTGTCCCTCAATAATTTGGGTGGGCATAGCGGATTTAAGCCAATTGAATTTCAGACATGTCGCTCAGCAACTGCAGCGTGTAGAACTTTACGGCCAAACACGGCCGATGTAGAAGCAAAAACGTGTAACTGGTAAAACTTGATAAAAGTGTTGGGCGAAGCCCATGTAGCAGCCTTGCAGATTTGTTCTGGTGTAGCTGAATTCTGGAGAGCCCATGAGGTGCTCTGTGCTCTAGTAGAGTGGGCCACCACTCTGAACGGCTTCGGTTTGTGGCTGAGCAGGTAGGCTTGGTTGATAGTCTCTACGAGCCACCTAGCAATAGTGCGTTTGGACACCGCTAGGCCTTTGTGTGCAGGTGAGTAGGAAACCAAAAGAGCATCCGATCGTCGAAAACCAGCCGTTCGCTGTTTGTAAATCCGAAGTGCCCTCACAACGTCCAACTTGTGAAGTTGACCTTCTTTGTCATTATGTGGATTCGGGCAGAAGGATGGAAGAACAATGTCCTGATTAATATGAAAAGCCGAGACGACTTTAGGGAGGAAACCAGGAACAGTGCGAAGTACAACCTTGTCGTTGTGAATAACCAGCCAAGGCTCTTTATGCGACAATGCCGCTATCTCAGACACCCTCTTGGCGGAAGTGATAGCAATGAGAAAGGCAACCTTAAGAGTCAACCACCTGAGGTCACAGCTGTGAAGAGGTTCAAACGGCTCCTTTTGTAAGACAGATAAAACTAATGTCAGATCCCAAGGAGGTGTGGGGTTCCTAAAGGGAGGCCGGGCCGTCAGTGCCCCTTGGAAAAACTGCTGAATATCCGGATGATCCGCCCATTTCACTTGGAATAGAACAGAGAGGGCAGATATGTGAGCCTTAAGGGTGCTAGGTGCCAAACCCTTCGCAAACCCTGCCGCCAGGAAGTCAGTAATAATCTGTGATGTGCTACTTTCCCATGACTGCTGAAGGTTGGAGCACCAGTCAATGAACGTCTTCCAAACTTT
This sequence comes from Xenopus petersii, assembly GCA_038501925.1. Classification (NCBI taxonomy): domain Eukaryota; kingdom Metazoa; phylum Chordata; class Amphibia; order Anura; family Pipidae; genus Xenopus; species Xenopus petersii. Next base: position 6,172,738 of record CM076676.1, on the reverse strand, counting down.
GTAGTAAGCTTTGGCTGTAGTCTTTTTACGTGCTTGCAGCAGAACATCTACAGCTGCCGGGGAAAACCCCCGCTCGGACCACAACTTGGTGTCAAGTGCCAGGCCGTCAAACGCAACAGGGGCAGGTTGGGGTGACGTGCTGGTCCCTGCAGGAGAAGGTCGGACCGCATGGGCAGTCTCCAGGGCCTGGAAATGGACATGCTGATCAGATCTGAGTACCACAGTCTGTTGGCCCAGTCCGGAGCAATGAGGATAGTGGTCGACCCTTCCTGTTTGATTTTGGCAATGATTCTGGGTAGAATCGGAAGCGGTGGGAAAGCATAGACCTTGCGAAATTTCCAGGGAATCACTAACGCATCTGTGAACGCTGCTCCGGGATCTTTGGTTCTGGAGCAATAACATGGAACTTTGAAATTGTGTCGGGATGCCAGAATGTCGATGTCTGGTACCCCCCACTTGCCGGTGATTTGGGAGAAGACCTCGGGATGCAAACTCCATTCCCCCTGGTCCAGTGTTTGTCTGCTGAGGAAGTCGGCTTCCCAATTGAGGACTCCTGGAATAAACACCGCCGAGATGGCCGGAACATGGAGTTCGGCCCATGTCAGAATCTTGGTAGCCTCCAGCATCGCTTGCCTGCTGCGAGTTCCCCCTTGCTTGTTTATGTAGGCTACCGCCGTGGCATTGTCGGATTGAATCCTGACCGGGTGCGCCCGGAGAAGGCTGGACCAGCCCTGAAGGGCCAACACAATTGCTCGAAGTTCCAGTACATTGATTTGTAGTTGGGATTCGTGGGGGTCCCAGCGACCTTGCAGAGTGTGGTCGCGGTAAACAGCTCCCCAGCCGAACAGGCTGGCATCGGTCGTCACCACTTCCCACTTGACTGGAGCCCAACTTTTGCCCGATTGTAGGTGCAATCGGTTGGTCCACCAGGACAGGCTGCTCCTGGTGTGAGGAGAAATGGGAATGGGTTGCTGAAGATCCTGATGATTCTTGTTCCAGCAGTGTAAAAAATTGCGTTGTAGAGGACGCAGATGAAATCTTGCAAACGGAACTGCTTCGAGAGCGGACACCATGAACCCTAAGAGCTGAAGGCAATCGCCGGCCGTGACTGTGGTTAGTTGTAGAAGTTTGGTGGTATTGTTGACAAGATTGTTGATCTTGTCCTCGGGAAGATGAACCGTCTGGTGTTGGGAGTCGAATCGAAGGCCCAAAAAAATTATGCTCTGGGAAGGAAGGAGGGAGCTTTTTCGGTGATTTATCAGCCAGCCGTGTTGCGAAAGAGTGTGCAGAGTGATCTCTGTGTCCCTGACAGATTGCTCCTGAGTCGGAGCTTTGAGTAGGAGATCGTCCAGATATGGTAACACATGAATCCCCATAGTTCTCAAGTGAGCGATCAATGGTGCAAGCACCTTGGTAAATACTCTTGGAGCTGTACAAAGTCCGAACGGGAGAGCCACAAATTGGAAGTGTTGGTCGTTGACTGCAAAACGGAGAAAGGGTTGAGAACTGGGGTGGATGGGTACATGGAGGTACGCGTCCTGGAGGTCGATCGACGTCAGGAAGCAGTTGGGTTCCATGAAAGCTATGGCCGACCTGATCGACTCCATCTTGAATTTGTGGTTGTGAATGAATTGATTTAACCTTTTGAGGTTCAGTACTGGCCGGAAGGATCCTTCTTTTTTGGAGACCAGGAAGAGATTGGAATAGAATCCCTTGAATTTTTGAAGGTGAGGCACAGGAACGATAACTTGTGATTCTTGTAGGTCCAGGACAGCTTGTTGTAAGGCTTGTCGTCTGTGTGGAGGTACTACGGATGGAACGAATTTTCTTGGGGGCAATTTGGTGAAATGAATTCTGTAGCCATTTTGGATAATTTGCAAAACCCACTTGTCGAGAACGTGAGTTTCCCAGCATGACAGGAAGTTTGACAATCGACCTCCTACTTTGGATGCTGGGTCGAGGTGGGGGTAGTCAAGTAGAGGTGGGTTTGGTGGTGGTAGGCTTGCGGTGCCTACCCGGTGGTTGCCACTGCGTCTTATTACGTCTTGCACCTTGGTCTGAGCCGGTGTTACGAAAGTTAGGTGAGCGAAAGGAACGAAAATTGCGGGTAGGAGTGGACCATGTCCGCCTATTGGTGGATCTGTTGGGTTGAACCATGCGTCCTCTTTTTCCTGGTGGAAGGAAAGTGCTCTTCCCACCGGTAACTTCCGTAATGATTTGCTTGAGGTCAGGGCCGAACAAGGACTCACCAGTATAGCACAGTTTCAATAGCTTATTCTTAGAGGCGGTATCCCCTGACCAGTGACGAAGCCAGAGAGCTCGTCTGGCCATCACCGAATTTGCGGAAGATCTTGCTGTTAACCGAATAATTTCTAACGCAGCATCGGCTAAAAAGGAAAGGGCCGTGTTCAGTCTACTCATGTCCCCTGTTAACTCCTGGGCTGAAGTAGGAGGGTTCTGGGCAATTTCTTGTGCCCAGTGTCTAGCTGTGCGAGCAAGGCCTGCTGCCGCTGTGGCTGGTTTGAGGATTGCTGCCGATTGAGTGTATGCTCGTTTGAGGGAAGACTCTAATTTTCTATCCATGGGGTCTTTAAATGCGGACTCTTCAGTTGGTAGTGTAGTTTGTTTGGAGAGTCTAGAAATGGCCGAATCTACCCTAGGAGGCTTATCCCAAACTTTGCGCTGTTCCTCAGGAACAGGGTAGGTGTCATAGAAACGTTTTGACAAGGTAAAACGGCGGTCAGGTTGTGACCATTCAGCATCAATAGTTTTAGTGATGGATGTAAAAATAGGAAAAGCACGGGATTTCTTTTGATGGACCCCCAGCACCTTATCTGCTTTTGAGACTGTCACAGTTTCATCTTTTATTTCTAAAGTTGCCATCATCTCCCTCAGGAGTTTCTTTGAAATATCAGGTTTAGCAAAAGTAGGCTGTTCAGTGTCTGAATCACTCTGTGAATCTGAGCTCAACTCCCCTGACTCTGGTGCAACTGAGTCCAGACAGGACATGGCATCTATGCGGGAGGAAGGGCCTGCCTCAGAATCTGAAGCATCAGGTGTGGAGTCCAGCGCCTTGCGCTTAGTGGTGTGTTGTTGGAAAGTGGGTGGTTGAAGTGCCGTCTTTACCCATTCTAAGAAGTCCCCTAGTTGTGGAGGAACTTGTGGTGCTGCGCTGCCTGTGGCTGGTGTATGAGGCAAAGAATTATCATTACTGTGTAATTCCAACAAGGGTGAATTGTTAGTTGTGATCTGTTGAGGAGACAGGATGGGTGGCTCCATGGGGCTGCAGTCAGTACAGTATGTGGATTCTGACTTACGAAATGTATGCTTACATTTCTTGCATTTGGCCCCTTTGACAGGCTTTTTAGCTGGTTTCTTAACAGATTTGGCAGCCTGTATATCCTCCCTGAGTTCTCTTAAAGAGTCTGACCTCTCCATATTATAGAAATATGATGGCTTTACCAGATACTGGTGGCTGTAGAAGTTGGTGGCTGCTCCTTTAACTCAACTGTGATACTGGAAAACGCCAGAAGGGGTAGAACAGACTGCGCGCCCTGCAGGGATGCGCTCGTGGTGAAATCAAAATGGCGGCGATGACGTCATCGCGCTGCGCCATATAAGGAAGCCGCATGTGCGCGACCTAAGCGCGCCAATGCAAGACGCACTGTGATCGCGTCCCCATTGAATGGCGCGCTCATCACGCAGCCTGATCGCAGAATGGCGTATAGTCAGGCTGCTGCTGTTGTGGAGGGCGCGCCCTTACAGCAAAGGTATGCAGGGAATGAGAGGTACAGTGCAAAGCAGGTAGAGGCTGATTGAGGCAGCGCCAGTCCACTTGCTGCAATTGACAGCAAGGAGGGATAGGCAGACTAGGAGTAGTCAAACAGAGCCCCGTGGTATTTAACCTCCTGATTCCACTTGCTGCAAACTGCCAGCAAAGGGAGAAGGCCCAGTAGGGAGGAGATAGCCAAACAAAGCCCCATGGCTTGTGGCCTTCTGATTCCACTTGCTGCAATCTGCCAGCAAGGAGGGAACAGGCATAGTGCTAGTATATAGCACTGGATGTGGTCAATATTCCACTTGCTGCACATGCCAGCAAGGAGGGAACAGACAAAACGTTGGGAGACAGCACTGCATGCCTCCATCTGTAAAGGAAAATAAAAAATAAAAAATTAGTAATGAGATTTCTATCCTTCACCTCCAAGGCAGGACAAAAGAACTGAGGAACAGAGGTGGAGCCAGCCTATATATCCTGAGGGAGGGGCCAAGAGACCAATTCTTCTGTCCTGCCTCCAGAGGTGAACCTGGACATAACCCATACGTCTGCACTGACAGGAGGGCCGACTAGAGAAAGAGAGATCCCATAAAACTATGGCAGCATAGGTATTCCCCTGTACTAAGCACAATTCAGCAGGAACAGTCCCTAAGTTTGCTCATAGTCTGTACAGAGAGATCCCATAAAACTATGGCAGCATAGGTATTCCCTGTACTAAGCACAATTCAGCAGGAACAGTCCCTAAATTTGCTCATAGTCTGTACAGAGAGATCCCATAAAACTATGGCAGCATAGGTATTCCCTGTACTAAGCACAATTCAGCAGGAACAGCCCCCTAAGTTTGCTCATAGTCTGTACAGAGAGATCCCATAAAACTATGGCAGCATAGGTATTCCCTGTACTAAGCGCAATTCAGCAGGAACAGCCCCTAAGTTTGCTCATAGTTTGTACAGAGAGATCCCATAAAACTATGGCAGCATAGGTATTCCCCTGTACTAAGCATAATTCAGCAGGAACAGAGCCTAAATTTGCTCTTAGTCTGTACAGAGAGATCCCATAAAACTATGGCAGCATAGGTATTCCCTGTACTAAGCACAATTCAGCAGGAACAGCCCCTAAATTTGCTCTTAGTCTGTACAGAGAGATCCCATAAAACTATGGCAGCATAGGTATTCCCTGTACTAAGCACAATTCAGCAGGAACAGCCCCTAAGTTTGCTCATAGTCTGTACAGAGAGATCCCATAAAACTATGGCAGCATAGGTATTCCCCTGTACTAAGCACAATTCAGCAGGAACAGTCCCTAAGTTTGCTCATAGTCTGTACAGAGAGATCCCATAAAACTATGGCAGCATAGGTATTCCCTGTACTAAGCACAATTCAGCAGTATGAACTGTAGTGCCCAATAGCTCCATATTTGATTTAAACCAGTGCCGTTAATATTTTTCTTGAAAGGATTATGCATCATACACAATTAAAAAAACAATATTTGCCAGCATAGTGAACCTTTCACACACCATGATGCAAATAAATGACAATAAAATATAAAGGTTACATTTCAATGCAAAATAGCCAGAAAAAATACTTCACATTTCCCCATAAAATATTATTAAAATATAATCATGATTTTTATAATGTAATTTTTATTTCTAAATGACACTTGTTTACACTGCAAATAATTCTCTCTACAATATAAAATTTTATTCCTGAACCAGCAAGTGCATTTAATTATAATATTGATGTGTAAGTGCATCTCGGGTCATTTTGCCTGGTCATGTGATTTCATTAAGAGCCAGCACTTTAGGATGGAACTGCTTTCTGGCAGGCTGTTGTTTCTCCTACTCAATGAAACTGAATGTGTCTCAGGAGGACCTGGATTTTACTATTGACTTAGCCCTACCATGCAGCTGTTATCTTGTTTTAGGGCAGAGACACACGTTGCTATTTCGGGAGATTAGTCGCCCAGCGACAAATCGCTTCTTCTTCGGGTGACTAATCTCCCCGAACTGCCTTCCTGCCGGCTGGCTACAACGTAAATTGCCGGCGTGATGGCACTCGGATCGCTTCAGCTTTCCGAAGTCACTCCGAAGTTTCCTTGTGAGGCAACTTTGGAAAACGAAGCTTTCCGAGTGCCGTCCTGCTGGCGATTTACATTGTAGCCGGCGGGAAGGCAGTTCGGGCAGATTAATCGCCCGAAGAAGTCGCTGGGCGACTAATCTCCCTAAATAGCAGCGTGTGTCTATGCCCTTAGGGAACTGCTATCTGTTTACCTTCCCATTTTTCTGTTGTTAGGCTGCTGGAGGGAAAGGGAGGGGTGATATAACTCCAACTTACAGTACAGCAGTAAAGAGTGACCAGTTTTTTAGAGCACAAGTCACATGACTGGGGGCAGCTAGGAAACTGACAATATGTCTAGCCCCATGTCAGATTTCAAAATTAAATATAAAAAAAAAATCAGTTTTCTCTTTGGAAAAGACGTCTGCTGGAGCAGCCCTATTTGAAAAAAAACAACAACATTTTTTTTCCCCGTATCCCTTTAAAGCAGCTGACTTTGATCCCATACTCACAAATTGTAAATAGAGTGTCCATATTTTCTTTGTTAGAATTGGAGTCGATGTGTAGGGTGGAAGGGACGAAAGTCAAGTTGCCGGTATCAATGGAGACTTCTGGGGTTATGGAAGAGACTGTGACTGGCTCAAGGCTGATGCTGCCCCCGTGCAGAGACACTGAAGTTAAAAGCTGGGGGTTACTGTTCATGGCCACAGTATGGATAGTATCACTTTCCGAACGAGTTGCCATGTGATGCTCCGACTCCATAAGTTCTAAGGATCCACTGTGAAGCGGTAACACAACAGCATCAGGGGGTAGACTCCCATCCACAGTGAGGGGCTCATGAGAGCGAGAGACATTAGAGATCTGCCCGTGCTCTGCTGCGACTCCTTCCATGCTTAGCTCTTCTGTAATGCCGTCCGATGAGATGGGACTGTTAACTCTGGAGACACTACCCATAGTAATCGCAGCGTCCAGCTCGTGACTATCACTGGGGTGCAGGCTCTGTGTTGTGTGCCCAGCAACCGAGCGAGAGTCTAACGATCCAATTCCAGTCTCTAAGCCCACAGATCCCGCAGGCTGATAAGGGTCCAGAGGCTGAGGAGCGATGGAAACCGAAAGGCCGTCTACGTTTAGTGAGCCGGGGTGTATGTACTGCGGCGGGGGTCGGTCAGCTAGATACGAGAGGATTCCTGCCAGGTAAACACAACAGGACATGAGATTCTCCATATGATTCTCAATAACTCCTACACACCCTATAATAATGGACTCTACGTTTGCCATATTGATAAAACCTGCCAATTGGAGGCAAAACCAGCCAATTGGGTTTATTTAAAGGGGTTGTTAACCTTTGAGATAACTGTTAGTATGATGAGAGTGATATTCGAGACAATTTGCAATTTATTTTAATTTTTTTTTTTATCACTGAAAGTTATTTAGCTTTTTATTCAGTAGCTCTCCGGTTTGCAATTTAAGGAATCTGGTTGCTAGGGTCAAAATTACTCTAGCAACCATGCACTGAATTGAACGAGAGACTGAAATATGAATAAAAGAGGGCCTAAATAGAAAAATGTGTAATAAAAAAAATAGCAAAAACAACAAATATACGTAGCCTTGCGGAGCATTTGTTTTTAGTTGGGGTCAGTGACCCCCATTTGAAAGCTGGAAATGGTCAGAAGAAAAAAATAACACAAAAAATATAAAACAAAGTCCAACTGAAAAGTTGCTTAGAATTAGCCATTCTATGTTATACTAAAAGTTAATCTAAAGGTGAACCACAACTTGTCTACGGTGGCCTAGCCCTAAAGGCTGGTTACTGAAATCCCAATAAATACTGTAGCTTTCATTAAAGGAGAAGGAAAGGCTAAAATTAAGTAAGCTTTATCAGAAAGGTCTATATAAATACACCAGTAAACCCCTCAAAGTAATGCTGCTCTGAGTCCTTCTATTGTGTACTCATGGGCTTCTGTATCAGACTTCCTGTTTTCAGCTTAAACTACCAGGGCTAGGGCTTGAGCATGCTCAGTTTGCTCCTCCCCTCCCATCCCTGCTATAATCTAAGCCCAGAGCTAATAGTGAGCAGGGAGAGACTCAGGCAGGAAATGATATCACACCAAGCTAATATCGCAGCTGCTATTCTAAACAAACAGAGAGAGCTTCTAGAGCGGATTACTCAGGTAAAGCATTCTTCAGAATAAATATTGTGTTATAGCTTGCACTCGTGTGTCTAATCTATTGGCAATGAACTGCTTTTTTAGCTTTCCTCCTCCTTTAAGAAAGGAAGCCCACTTTACCTGGCAATATATGCCTGAAGTAGCTGCTCTCCAGGTGAGGATAAGGCGGAGGAGGAAGGGGGTAGTTCCTCTCTGGGAGACCACACATCACACCGCGGTCTCCTATACCCATGGGAAGCATCACTGAGAGGGCAGAAGGGAGAGAGCTTAAAGATGGACCCAGGTTCGGGATTGCCACTGGTAAACCTGAAATAGAAGAACAAAGACATTTGAAAACAAAAAGGAGATTTTGTGTACTCACCGTTAAATCTCTTTCTCTTCATTCGCTTGGGGGACACAGGGGGGTATAGCTGCTACCAGTAGGAGGAGGACACAACAATATGAAAATAAAACTAGCCCCCTCTCCGCTGGCTATACTGCTCCAGCAGGCGGAGCCAAGTCAGTTTTTTAACAAAGAACTCAGGAAACATGAATATAACATAAGCCAAAATGCATAATAACATTAAACCTAACTAGACCATGTCTGATTGACAGAATGCCCCCTATCCAGGGAGGGAAGCCCCGTGTCCCCCAAGGACTGAAGGGAAAGAGATTTAACGGAGAGTACACAAAATCTTCTTTTCTCCAGTGTCAGCTTGGGAGACACAGGGACAGTGGGAACGTACCAAAGCTGTCCCCTTGCATAGGGTGGGAAGTATAGGCCTAAGTGGAAGAGACCACTCTGGCTTCAAGAACATTCAGAATTCGCAAAGGTATCAAAATGATAAAATTTTGCAAAAGAGTGGATAGATGTCCACGTAGCTGCTTTGCATAGCTGCTCAGCCGAGGCTTGGTTTCAGAAGGCCCAAGAAGTGCTCATCCCCCTGGCAGGAGATGGACAAAAGGTCGGAACAGTGATTTCTTGATTGAGGTGAAAGGTTGACACCACCTTGGGTGAAAAAGAAGGTATTGTACAAAGTACATTGTCCTGATGGAATATTAGGTAGGGAGGTTTACATGAGAGGGCACTTAATTCTGAGACTCTCCTAGCCATAGCAATTGGCAGAAGGAATATTGTCTTCCATGTGAGCCTATGTAAGGAGATCGATGCCATTGGTTCGAATGGAGGACCTTAAAGAGCTGGCAGAACGACAACAAGGTCCCAAGATGGAGTCGGTGTTTGTATTGGTGGTGCCAAGTGAGCCACCCCTTGTAGGAAGGTCTTGACATCAGGAAGTAGAGCTAAGTGTTCCTGGAATAAAATAGATAAGGCTGAAAGCTGTGCCTTGAACCTAGAGATAGTCCCTCTTGTAAGAAGTCCAGGATGTTGGGAATGGACAATTCATCAAACTCTCTGTTATGTTGAGTACACCATCCCTGGTATGTGTTCCAAACTCTGTGATAGGTTTTTGCAGAAACAGGTTTGCGGGCTGCTCGCATTGTGATTACTACCTTGTCGGAGAACCCCTTTCTATTTAGGATGTGGGTCTCAAGAGCCATGCCGTCAATTTGAGGTTTTTTGGGTTGGGATGATGAATGGGTCCTTGTGTCAGAAGATCTGGCAGTAGAGGTAGATCCAGGGATCTTCTATCGAAAGATTGACTACATCCGAGAACCATGTTCATCTTAGCCATCTGTGAGCTATGAGAATTAGAGTAGTCTGTTCTCCCTGGAGCTTTCTGATTGTCCTTGGAATGAGAGAAATTGGTGGGAAGGTGTAGGCTAGCCGAAATTCCCACTTTGATGTTAGTGCGTCTGCGCCTAGGGCTAGAGGGTCCCGGTATCTGGCAAAAAAAGTCTGCTACCTTTCGGTTTGACGGGTGACCATCAGGTCCACCTCCGAAACGCCCCATCTCGTTGTTATCTTGTTCAAAATCTCCTTCTTTAGGGACCATTCCCCTGGGTCAAGAGACTGTCTGCTTAAGAAGTCTGCTTCCTAGTTCTGGATTCCTGGAATATATATGGTGGACAGCAGTGTTTGGTTTGTTTCTACCCACTGAAATATGAGTCTGACTTCGTTCAGTGTCCCTCTGCTTCTTGTCCCCCCTTGATGATTTATGTAGGCAACTGCCGTGGAGTTGTCGGATTGTATCTTGACAGCCTGACCTGACAGTTCCCTCTGCCAATGTTTGAAGCTTAGACAAATTGCCCGTATTTCGAGGTTGTTGATCGATAAGTTGTTGTCCTCCAGTGTCCGCAGACCCTGTGCTGTTTTTCCCTCTCTGCTCCCCAACCGAATAGACTTGCGTCTGTACTTAGGATGTGCCATTGTGGGTTTCCGAGCGGTCTGCTGGTCACTAGATTGCTTTCTTTTAACCACCAAAGGAGGGATGACCTGGTCCCCCTGGAAATGTGTAATAATTCTTTTTCCATGTCGATAATATGTTCCACTGTAGATCTCTGAGATGGAACTGGGCTAGAGTCACTGCCTCTATCGTCGAAACCTTAACACCCAGCACCTTCATACAGAACCTGGCTGTGTGAGACCAGTGACCTGACTAGTGACTGGAGGTGAATTATCTTCTCGTGTGGGAGAGATATTCTATGCGTTGCCATGTTGAACTGTATTTCCAGAAAAACCGTCGAGACACCATCCCAGTTCTTGAAGTGTCGTCATGGTGAGGCAGAGTGCCTGCTGTGTTTCTGGGGCTGATGGAGCCTTGATTAACAAGTCGTCCAGGTAAGGGGTAATCGAGATGTCCTTGTTGCGTATTACTTCCATCGCTGCTGCCTTGACCTTTGTAAACACCCGAGGTGCTGATGTCAAACGGGAGTGAAGTGAATTGGAAGGGAAGGTTTTGAAAGGCAAAGTGTAAAAATCCTTATAAAATGGTTATGTGCAGGTACGCATCTTTTATGTCGAGAGATACCAGAAATTCGCCTGGTGTCATTGCTGCGATGACAGAACAAAGTGACTGCATCTTGAACCTGCGCGTGCGGATGAATTTGTTTAGCTCCTCAAGGTCTAGATCTGGATGAAAGGTACGGTCCTTTTTGGTCCTGCCAAGAGGATCTGGCTTTTCCCTCCCAACGGCTTCTTCCCGCAGCCTGATTGCATGGTAGGGATGATCTGGAGCTCTTGCTTTGTGAGCTATGAAAAAATGTTCCTCTTTCTCCTCGCCAGCGAAAGGAAGATCTTGCTTTTGGTTGTGGCAGCAGAGTGCTTTTGCCACCCGTAGCTTGACTGATTATTTTGTCCAGATCGGGGCCTGAACAGTAATTTACCCTTAAAGGGGATGGAGGTTAGTGACTTTGAGGAGAGTCTGCTCACCGTAGTTTTAGTCAGAGAGACCAGCGAGCGGCTACCGCTAGTGTGGCCGTGCGACTAATCACTTGTACAGAATCCAGGGAAGCTTCTCCAATATAGTCAGATGCTTCCTTGATTTGTGAGGCCCACCGTGCCAACTCCTGGCGTGGTGTCCCTGATTGGATAGCCTCAAGAAGAGAATCTGACCAAGATCGCATGGCTCTGCTAACCCAGGCCGTGGCTAATGCTGGTCGCAATGAGGTGCCTGTGGCCGAGAAAATGGATTGTAGAAGCCCTTCTAGTTTCTTATCTGTAGCATCCTTGATGGATGAAGCATCTGGGACAGGTAACGCTGTGTTTTTGGAGAATCTGCTGAGGGTGGTGCAGACCACTTTTCAGCAGATTCTGCCTGAAAGGGGTAGAGCTTTAGAAATCTGTGGTAAGCTTGGAAACGCCTTTCTGGTTTATTTGATCGAGTTGTGAATGAGATGGAAATAGTGATGTTTTACTATGTCTCTTGAAGAGTGGGTTAGTCGATTCTGCTGATGTAGTAGGTTCCTGAAGGTTTAGAGTATCTAGTACTGCTAGAATTAGAGAGTCAACTGCCTCAAGAATGTGAGTGAGGATCATCCTCATCATGGTCACTTGTAGATAATTTGCCCTGTGAGAGCATAGGGTCTGGAGGAGGGAGTGAATAGTAACAGGTGTCCTCTGAGGAGGAAGGGGGTGCCCTCCGTTTGTGTGCCTTGGGCATAGGATTGTCTAATCAGGATAAGAGTTTGTCTAAGGATTGGGCAAGTTTTGGTATGCCTGTAGCCAATTGAGATGCCCATTGTGGAACATCTTGTGAGGTTGTGGGGGAGGAATTTACAGGAGCATTTCCCTTGTCTCCTTGAGGATCCTGAGATCCTATTGGATGAGCAGGACCTGGAAGTTCTGGATCCTGAGCCATGGGCTTGCAGCTAGAGCATAGAGGGTCTGTGTGCCCAGTGAGTAAATTCTTGCAACATTTTGCACACGCCAAATATTTAATGGTGGCTGAAGTGGCCCCTCTGGAGAAGAGGGCATCGCTAAGTTCCTCAGACACGGTAAAAGGAAAAACCTTACCGGTTGTGTAAGAGAGAATCAGACTGCTCCCTGAGATTTTGTCAAAATACTGAGCTCAACCTGCAGTGAATGGCAGAGGTTATAGCCAATGTGGATGGCGGAACGTTAGAGCCCTTATAAGCCGGAGCTTCGGCAGTGCCTTGTCCCACAAGGTATATTTCCCATATGGCGCGAATATCTGTTGCCTCGCCAGGGAATTAGGCAGAGACGGAAATGCGTGTGTTTCCGGTGGCGCGCCTCGGGCAGCCGCCGCGCCCAATTATCGGTGCCGAGTTTGAAAAATTCGGAAAGGGACTTAGTGGAACCTCCCCACTCCCCTCTCCATATCGAGAGAATGTCCCGGGGAGACGCCTGTGGTGCGGTGTTCGCACATCTGCGCGGGAGAATGTAAGGAAGGGAACTATTAGGCCCTTGCCCTGTGTTAACTCAGGCGCCGTCTTATGTTGCGCACTGCTCCCTTAACCTCGGTCCTGATTGGAAGGTGGGGGGAAGAGCTGTTAAAATTGCTCATTCCGGGGGTAGAGAAGTATACTCACAGTGTGGATTCGCTTGTCCCTCCTAGTCGTCCGGCAGTCTAATCTCTCCCTGTGAAGTGAATGGAGAGTTAAGCAGTGACTGGGTGGTTGGTGTTGAAACACAAACACTAATAACCCTGGAGACAATCCCACGTATGAAGAGGAATATTCCATACCCCCTACTCAGTGTAGGGGATGTAAACCTCTTCAATTTGACTGTTAGCTGACTTATGTAATCGTAAAAAGCTTCAGTAGAAAAAAGAAAATGTCCTCCTCTTGAGGACACAACAAAAAACTGACTTGGCTCCGCCTGCTGGAGGGATATAGCCAGCGGAGGAGGAGCTAGTTTAATTTTCATATTGTTGTGTCCTCCTACTGGTAGCAGCTATACCCCACTGTCCCTGTGTCCCCCAAGCTGACACCGGAGAAATGTTTGTGAGAAGCATTACATTTAAAATGGGGGGGGGGGGAAAAACACCAGGATAAATTTAACTTCCCCTTTCCTCTTCCTTACCTGGTGCTGGAAGAGTATTATGTGGAGGGGAGCCAGAAAGCCCAAGATGACTCCCTGAGACCGGGAGAGAATTGGTAACGGAGGAAGATGTCAGCTGGTCCATCCCCACAGTGCTGAGGTTCAGCTCATTCATTCTGTGAGTACCAGAGAAAACAGGTCTTGCATTAAACACACACATTATATTTTATATATATATACATATATATAACGGTGCACAAGTGACGATTACATACAACTTCACGTATTTAAAGGATAAGTAAACCTTAAAAATAAGTGAATATAAATTGATCAGGGGGCTATTCTATTATTTATTTTTTTTAATTCCAAGATATTAAGGGATACATGTAATGTTAATATGAGTGAATTTTGTTACAACAGCGCCACCTGCTGGTCAGTTTCCCCCCAAAAATCTGATCACCGAGTAGTCAAGGAAGTTGTCAGGAGAATGAAAGCAGCGAGTATAGCGGTACCTGTAATGCATCTGATGCCGTCACGGTGATCTCTGGTAGAACAGGACTAGGGGTAAATTAAAAAAAAAAAAAAAAGCCAAAGTTAACAACACGAGCAAATCTTTTCCGTGGCTATTATTTCACGATGAAGAGCAGAATGCTCACCTATATGGACAGCGTCATTTTCTGGAAGTTCTTGCATGTGGCTGTGATCCGCCAATGAAATCCATGGGTCTGTGGAGTCAGAAATGTTTCGCCCTCAGGTAGTTACAAGGCAAATGGCGGCAGCAGCAGGTCACAGTTGAACAAAGGCCTTGGTGATGGGTCATTTTGGTGATGCCTTGATGCTAAGGTCACAGAAGGAAAGGGTATTAGTGTTTGCAGATGGCACAAAACTATCCAGCCCAATTAATTCCATCCAGGATGTGGCACTTGCAACAAGATCTTGACAAACTGGCAATCTGGGCAGCTAAGTGGCAGATGAGATTCAATGTTGATAAATGTAAAGTCCTGCACCTGGGATGTAACAATATCCACTTATACCCTTAATGGGACTGCACTAGGCAAATCCATAATGGAGACGGAGCTTGGAGTCCTTGTAGATGATAAACTTGTCTGTAGCAAGTAATGCCAGTCAGCATCATCAAGGGCAAATAAAGTCTTGAGCTGTATTAAAATGGCCATAGAGTCACGGGAGGAGGGGGTCCCACTGTATAGAGCATTGTAAGGCCCCATCTAGAATATGCCGTACAGTTTTGGTCTCCATCACTCAAACAGGACATTATTGTATTAGAGAGGGGACAGAGAAGGGCAACTAAGCCGGTAAAGGGAAAATCTTAGCTATAAGGAAAGACTGGCCAAGCTGGGGGTGTTCACGCTGTAGAAGAGGCGCTTAAGGGGTGATATGATAACTATGTATAAATATATAAGGGGATCATATAATAATCTCTCAAATGCTTTATTTACCATTCCACAAGGTCACCCATTCCGATTAGAAGAAAAGAGGTTCCAGCTAAATATTGGGAAGGGGTTTGTTACAGTGAGAGCTGTGAAGATGTGGAATTGTCTCCCTGAATCAGTGGTACAGGCTGATACATTAGATAGGTACAAGGAAGGGTCGGATGCTTTATTCACCAGTAGCTCCTCCCAGCAGACAGGAGGGAGCCAATGAGATTAGAGGAGGGAAAGGGGTGTTTCAGGGAGAGCTGGGAAGTGAATCAGTGGTACAGGCTGATACATTAGATAGGTATAAGGAAGGGTCGGATGCTTTATTCACCAGTAGCTCCTCCCAGCAGACAGGAGGGAGCCAATGAGATTAGAGGAGGGAAAGGGGTGTTACAGGGAGAGCTGGGAAGTGAATCAGGGGTACAGGCTGATACATTAGATAGGTATAAGAAGGGGTTGGATGGTGTTTAGCAAGTGAGGGAATACAGTGATATGGGAGATAGCTCATAGTACAAGTTGATCCAGGGACTAGTCCAACTGCCATTTTGGAATCAGGAAGGAATTTTTTTTTTTTTTAGAGAGGCTTCACATGGTTTTTTTGCCTTCCTCTGGATCAACTGCCAGTTAGACAGGTCTTAAAAGATATACCGGTAGTCTTAAAAGGTTGACCTTGATGTCTTTTTTGCAACGTAACTATGATGGAGATTCGCACTGCTGTAGAGATCTCTGCTTTTATTATGGTTGCCACCTTTGCTGATTGCTAAACCCGAACACAGGGGGCGGGCAGAGAACATTGGGGGTGGGGCAGTGATGTAGGAACAGGCATGATGACATCAGAGGTGGGGTTATGACACCAGGGCAAGGTTATTGCATCACTTAGATGCAACTGGCTGGATTTCTATCCAATTTTCGCAATGTTTTAAAGTGTTGATGCCCAGTTCAAAACACAGATGGCAACCCGATCGCTATCTCTATTCTTCCTGAGGATTAAGTCCAATCCTTTTATGACACGTATGAGATCTTTTATATGGAAATCAGTTATCCAGAAAGCTCTGAAATACAGCAATGCTCATTTAGAAAAAAAACATTATTTTTGATTGATTTGCTTTTTTTTTTGTATCTGTGATAAAAAGAAATGCTTTTCGTGTACAGTATCGGCCAGATTATTGTTGGGGTTTCATAAGGTTGAAAATGAAGCCTTACAAAAAACCAAAACAGTTTGGGTCAAAACCTAACAGGTGGCAAACCTAGTTTAGCTATTGTGGAATATATCTGATATTTCGTCTGCAGTTCCCCTTTAAATGAGGGGCACCCCAGCTCAATGCTTTGTGTCGCATCAATATGGCAGCGCCTTGCCTCACACAAACAGGAGCTGTGCATCTCTTTATCCCTCACACTAGCCCCTTGTACATCCCACAGCTCTTCTGTCTCTGCTCATCCCACGCACGCCCCCCAAACCTTTAGAAATACAACCCGCCTCCTTCCCTCACCGTCCGCTCTCGTTTACGAACCTCATCCCGCTCACAGCTTCCGAATCCACAACCAAGATGGCGGAAGCGGAAGTGACATCCGCAGCAAGGCACGGCCAATCGCGTAGCAGGTTGGAGGTCACGCGAGTAGGCGTTCCGAGGGCGATGCTGAGGAGAGAGAGAGAAAGAGAGAGAGAGCTGTTGCCATGGATCCCGCGAAGCTCTCTTCCCCGGCTATATATGTTGTGATAGTGTTTATGTGTGTGCACTTCCGGGTCTGGCAAAGAAACATTATCTTCCTGTTGTGCCAGTGTAATATTTAGGGAAGTGCATTATACATGAGCAATTATACATGAACAATAAAATATCTTATTAAAAGGCGTAGTCTGCTGTCATTTATGTGGGTTTCTTGGTTCCCAAAGGTGTAACATACAACGGCTGAGCTTCCTGTGGTGCTTGGCTCATTATCTCTGTTTATTAAATGGGTGGTTCACCTTTAAGTTAACTTTTTAGAGTGTTATAGAATGGGCAACTTTTTAATTGGAATTCATTATTTATTTTTTGTCGTTTTTGAAATATTTGCCTTCTTCTGACTCTTTGCAGCTTTCAAATGGGGGTCACTAAAGGACAAATGCTCTGTAAGGCTACATGTTTATTGTTATTGCTACTATTTCTTATTCATCTTTCTATTCAGGGCTCTTCTATTCATATTCCAGTTTCTTATTCAAATCAGCACATGGTTGCTAGGGTAAATTGGACCCTAGCAACCAAATTGCTGAACTTGCAAACTCAAGAGCTGCTGAATAAAAAGCTTAATAACTAGGGATGCACCGAAGCCCCGAATCCTTCGCTAAAGATTCCACAGAATACCGAACCAAATACTAATTTGTATATTCAGCCAAGATTTGGTACGGCCGAGAAGAAGGAATCAACCGAATCCGAATCCTGCTGAAAAAGGCCGAATCCCAAACTGAATCCTGGATTCGGTGCATCCCTATAAATGACTCAAAAGCCTCAAATGATAAAAAATGAAAACCAATTGCAAATTGTCTCAGAATATCCCTCTCTGCATCATACTAAAAGTTAACTCAAAGGGGAACAAACCCTTTAAAGGAAAACTATACCCTCCAAACAATGTAGGTCTCTATAAAAATATAATGCATGAAAAAACTCATTTGTGAAACCCTGCTTCATGTAAATAAACCTTTTTCATAACAATATACTTTTTTTGTAGTATGTGCCATTGGATAATCATAAATAGAAAACTGCCATTTTAAAAAATAAGGGCCGCCACCCTGGGAACGTATGATTCACGTGCACACAAACATACAATACTTGTTAGGTCACATGAGCCAATTAACAGACAGAGTTTTGTCTTTTGCTTCCACACTTCTTCCTGTTACAGTTAGAGCTGCAGTATTTCTGGTCAGGTGATCTCTGAGTCAGCACACAGACCATCACAAAATGGTGGCTCAAGGCACGAGATGTAAAAGGGCAATATTTACTTACTTAAATATATAGACCAGTTTGGTAAGATTCTTTAATATGCCACTTAATATGATATAAACTATCTGTTGCTCAAGTATTCATTTTGGGGGTATAGTCCTTTAAATTGGCCCTGGGGGTGTCAGTAGAAGTTGCTGGGCCCCTAGGTCTGGATTTGCGAAAATAGGCCCTGGCATTTCAAGCCCACAGAGGCCCAAACATCCCCCACAATCAGGCTAAATAAATAGTCAATAAAAGTCTGTGGCTTCTTGGTTTGTTTGCAAATTCGTAACATAAAATGGCTGACCCTCCCCCTTGGCTCCTTATCTCTGTTTATTAAATTGGCCCTGGGCTTGTAAATAGAAGTTGATTGGCCCAAAGATTGGGGTTCAAAATAGGCCCTGGCATTTCAAGTCCACAGAGGCCCCATACTCAGGCTCAATACAGAGTCACTGTCTGTGGCTTCTTATCTCAAACTCCAGTCATTCAATAGCAGAAATGTTGAAGCATGAGGTCGACTTAGAAATTAAATGAGGACTGTAATTAGAAAATGAAAAAGGGTTGATGTGTCCAAGCCTGGCTTTATATCCCTTGCTGCCCCCGGCACTTCTTCTAGGGTTGCCATCTTTGTTGATGGCTAAACCCAATCCGGGGGGGGGGGCAGGGCAGAGAGCATTGGGGGTGGGGCAGTGATGTAGGGACAGGCATGATGACATCAGAAGTGGGCACAATGATGTTGGTGGAGTTATGACACCTGGGTGAGGCTACCTAAAGGTGGCAACCGTGTCTCTATGCTGCTCGATGAGTAAGCCCAATCCTTTAATTACAGGTATGAGATCTATTATACAGAAATCAATTATCCAGAAAGCTCTGAAATGCAGCTTATTTCTATATTTTTATTATTAAAATTGGCAGTGGGCATAATGGCCAGGTATCAAAGCTAGAAAGGTTCAGCCATTTTGGATTTTGCGGCAAGAGAAAACAACCGCTCTTTAGAAAAAAAAGAAAACATGAAAGGAGCTGAACCCTGATGCTATAGGGGAACCATAAGCCAAATAAATATGATGTCAGCATAAAATTAGACAACTGATAAAAACTCGTCTGTATTATAAGATTGATTATGGTACAAGAGACTCTGAGCAGAGGAGTGCTTGAAAGATGTGTGCAAGTGGAAGGCAAAGTGATTGATCCTGAAGGCCCTTGTGGTAGATCCCCGGAGATAATGCATTCCTGAGCCGTTAGGTAAGCACGGAGCATGGAGGCAGCTCAGGGGTCTGTATGTGCAACAATGTCTATTAAATGAGTTTAATAGAAGAGATGGAATACAGGTATGGGACCTGTTATCCAGAATTATTGGGACCTGGGGCTTTGTGCATAAGGGATCTTTTCGTAATTTGGATCTCCACACTTCAAGGCTTCTAAAAAGTAACTTCAATATGAAATAAACCCAATCGGATTGTTTTGCCTCCAATACGGGTCAGTTATTTCTTAGTTGGGATCGCCAGGTATGGGACGTGTTATCCAGAATGCTTGGGACCTGGGGCTTTGTGGATAAGGGATCTTTCCGTAATTTGGATCTCCACACTTGCCTCCATTAAGGGTTAGTTATATCTTAGTTGGGAAGTACAAGCTACTGTTTTATTATCAAAGGGGAAAACTTTTTTTTTTTTAAATGGGATTTGATTAAAATGTAATCGATGGGAGATGGCCTTCCCATAATTCAAAACTTTATAGATAACAGGTTTCCGTACAAAGGATCCCATACCAGTACCTATTAGGGATGCACCGAATACACTGTATTGGATTTGGCCGAATCCTTCCTGAATCCGAATCCTAATTTGCAAATGCAAATAAGGGGTGGGAAGGGGGAACATTTTTTACTCCCTTGTTTTGTGACAAAAAGTCACGCTTCCCGCCCCTAATTTGCATATGCAAATTAAGATTTAGATTCGGTTTGGCCTGGACAGAATGATTCGGCTGAATCCAAATCCTGCTGAAAAAGGCAGAATCTTAGCCAAATCCCGAACCAAATCTGGGATTCGGTGCATCCCTAGTACCTTTCTTGATGGATACTATCTACTCTAGCTGATGAATTGTAGCATGTTGTCTATTCTGGAGCCTCTTAAACTGATTTGCTGAACATTGACTGGGAAATTGCACAGCGCCCAATTTTTGGCTGGTGAAGAACCATTAAGAGATATAGAATTCCTTTCATTTTGCTCATTTTGAGGGCTAGCTGGTATCAGTGGAAATATCTGAGATAGTATGGGCTTCAAGGGCTTAAATGCTGAATGATAAGGGGCACCTTCTTAGTACTCATCTAACAAGCACTTGCTCCAGGGGGCAGGAGGACACCTATATGCCTCTTCCCATCTGCTCCTTTCCCCCTTGGAGGCCAACCAAAGATATCTGCACTCGGTAAATGAGCACAGACACCCATGGCCTTTTGGTAAGAGCAGAATATATACTGTATATATATATATATATATATATCTATGCCAGCTTGGGCCACCTGGCACACATCTCCCAGTTTCAACAGCAAGAACGGTATTTGCTGATTCCTACTTAATGTGAAAGAGACCAGACCAGCAACAAACTCAGACACATGTAATCACGTTACATCAGCAATCCTCTCATTAGACCTCTCTGATGTGCCCGCTTGCTTGGCACGTCCTCATTCATCCTTTATTTTATGTCTTGCTGAATTTCCTTCCCTCCACATCTATGAGGATAAAGGCGATTTACATTGATGATTTATGTCACTAAGCCTTTAATTCTTCCAAACAATCTGAAACACCTTATACTGTAACTTGATCTGGCTCACCTTCGAAATTTTTTTTTTTACCAGTTAAAAGGCAACGGGTTGAGAGCATTACCTGCCTGGGGAGGGACACAGAGGTGGAGATGGATAAGTGAAGAATTTAAGATCTAGGCTAACATTAGATGAACATACCCACATAAAGAGAAGCATTTGTTTGAAAGTATTGTACAGAACACTCCAGCAGGTAGTGTTGTCCTAGGGCTATAAACCACTCAGCTTGCTGGATGTCATCAGATTATTACAGATCCATATCTAAGAAACTCTCAGAACTCCAAGGAACCCACTGTTTCTCAACAGAGCAGCCGGTGTTCTCTGAGAAACCTTCTTGGTGAATCCCATAGGACCATATGTAAGGTAAGCTTTCTTTCCATAGACTTCTGTGATAAACCTGTTGCTGTTTGCTCCCATACCTTCTCATGATGCCTATTGTCTGGTCTACTAAACAGAATTGTTGAACTTCTCCAAAAGGTTGGTGTTGCTTTGTCTACTCCAATATTCTCCAAACAGAGACTCGTGAGAAACATGTTACTCGCCAAGCCTTTGGTTGTTGCTCTCAGTAGCCTCAAAGCAGGTGCTTATTTTGAAATCCTTGCCTTGAGGGCAAGTTTTGGTTGCATAAAAACCAGGTATACTGCCAAACAGAGCCTCCTGTAGGCTCCAAGTTCACATAGAGGCTACCAAGTAGCCAATCACATCCCTTTTTTTTACACCTCCTGGAACTATTTTCATGGTTGTGTTGCTCCTCGACTCTTGAATGTTAAAAAAGGTTGGGGAGCAATTCTACTATTGGACCATTGGTCTATGGCAAGAGATCATTGCTAACCCGATCTGAAAGACCAATGCTGGACTATGGTGTATTCCAAAAGTTCACTTGTTGCAAAAGACCAACATTGATCTACATATTTCTGAAGCCCAGGGCTTATCTGTTCTGCTCCTCAAATTCCAACGTTGCTGATGATCCTCAATGACATTAGAGCAATATATTTTGCCGTTATCGGGTGTTTTTGCTAAGTTTGGTGGTTGACCTCAGATGGTTTTGGAGGAAATGGGCCACAGGAAGGCTGTGCTAAAAAGAGCTGAGGGATGTATTCAAACTTGGACCTTCAGAGGGACCTGGTCAAATGTCTATTGTGCCCTAACCTACAACTCTACTACCCTACAAGTGATGGGCAGTTCTGATCTCAAGATGCTCTGCAGTAGCAGAAAGCTTTATCTTTTAGTGGCAGCACATTTCCCCCATTGTTACTAGACCATATTTACTCTCTACCAGCAATAGAAGATGCTGTACACCAGTTTTGCTTTTTGGCAATGTTTCCAATGGATCTTGGAGAAGAGTAGGCAACACTGTAATTATTGGCCTAACTATAACAAATACATTTTGTATTTGTGTATTTGAGTATCCCAGCCACCACCACTTGCTATACCACCTTCATGCCTATCCCTCTGGCAGAGCAGTTTTTTGGGTTTATGGGTCAAGCCGAGAACACAACACAGAGGAAACATTGGGGAAAAGTGTTGACTGGAGCCTATAGGATATTAGGGGTCATTTACCTAGTGTAGGGTAAGTTGTAAGTGCAAAAAACAGATGCACCCCTTAATGCTCTTGCGTCTGGAGGCGATATGGATGACTCCCAAACAAATAATTAAATCAGCCCCACATCTTGCTGGTGTCACATCCCATTCTCCCCATAGTGAACCTTGATGTTTAATTGCAGTTACTTGTACTGTAAATAATAATGGCCGGTGTTGTAGCCCTAATAGGGGTTAGAAAAAATGTTTTTGAAGTTCTCATGATATAACACCTTGCAAATTGCATATCTCTCATACCAGCTCACATCTAAAGCCCCTGCTGATTACCAGAGAAGCTCAATATGTTGATGTTTTCTTTCATTTGCTTCCCCCTCCCCAGTGTTTCGGGATTTTCGGCAAAGCTTTAAAGAAGGAAGATTCCATCCTCCTCCCGTTCCATCGCCTCCCTCATTATTCTGGGACGTGCACTGATCACAGAGTTGACTCCTTTTAAGTTTGGATTAAAGAAGTTGACAGAAAGCAGGGAATAAGGAAGAAGATTATCTCAGGATTACTATGGCAGACAGGACCCCATCCAACTGTAAATAATGGCTCAAGGTCTTCCTTTAATGTCATTAATTATTCAAAGGGATATTATCATCAAATAGAACCCACCCTTTTTTTTGCTCTAAATTTTTCTACAAGTTTCAGATTCCCAGTGGTTGTAGGACTTTTACAGTTGAAGTCCACCTTGGAGGTCACACCAGTGGCGAAGGACCGCCTGAGCTCATAACAAGGTTACAGATATATGAAAATATTTGCCATAGAAGAGCAAGTGAGTGCACACTCACATATACAAGTGTATCTGAATTTCAAGGAACATCTAGAAGAGCAAATGTGTTCTCTTAACTGGAGCAACTTCAGCTACTTCTCCATCTTCTTCCAGGCCACAAAACAATGCTTTTAGGCATAATCTAATGATTAGGCTCAGCACTGATATTTGGGGATAATAAAATGGAAAGCATGGACAACAGTGAAAGGAACATGTTCTATAATATGGTATCGATGCATTCAGTGGGTCTACCTTGGGGTTTCCATATGGACCATGGACAAGCACCATTAAGGGAACAGTATGGCATTGCTTTTCATGTTGACTCCTCGTGCTGGTGTCCAAGTCACACTGGGCACTTGCCATACATTCCTTTTGAGAACCAGTTGGGGCTCTGCGATTATTCCTCAGAGCCGGCCTTCATCAGGAAGAGAAATGAGAGAGAGAGGCAACGAGTAAGGTGTGTTAACGAGGGCTATGCCCGACTCCGCCAACATCTGCCCCAAGAACTGCCAGAGAAACGTCTCAGCAAGGTGGAGACTCTAAGGGCGGCAATTCAATACATCAAACATCTTCAGAACATACTAGAACTGGGAACTCTACGGCCTCCAGGGACAGAACTCTTCTCTGATACACAAGCCCAGTCCTCTATCTCAGCACCAAGAGCTCCATCCAAAAACCTAGTGCCATAGGCTCTCCTTGTACAGAAGAACATAAACAAGAGGCCCCCTGAGAGACACATTATTCTTAAGCAAATAGAACCCCAAACCATCATTCTTCCTCTTTCTTTCAACCAGCTTTATCTTTCCATAAGAAATCTGCTAAATTGGTACGTTTAATTGCAATTGGACCTGGTGCCATATGCTTGTGCGGAGAACATGGGATTTTCTTCTCATTTGGTTTTCCCATTATATTTTTTCACTGGAGTTTCCTTGACATAAAAGATGATATTTCTGTACTTTTTAAACGTCTGTGTTTTATTGAGAATTGAAGCATCAAGACGTGGTGTCTCTTTTTCCCAATGCCGGCTGTACTGCCTGGCATGTAGCCCCAATTAAGTGGCACCCAAAGGTGTAACTATGGGAGAGCAGATCACATGAGGGACAGTAAAGGCCCTGCACAGAGTGGTGGGAATAAAACATTACATACTTAATGCAGGGGAGTTGAAATCTCAGTTTTTGCTCATGGATGGGGGCTTAGGGGCATGTTTACTAACATTGGAGATAAATATCTGGAGATGTTGCCCATGGCAACCAATTAGCAATTAGATTTAAACAGCCACAGCCAAGTTAGAAAACAAAAGAAAAGATCTGATTGGTTGCTATGGGCAACATCTCCAGAAATCTCTCCAGATATTTATCTCCAATGTTAGTAAACATGCCCCTTAGTCAGGGTTCCATTCTTGAGTGGAGGTTTCCACAAGTACAAATGCTGAGCCTAGAGGTAAATGGGGCCCACCAGGGGCTACCATTGCCAGTTGATGAAAATTTCTTGCAGCTGTCAAACCGCATCCCGTGTGCTATAGATTGTGGGTAGGCAGAGGGCCTGGGGTGGTGGCGTTTATCCAGGTGTCTCACCAGCCCAGTCTGACCTTGGCTGAGCCAAAGGATATGTCTAATGGTACTTTTCCACCTTGCACTGCACTTTGCACCCTGGATGTGTTTTAGTGATGTGCAGGCACCTCTTTAGCAGGTTGTGGGTAGGTGGTGGTCCGAACTCCACCCGTAGACTGCAGGTGACACAGCAGGTTGGGTTTGGAGAAGGCAGGTTAAAATCTCTGCCCCCCCACATATCCTCTTTACAGAGGGGCTTATGTATTTTGCTAAAATCTCTGCCCCCGACATAAGGTGTATCCCCCCCCAAATATCCTCATTATAGAGGGGCTTATGGGAAATGTACTGTGCTGGGATCTCTGCCCCCCACATTAGGTGTATCCCCCCCAAAATGACTCTTTATAGAGGGACGTATGGGAAATGTACTGTGCTGAAATCTCTGCCCCCCTGTGCACTTATATGGTCACAGAACCCCTCAGTGACTTCTAATCTCCTTATCATTTACAGTAGGGGGTACATTATCCCTTATAATACATGAGTGATACTAAGAGTTCCCTGTATAACTCAGCCTGCAGCCTTGTGCCTTTATATGGTCACAGAACAACCCCTCAGTGACTTCTAATATCCTTATCATTTACAGTAGGGGGTACATTATCCCTTATAATACATGAGTGATACTCAGAGTTCCCTGTATAACTCAGCCTGTAGCCTTGTGTCTTTATATGGTCACAGAACAACCCCTCAGTGACTTCTAATATCCTTATCATTTACAGTAGGGGGTACATTATCCCTTATAATACATGAGTGATACTCAGAGTTCCCTGTATAACTCAGCCTGCAGCCTTGTGCCTTTATATGGTCACAGAACAACCCCTCAATGACTTCTAATATCCTTATCATTTACAGTAGGGGGTACATTATCCCTTATAATACATGAGTGATACTAAGAGTTCCCTGTATAACTCAGCCTGCAGCCTTGTGCCTTTATATGGTCACAGAACAACCCCTCAGTGACTTCTAATATCCGTATTTACAGTAGGGGGTACATTATCCCTTATAATACATGAGTGATACTCAGAGTTCCCTGTATAACTCAGCCTGTAGCCTTGTGCCTTTATATGGTCACAGAACCACTCAGTGACTCTTCCTCTGTGTTACAGTGATTGCGGTCATTTCACGAATAAGAAATCAAATAAAAGTTTTTGCTTGTACGGATTATTTATTTCATCCTTTACGTTTCAAAAAAGGAACAGACCCTTGTCAAGAGTAAGGCAAATAGTGATTTGCAAAGCTGCTCAACTGAAGGGGAGAACCAATCAGGGAGCCCTGCAGGTGTTGTTGCACTACAACTCCCAGCATGATGTCATCAATCGATTGCTTGAATCATATGACGGCAAAACGGGCTGAGCGACTTGTCTCTAGTTCAGACATATTGTGGCCCTACGGGATTGTTGAGCTACAACTCTCACCAACAGCTGAACAGAACAATATCCCTAATGGGCAAATATTTAACCCTATATGTCCTCTGTATGTCGTCCCCAGGGGCCCAGAGACTCTACTTTAAACTGCCCTGACCAATAAAAAAGCAGATTTTATACAAACGAAAAACAGCTTCTTCCTGCCCCTTCTAATACCTATAAGGTATCATTGTGATACATAGTTTCAGGTCACACAAAAAAAAATATACAGGAGCCCATATTCTAATACCGTTAGAATACATCACAAAGCAGTAACCCATAGCAACCTACCAGCAATAAGCTTTGATCAGTCCACTGCAGTTGGGACAATCAGATCAAATCTAAGGCTGGTTGCTATCGGTTACTACAGCAGGGAGAAAGTTAGCCCGGTGTTAGTAAATGAAAAGAAAAGTGCTGATAATCCTCAGGCAAAAAAATTATTATTATTAATATTATTTTTGGGGCGTCGATCACTTTCCGGTGGAGAGAGAGATTTGAGAAGCTTGGCTGTAGCCGTGTAAGTGCAGAGGATTAACCCTTTGCATGCTGCAGTGCAATGACTCAATATCTGCCAGAACGACAGGTATAAAGGGCGCGAATATTGGCGTTATCAGTCACTGATTTCCCAGGAGGCCGTGCTCAACCTTTGATGACCGCAATGGGGCGCAGCTTGATGGCTTTCTTGCTGATGCCGGCATCGTGACAGGTATTCACTACGTCTGTGACGTTCTTGTACGATTCAGGAGCCTGAAAAAAATTGCATTGGTTGGTGGTTAGACATCGGATATACACAGGACCTGCCCATGAGTAATTGGAATTATTATTGGAAATATATATATATCATTTTTTAAAATTTATTTACAGTGCAATATAGGGTTTCCCAGAGTCAACATGGAAACAGTGCTCCCTCCCCTGGTTGTTTTATGCAACAGCAGGAGGTCACTGACCAAAGCTGAACCACTTACCTCTTCCATGACCAGTTTTGGGGAAGCCACGCGGATAGCGATGCCCAGGTCAGCCAGTTTGTCCAGCACATCTTGGAAATCAAGGTTTCTTCTTGATTTGGCTCTCGAGAGAGCGCGACCCTATGGATTGCAACAGCTATCAGTCGGTATAGCTTATTGTGTGCCCAGAACATTCCTTCTCTGTATATTTGTATTTATAAATATGGGAGGAGGTGCCATATTGATTCCCTTAGACAGTACAGTATGAGGGTATAGCTTATTGTGTGCCCAGAACATTCCTTCTCTGTATATTTGTATTTATACATATGGGAGGAGGGAGGTGCCATATTGATTCCCTTAGACAGTACAGTATGAGGGTAAAGCTTATTGTGTGCCCAGAACATTCCTTCTTTGTATATTTGTATTTATACATATGGGAGGAGGAGGTGCCATATTGACTCCCTTAGACAGTACAGTATGAGGGTATAGCTTATTGTGTGCCCAGAACATTCCTTCTCTGTATATTTGTATTTATACATATGGGAGGAGGTGCCATATTGATTCCCTTAGACAGTACAGTATGAGGTATAGCTTATTGTGTGCCCAGAACATTCCTTCTCTCTATATTTGTATTTATACATATGGCAGAAGGGAGGTGCCATATTGATTCCCTTAGACAGTACAGTATGAGGGTATAGCTTATTGTGTGCCCCAAACATTCATTCTCTGTATATTTGTATTTATACATATGGCAGAAGGGAGGTGCCATATTGATTCCCTTAGACAGTACAGTATGAGGGTATAGCTTATTGTGTGCCCAGAACATTCCTTCTCTGTATATTTGTATTTATACATATGGGAGGAGGGAGGTGCCATATTGATTCCCTTAGACAGTACAGTATGAGGGTATAGCTTATTGTGTGCCCAGAACATTCCTTCTCTGTATATTTGTATTTATACATATGGGTAGGAGCTGCCATATTAGACAGTAGAGTTTCATGACTCTTTGCCACATCACAGGTTCTATTGGAATAAAGTCCATATTACTCACAGCACCATGGCAGGTAGTGCCAAACGTCTCAGTCATGCCCTGGTCAGTTCCAGTGAGGACGTAGCTGCAGGTTCCCATGGTCCCACCGATCAATACCGGCTGCCCAGTCAACTGAGGGGAGAATAATTAAAAATCATACAATTGTGGAGAATACATCTGTATCCAAACGTCTCCCCGAGACTAAAGCCCCAGAGAGCTACTGTATCTGCGTTTTGCCTTCACCGATTGTGTTATACCATGTGACAACAAGTGCACAGCGGGTTCCGGCCTTGGAAATATATTCCTGCCCTGTGGGTTGTGACTCAGTAGCTGCACCAGCCCAGGACAGAAGATGGGATTAAAGGATCGCCACAATGGTGCAAGCTATAACACTATATTTAGAATGCTTTACCATATCTGATTAAACAGCTCTAGAAGCTCTCTCTCTGTTTGTTTAGGATAGCAGCTGCCAGATTAGCTTGGTGTGACATCACTTCCTGCCTGAGTCTCTCCCTGTTCATCGATTGCTCTGGGCTCAGGTTACAGCAGGGAGGGGAGGAGGGAGGGGGAAAAGGAAGGGAGGAGCAAACTGAGCATGCTCAAGCCCTAGCCCTGGAGGTTTAAGCTGAAAACAGGAAGTCTGATACAGAAGCCCATGAGTACACAATAGAAGGAAAGAAATGTGCGGTTTCTTTTGAGGACTCAGAGCAGCATTACTTTGAGGGGTTACTGGTGTAATTTATATAGACCTTTCTGATAAAGCTTACTTAGTTTTAACCTTTCCTTCTCCTTTAATACAAGTGTAATGGGCACAGTTACCTGATAATCCACAGGAATGAGGGGGTGATGGGGAGGGAAGGCTCGGGTGGCCCCCTTTCTGTGCACCAGCAGAGTCATCTCCTTCCCCTCCACCACATGTTGCTCCACCTTGGCGATGTTGTGGGACACGTCGTAGATCACGTGCATGTCCAGGTCGTCGGGAGGTGTGTTGAATACTTTGGAGAAGGCCTTAGAGGGAATAATAAAACCCCATCAGGAACTTGGTTTGGAACTGTCTGACACATCAATAGGGTCTCTATGGAGTGCACCCAAATGTGACCTCTTCGGTCTGTCCTTGGTCAGCCAACCCCCAATGGGAACATCTTATAGACAGGCAACCCAAACTTGTTAAATTAACCTTGAAATTAATGCACCTTTCCCCCACTTGGGGTTTATTTACCCTTTAGAACTCGAGACTTGACAAAGGATAAGTAAATCTTAAAAATAAGTGAATATAAAATTGATCGGGGGGCTATTCTAAGCACTTTTGCAATTTACATTCATTATTTATTTTGTTTTTATTCCAAGATATTAAAGGATACATGAACTGTTAATATGAATGAATTTTGTTACAACAGCGCCACCTGCTGGTCATTTTCCCACCAGTCTGACCACCAAGTAGTCAAGGAAATTGTCAGTAAAGAGAAAGAGGCTGATGTTCTTCTTCTTAGGAATAAAATTAGAAACCTCTCACATCTTTGTCCTCATTAATTTATTTTTTTATAGTTTTTAAATGACTTGCCTTCTTCTTCTGACTCTTTCCAGCCTTCAAACAGGGGTCGCTGACCCTATCTATTAAACAAATGCTCTTTAAGGCTACAAATGTATTTCTAGTGCTACTTTTTATTGCCGACCTTTCTATTGGGGTCTCTCCTGTTCATTTTCCAGTCTCTCATTAAAATCAATGCAATTTGGACCCTAGCAACAAGATGGCCGAAACTGCAAATTGCTAAATAAAAATCGAAATAACTCAAAAACCACAAATAATTAAAAAATAAAACCAATTGCAAATGGTCTCAGAATATCCCTCTCTACATCATACTAAAAGTTCATTCAAATGTGAACAAGCCCTTTAAAGGGCAGACTAGGCTTCATGTTCCAATTAATTTCAATTAAATAATTAGTGCTACCTGTCTGGTGAGGAAGGTCATGGAGGAGCGGTTGACCCAAGCGTAGTTGCCCGCGGCAGCCATGCCTTTGAGGTAATCCTGCCCCTCGTCGGAGGAAATGCGGGCGCATGCCAACTGTCGATCATTCACCGTGATCTTGTCCCGCTTCATCGCTTTCTCCATGGCAACCAGAGCATCTGTGCAGTGTAAGGGCTGGTGTTAGAATAGGAACACAGATAGCAGAGTATGGCAATTGTACACCCCATTTTTGCCCCATGGCTTGGATACCTGTTGCCACTTGATGCCCCAAGCCTCGGCTGCCGCTGTGGATCATGACACACACCTGCCCCTTGTGGTCGATGCCCATTTTCTTGGCGGCGTACTCGTCGTAAATCTCATCAACCACCTGGACTTCGGCGTAATGGTTTCCGGCACCAAGGGTACCCAGCTGGGAGGGGCAGAAGAACAAGGGAGATTAGAACACACATGTTCCATGTCACAGAGGAGAGGAGAAGGGCCACTGAGCGTTTCATGGATGCTATACCTTTAAATGGGGTTTATTGTATGGATGCGCCGAATCCATGATTTGGGATTCGGGTGAATCCCCGAATCCTTTGTGAAAGATTTGGCCGAATACCGAACCGAATCCTAATTTGCACATGCAAATTAGGGGGGGGGAAGGAAAAAGTGGGGAAAAAATATTTTACTTCCTTGTTTTGTGATGAAAAGTCATGTGATTTCAGTCCCTGCCCCTAATTTGCATATGCAAATTAGGGTTCGGTTCAGCCAGGCTCAAGGACTCGGCGGAATCATGCTGAAAATGGCTGATTCTCGCCCGAATCCTGGATTTGGCGCATCCCTAGTTTTTTGCCTTCTTCTGGATCAACTGGCAGTTAGGCAGGTTAAAGGGTCAGTAACATCAATTTTTTTTAATAGAAAAATTTGTTAGTGTAGAAGGAAAAAAAAAAAACCCAGAAATTAAATTGCTAAGTCTTTATTAAGAAATAACTTACCGAAACTCCGCTTGCGCTCCTCTTCAGAAAAGGAAATTTTGTGATACTCACCGTTAAATCTCTTTCTCTCCAGTCGCTTGGGGGACACAGGGACTATGGGGTATAGCTTACACCACTAGGAGGCAGGACACAACAATAAAACATAAACTAATCCCTCCTCCTCCTCCTCCTGCTATACCCCAGCTCCCAGGCGGAGCCAAGCCAGTTTGTACCAAAGCACAGAACAGGAAATTATTAACCAAAAAACGTGAAACATTAAAACTATATACAGTAGAAAAAAGGGCATTAAGACCATGTCTGAAGTACACGTGAAGGCCTCACCAGGGAGAGAAGCCCTGTGTCCCCCAAGCGACTGGAGAGAAAGAGATTTAACGGTGAGTATCACAAACTCTCCTTTTCTCCTTGGTCTGCTTGGGGGACACAGGGACTATGGGGACATACCAAAGCTGTCCCAAGAATACGGGCGGGAGTTAGAGGCCTATGTGGAACCAGCCACCGCGGCTTGAAGTACCTTCCTGCCGAAGCGGGTGTCAGATGCCGCAAAGGAATTCAAAATGGTAGAATTTTGCAAAAGTATGAATAGAAGTCCAAGTGGCAGCCTTGCACAACTGCTCAGCTGATGCCTGATTTCGGAAAGCCCAGGACGTATTCATCCCTCTAGTGGAATGAGCCTTGATCCTAGCTGGGGGGTTTAAGCCCTGAACAGAGTAGGCCCGCTGAATGGTCTGTTTTATCCAACGGGAAATAGTGGCCTTGGTGGCAGGGCCACCCCGGCATAGTCCCGAGGGGGATGATGAACAAGGAGTCAGTGTGGCGGACTCCCTCGGTTCGGTGGAGGTAGAACTTCAGGGCGCGGACCGGATCCAGAGCGTGAAGAGCCACCTCCTTAGGCTTGGAAGGAGATGGACAAAAGGTGGGAATAGTGATCTCCTGGTTCAGATGAAAGGAAGAGACCACCTTGGGAAGGAAGGAAGGGACAGTGCGGAGGACTACCCTGTCCTGGTGAAAGGTAAGAAGGGGGGATCTGCATGAAAGAGCAGACATCTCCGATACCCTGCGAGCCGAGGCAATGGCCAGCAGAAAAACAGTCTTCCATGTGAGCCATAGCAGGGATATGGAGGATAAGGGCTCGAAGGGAGGTCCCTGAAGGGAACAAAGCACAAGAGAAAGGTCCCAAGATGGAGCGGGAGACCTAACTGGGGGCTTAAAGGACCAGTAACATCAAAAATTTTTTGTAAAAAATTCGTTAGTACACAACAAAAAAAAAAACAAAAAAAAAAACAAATGCACAAATTATACTTTAAAAAAGCAAAGTCTTTATTAAGCAATAACTTACAGAAACTCTGCTTCCTGTCTTCTACAGAAACGGCGAAAGGGCGACCATCCATTGAACGGTGCTTGATTTCTCCTCCCTGGCTCTCTGCTGCTGGATCCTTCAGCTGACACATTCTGTGCTTTCTGTAGTGCAGCGGCGCTTCCAGCAGGAACTTGAGGCGGATCTGCGGTGCCGGTGTTCCTATGGGCCATGTTCTCTCTATCACTGCTGTAACAGCTCCGGCCCTACCAGATCCCCCAGGGAGGTGAGTCCGGGTCAGTTCCCTGTAGGGCAGCTGCGTGGCAAGGGGAGAAAGAAGACTTGGAAGGGGGCGCCGAGGTATTTAGGGGGGACCGGAGGTATTTGGGGGTTTGCTGGGACAACCGGTAGCGCGTCCTAGAGCCCTCGCAGCTGCGCGCACCCGCTGCAACTGTTTCTTTCTGGCGCTTCGCAGCTACCGACAAAACTACAAGTCCCACCATGCATCCGTCCCATCTGCTGGGCAGCTTCTCCGAAAGCGTTACCGGCAGTGGGACGCAGGGACTTGTAGTCAGCTGGATGCAGAGCAATGAGAGAGAGAGAACATGGCCCATAGGAACACCGGCACCGCAGATCCGCCTCAAGTTCCTGCTGGAAGCGCCGCTGCACTACAGAAAGCACAGAATGTGTCAGCTGAAGGATCCAGCAGCAGAGAGCCAGGGAGGAGAAATCAAGCACCGTTCAATGGATGGTCGCCCATTCGCCGTTTCTGTAGAAGACAGGAAGCAGAGTTTCTGTAAGTTATTTCTTAATAAAGACTTTGCTTTTTTAAAGTATAATTTGTGTATGTGTTTTTTTTCGTTGTGTACTAACGAATTTTTTAAAAAATTTTTTTGATGTTACTGGTCCTTTAACGTGGGCCACCCCTTGTAGGAAGGTCTTAACATCGGAATGTAAGGCAAGTCACCTCTGAAAGAGGACGGACAGGGCCGAAACTTGGGACTTCAGGGATCCCAAGGAAAGTCCCATCGAAAGACCCTGTGGCAAAAAGGCCAGGACGTTGGCAATGGAAAGGCGTAGGAATTCCGCCCCATGACGGTGGCACCACTGGTGATAGGTAGACCAGACACGGTGATAGGTCTTGGCAGAGACTGGTTTGCGAGCCGCTCTCATGGTGAGAATCACATTGTCGGAGAAGCCCTTCTTCTTCAGTATGGCGGTCTCAATAGCCACGCCGTCAAACGGAGGCTGGCTGGACACGGATGTCGAATTGGCCCCTGCGACAGGAGATCTAGGACAACCGGAAGAGTCCATGGATCGTCCACAGATAGGCTCACCAGCTCCGAGAACCAGGAGCGACGGGGCCGGTAGGGAGCGATGAGGATGAGAGTGGTGCTTTCCCTCAGCAACCTCTTGATTGTTCTGGGCAGAAGAGGGAAGGCGTATGCGAGCTGGAAGTCCCAGGGAGCTGTGAGGGCATCCGCAGCTAGCGCTAGAGGTTCCCTGCAGCGCGCAAAGAAACGAGGCACCTTCCGGTTGTGGCAAGATGCCATGAGGTTGACTTCCGGAGTTCCCCATTTTAGGGTGAGTTGACAGAAAATGTCGTCCCTTAGGGACCACTCGCCTGGGTCCAGGGACTGTCTGCTTAGGAAGTCCGCCTCCCAATTGAGAAGGCCCGGGATGAAGATTGCCGACAGTTGCGACTGGTGAGCTTCGGCCCAGCGAAAGATTAGTCCGATCTCGTTGAGCGCACCTCTGCTTCTTGTGCCGCCCTGATGATTGATGTAGGCCACTGCGGTGGCATTGTCGGATTGGATCCGGATCGCCTGACCCGCCAGAAGGTGTTGCCAGTGGACTAAGGCTAGGCGAATGGCCCGAATCTCTAGGAGATTGACGTGAAGGCGTTGCTCTGCCGGGGACCAGAGGCCCTGTGCAGAGAGCCCCTCGAGGACCGCGCCCCAGCCGGAGAGGCTGGCATCGGTTGTGAGGAGTTTCCATTGAAGATCCCCTAGAGGTTTGCCCTTGGTTAGGTGGCTGGAGTGAGTCCACCAGAGAAGGGACGCCTTGGTCTTGTGGGACAGGCGAATCACTTGAAGTAGGGACTTGCGTTTCCAGGCCGAGAGAATGTTCCATTAAAGTTCCCGGAGATGGAATTGCATGCAGGGAACTGCTTCTATGGTCGACACCATGACTCCCAGGACCTTCATGCAGAACTTGGCCGTGTGCTTCGGCTTGGAAAGAAGTAGTAGGACTAAGGAACGAAGGTGATGGACCTTGTCCATTGGTAGAGACACCCTTTGTGTCCGAGTATTGAACAGCATGCCCAGGAATACCATCAACTGACTCGGGGTCATGGAGGACTTGTCTCGGTTGATGTACCAACCAAACTCCTGTAACCTGTCCGTAGTCAGCCGGAGAGCCTGTTGGGCTGCCAGAAAGGTTGCCGAAAAGGTCCTTGACGAGAAGGTCGTCGAGGTAAGGAGTGATGGACACCCCCGAAGTCCTGATCAATGCCGTGGCTACGGACATGATCTTGGTGAAGACTCAGGGAGCCGAGGTGAGACCGAAGGGGAGAGCTGTGAACTGAAAGTGCAGGTGGTGGACGGCAAATCGCAAGAATTTCTGATGGGGAGGGAAAATCGGAACGTGAAGGTACGCGTCCTTGATATCCAGGGAGGTAAGAAATTAGCCTGGAGACATTGCCGCTATGACGGAACGGAGAGACTCCATCTTGAACTTCCTCGGACGGATGAACAAGTTCAGCTCCTTGAGATCCAAAATTGGACGGGCGGATCTGTCTTTTTTGGGTACCACGAAAAGGTTGGAATAGTAGCCCTGGAATCTCTCCTGGGGAGGAACCGGAATGATGACATCTGAAAGAAGAAGATTGTCTATGGCGCCTAGAAGAGCTTGGGCCTTGGTGGGTTCTTGAGGTAGCCTGGACATGAAGAAGCGGTGAGGCGGGGGAGAAGAAAACTCTAAGTGGTAACCCCGAGTCACCACCTCGTGTACCCAGGAATCTGAAGTCAGAGTAGTCCAGGCGTCTGCGAAATGCCGGTCTGCCGCCTACAGTCAGTTTGCCGGAAGAGAAACCGTCATGCAGATGCGGGCTTGCCGGCAGGTTTCGAAGAAGGCTTAAGGGATTGCCAGGAGGGGCGGGGCTTATATCCAAATCGGCCTCTGCTGGAAGAGGCGTGCCGAGGGGACGAAGGCCCTGACGACTTGGTCTGGGGGCCACAAAAAATTTGTCCCTTACGAAAGGAAGGACGTGCCTTGGGTTGAGGCAAAAGAGTGCTCGTCCCCGGTAGCTTGACTGATGATTTAGTCGAGGTCGGGGCCGAAGAGTAGCTTACCCTTGAAGGGAATGGAGGTCAAGGACTTCTTGGATGAAAAGTCAGCCGACCAAAGTTTCATCCAGAGGGAACAACGGGCAGCCACAGCCAAAGCGGAAGATTGTCCAATCACCTGAGCAGCATCAAGGGATGCCTCATATAGATAAGTCGCAGGCCTCCTTGATCTGTGAGGCAAGTTCGGATAGTTCCTCGCGAGGTACCCCAGACGAAATAGCTCGGCACAGAGCATCGGACCAGGATTGCATGGCCCTGGTCACCCACGCTGAGGCTAAAACGGGGCGTAGGGAAGAACCAGTAGCGGTGAAAAGGAAACGCAGGAGTCCCTCGAGTTTTTGTCCATGGAATCCTTGAAGGACGCTGCGTCGGGAACAGGCAGGGCAGTGTTCTTAGAGAGGCGTGACACGGGGGCATCCACCGAGGGGGGGGGGGGAAGACCACTTATCAGTGAGGTCCGAAGGGAACTGATATAGCCTAAGAAAACGTTAGGTTGATAGCGCCTTTCGGGCTTGTCCCATTCCTGTTGAATGATTTGATCAAGCTGATCGTGAGAGGGAAAACAAGGGGAGATTCGACCCCTCCGCTTGAATAAACCCGAGGCTGAGCTGGAGCTGGTCCCAGGTTACTGCAGATGTAAGGTCTCTAGGACAGAGGAGACGAGAGTCAATGGCCTCAGAGGAGAATTTAGGGGCATCCTCATCCTCATAATCCGAACCATGAGATAGTTCGCCGCCAGAAAGGGACTGTTCGTCAGCGGAACCTAGAGGGAAAGGAAAATGGGAAATGGACTCCTCGTCACTGTCAGCAGCGGCGGACGAGATTGCCCTTCGCTTAGATGGCTTGGGTTTGGGGTTATCCAACCGAGCTAAGAGCCTGTCCAAAGAATCAGCGATTTTGGGAATGCCGAAGGCCAGTGGGAAGCCCACTGTGGGGGGGAAGGGGGACCCATTGGTAGAGGGTCAGAGCCCTGGACTGCTGATGTCCCATGGGTGTCTAAGCTTACCTGTGTTCTAGGTCCTGGATTTTCCGAAGCAGGCTCAGGTGGCTTGCACAAGGAGCAGAATGGTAAACGTTTGCGGCATGTGGCACAGGCCAGATATGATATTTTAGCAGGTGCAGCCGTCCTTGGAAAGAGGGTATCACTGGAACTCTCAGACATGGTGCTCTAGAATGAAATCAAATATGTTAGGCAAAAAATAGACAATAATGACCCTTCCCAGAAGGCCACAAGGTCTGCTGGGGAGCAGGGGTGTAGAGGAACCCTATACAGATAGAAACCCTCCCTTTTTCAGATAGGAGCCCGGTATGCCTGAAGTGGTGAAGGCTGGAACCCAGTAGCTAGAGGGTAAAGGGTAGCGCAGAATAGCAGAAATAGATAAGGGATCGCCTCTGCAGGGGAACACAGTGGTCCGTGGTAGGGAGAGACAAACAGTGAGGTGCTGCGCTGTGAAGACCCTGGGTCTGACTGCGCATAGACGCGTGTGGAGCGAAGGCGTGGAGACAGTCAGGGCGTGAAGGAGAGATCCGCCCCTCCGCAGTGACGCGCAAACAGTGCACGCCTCAGAGACGCGACTGCAGTAACCGCTCCCCAGCCTCAAGGATCCGCCCATGACAAGGGCGCTACGCGGCATGAGGAGGAAGGCCAGAGGTGCGCCGACAAAAAGGGATAGTGTGCGCGCCTCTGTGCTGAATAGTGCGCTTAGCACAATAACAGTAGGGATCGCTTACCAAAAGGACCCTGTTCCCCCAGTGACCCACATTGTACACATTACCAGAAAACAACATTGGTAGTGAACACAGGGAGGCGGATATAGGTAGGAAAAGGAGTATGCTTACCTGCCAGATGAGGAATCCACAGTCTCCCCCCATAATGAGAGAGGGGAAAGCTTGAGCCTGGGTGGTCAGTGCCAGTGCACAAAAGACCCCAGAGACAGCCAGTTGGAGGGGGATATGAAAGCAAAGCACGCAGTGTGGATGCCCATTCCAACCTCATTGAGTGTAGGATAGTAAATAAACAAATAAAGATAAAGGAAAAAATAAA
Organism: Xenopus petersii; assembly: GCA_038501925.1. Classification (NCBI taxonomy): domain Eukaryota; kingdom Metazoa; phylum Chordata; class Amphibia; order Anura; family Pipidae; genus Xenopus; species Xenopus petersii. The sequence continues at coordinate 6,135,202 of CM076676.1, read as the reverse complement.
AATCTAACTCCTGAAAGGAGAATATATCCTAACCTCCTGAGGACACAACGAAAACTGGCTTGGCTCCGCCTGGGAGCTGGGGTATAGCAGGAGGAGGAGGGATTAGTTTATGTTTTATTGTTGTGTCCTGCCTCCTAGGGGTGTAAGCTATACCCCATAGTCCCTGTGTCCACCAAGCAGACCAAGGAGAAAAGGCGACGATCCATCATGCAGCGCTCGATTTCTCCTCCCTGGCTATCTCGTATAAGGAAAGGAGGGGGAGAAATCGAGCGCCGCACGTTGGATCGCCTTTTCTGAAGAGGAGTTTCGGTGAGCTATTTCTTAATAAAGATTTAAAAGTTCAATATGTCTTTTTGGTTTCTTTTTTTTTTTTTCGTTCTACATGAACAAATTTTTTAATGAAAAAAAATGTGATGATACTGGTCCTAGAGCGAAAAGGTTGAACTTGATTGACAGGTGTCTTTTTGTTTTTCCACCTGACTTACTATGTTACCTGGGGCAGGCCTCGTTTCTTGGCTTTAGAGGAGACCTTGCTGGGGTCGGCCTGAAGCATTCGGCCATATTCCTCGCAGTGTTCCTTGTCCTCGGCCCAGGCGTAGCCTTCTCGCAGCGACCAGTCCACCCCCATCTCAAGGGCTTCCTCAAGGTCCCTGGAGAAAGAAGCCACACACACACACAGGTTATACCATATCCTCGTGCCCAATTTATATCCCAAACAGAGGGAACTTACTTGGCTCCCATAGGGATGACCCCTTTGGATCCGACCCCTACAGGGATATGGTCGAACATGGACTGGGCAAGCTGCTCCTTCACTGGCTGCACGTCACTCTCATCCAGGTTTGTACGAAGCAATCGGACCCCACAGTTGATGTCAAAGCCAACACCACCTAATGAAAGAGAAACCGAGAGATTCTTAGCTTGATCCTATACAACAGCGGGGTACAGAGTTCAAGGCCGACGGATTCTGACCTGGGGAGACAACGGCATCAGGGTTTTCCATATCAAACGCTGCCATGTTTCCAATGGCAAATCCATAGCCGGAGTGGACATCTGGTAACCCAATGGATCTCTGTAGTGAAACAATAAATCCTATCAGATAAGATGGTCACCACCAGTGAAGAACACCAGAAGCTGCTTTCCCATAAAGGAGTCGTCCTTTGCCCCCCAATTTTTTTTCCCTTGGGCTTTAGTTGCCCTTTAAAGGAACAGTTCAGTATAAAAATAAAAACTGGGTAAATAGATAGGCTGTGCAAAATAAAAAATGTATCTAATAGAGTTAGGCAAAAATGTAATGTATAAAGTCTGGAGTGACTGGATGTCTAACATAATAGTGAGAACACGACTTCCTGCTTTTCAGCTCTCTAACTTGGAGTTAATCGGTGACTATAAGGGGGGCCACGTGGGACATAACTGTTCAGTGAGTTTGCAATTGATCTTCAGCATTCAGCTCAGATTCAAACGCAACAGTTAAGTCCCTTGTGTCCCCCCTCAAGTCTCTGATTGGCTAATGCCTGGTAACCAATCAGAGGAAAGCAAGAGAGCTGAAAAGCAGGTAGCGTTCTGGCTATTATGTTACACATCCAGTCACTCCAGCCTTTATACATTACATTTTTGCTAACTAACTAAATTAGATACATTTATTTTGCACAGCCTATTTACCCAGTTTTATTTTTTATATTTAATTCCTTTAAAACTATTAGATGGAAATTGCCTATATTATTATTATTATTCTATTAAAGGGGTTGTTCACCCTCAAACACTTTTTTTTCAGTTCAGTTGGTTTCAGATCGATCACCAAAAATAAAGACTTTTTCCCCAATTACTTTCCCAATTACATTGGAGGTGCCGGCGTCTCGTTTTTGGATGCCGGCGACCATTCTTGGACGCCGGCGAATATTCTTGAAGACTATTCTTGGACGCCGGCGACTATTCTTAGACGCCGGCGACTATTCTTAGACGCCGGCGACTATTCTTAGACGCCGGCGACTGTTTTTGCGCTTGACCCGAGTATAAGCCGAGGTAGAGTTTTCTTATCTGTGTCCCTGCTGAGCAGAATCTCTGGGTTTCATTACAGGCAGCTGTTAGAATTGATACAATAGTTGCTGCTGAGAAATGGATCAACTAAATGTTGTAAAATTGTAACAGTTCAGAATCTGCACCTGAATTACTGAGCTGCCAGACACAAACACCAGAGACACGAACATTAAAGGGGAAGTAAAGTCTAAAATAGAATAAGGCTAGAAATACTGTATTTTGTATACTAATCAAACAAATGATTTATGCTTTCAAAGGTGGCCACAGGGGGTCACCATCTTGTAACTTTGTTATACATCTTTGCAAGACCAAGACTGTGCACATGCTCAGTGTGGCCTGGGCTGCTTAGGGATCATCATAAATCATCAAAACAGCACAAGTCAAATAATATCAGCCAGAAGCTGATACAGCAAGACTGATTAATAATCAGAATATACAGACTGCACTGGGTCCTGTGTTGTCATGTAATCTAATGTGGATTTTATAGTTTTTGTATTGTTTAATATAAACTTTCTCCAACTCTGCAGAACCAGTGGCTGCAGCAAAATAATCCTCCAAATAGAATCCCAGTTTTATCTGTTTAAATCTGGCTCCATGATCTTTGTCCCTGCAGCTGGAGTTGGAAACAGTAAAGGAGATGTAAAGGCAAAAATAAAATCCAATACAAATCTCTACACAGTCGCCGACTGCTCTACAGGGAAACAAACAAAGCTGCTTGAGTTCTGCATGGCTGGGAAGTAAGGCGGGGCTCCCCCTGCTGTTCATAAGTATTATTGTTTCCCTGCAGAGCAGTTAGGGACCATCTGACAATTCCTATCTACAGCAGTAAATGAAGGGAGAATTTCACTGCATACAGTCAGGTTTCTTATAAAAACTGTACACATTTTTTAATTAAAGTATATTGGAGATAGGTTTCTTTTTCATGAAACAAAGTAAAAATGGGATTTTATTTTTTTCCCCTTTACATGCCCTTTAAACTTTAAATTTCAATTGTGGGAAAACGGTAAAAAGTAAAAGGTGGAAAGCAATTGAAAAAAAGTCATTGTTTATGGTGAACAATCTGAAAACAACTGAACTGAAAAAAAGTGTTTGGAAGGTGAACAAGAACTCGAGGCCTTACGTGAACAATCCCAGGTAAAGCTGCGACGTTGCCGATCTGCTTCATGGCGGGAAGGAACCCTCCAGCGGCTGAAAGAATAGAAAACACGGTTATGTTATGCTCATTATTCCTCCGATTCATCATTTCGGCATATTGCATCGACTTTCATCATATCACAGTCGCACAGCTGAAGCCCATGCAATATACTGCAATCATGAGTCAGAGTTAGCAGGACTTCTTCATACCAGGAACCCTAATTATGGTTTTATTAGGCTCATTGGGAACAGACTTTGCTCAGAACTTTGTGGTGCCAAGTGCAGCCTTATAACTGCGGGCAAAGAGCACTAACAGTTAGGCCCATAAATCTTTGGACAGAGACAACTTTTACACTAATTTTAGTTCTGTACACGACCACAATGAATTTGAAATGAAACAACTCAGATGCAGTTGAACCGCAGACTTTCAGCTTTAATTCATTAGGTTGAACAACAAATGTGAGGAACACAATCAGGGGCTCAAAAGTAATTGGTAGGGATGCACCGAATCCAGGATTCGGTTCGGGATTCGGCCAGGATTCAGCCGAATCCTTCTGCCCAGCCGAACCCTAATTTGCATATGCAAATTAGGGCCGGGAGGGAAAATGAGCGACTTTTTGTCAGAAAACAAGGAAGTAAAAAATGTTTTCCCCTTCCCACCCCTAATTAACATATGCAAATTAGGGTTCGGATTCGGTTCAGTATTCGGCCGAATCTTTCATTCAAAATAGTGGATTCGGTGCATCCCTAGTAATTGGACAAATTAAAAAAACTGAAAATAAAAATGTTTGTTTCTAATACTTGGTTGAAAACCGCTTGGTGCCTCTGTCCAAAGATTTATGGACCTAACTATACCCGCACTGCAGACAGGTGCCCCGCAGAACAGACTGCTTCACTATAGAGCAAAAGGGAAAGCACTTGGGAATCCAAACCCTGGAATTTGGCACTTGCCTAAAATGAATCAGGAGTCCCAACTAAAAGGCAAGGAATGTGGGGCCCAGCCTACCTCCACCGCGGCACGCGTTCCTCAGCTCCTCAAACATCAACTTCTCCAGAGGATCATTCACATAGAAGACCCCTTCCACCTGATGGAGAAGAACAAAGGCAGAAGCATTATTTTGGCATCCATGGACTCCACCCCATAACTAAACATTAAAAATAGAATTCTAAGCAGCTTCCCAATATCAAGTCCTTCCTCAGTCTCATTGGGTTTCAAGTTATACGTCTCTTGCCATTGCAGCATTTCTTTGGTCTCTGGTTCTGACTCTTGAATCAATGTAGCAGAAGTCAGTTCTCCTCTAGTTCTGCTATAATGTTTCAAAGGTGCAGAGAACAGAAAGGGACAGACTGACAATAGCAATGACATTTACACATAACTAGTGGGCACTAAGGATTAAGGGAAGGGAGAAAGGTAAATATACAGTAGAGGCAACAACAAAGCCCGGCCCAGATGACTCACTATATAAAGACAAGTCAGGACTCGCCTGCAGTCACAACGTCACTTAAACACAATAGAAAATAAAGGAAAAAAGTTTGAACCATAAAAAAACACAATGAAACTATTTGCCAATAGGAGACTGGTGACTCCTCCTTGAAGCTTCCCTTTAAGTCACTTGGCCCCGTATGGAGTCTTGTTACAAGGGTGTCAGGACATGATTGGGAGCCCAGATATTGGGGTACAGTTACTGGGGTAACCCTGGATGCTGTAAATCGGTGTAATAGTTACATAGTTACATAGTTTAATTGGGTTGAAAAAAGACAAAGTCCATCAAGTTCAACCCCTCCAAATGAAAACCCAGCATCCATACATACACCCCCCTCCCTACTGTCACATAAATTCTATATACCCATATCTATACTAACTATAGAGTTTAGTATCACAATAGCCTTTGATATTATGTCTGTCCAAAAAATCATCCAAGTCCCTCTTTGCGTCAAATGAAAGAAATCAAAAATTCAGAGTCAGTTACCGGAATTCCAGGGGAAACAGTGTATTGGAAGAGGGGTAACTGGGATTCCAGGGGACACAGTGTATTGGAAGAGGGGTAACTGGGATTCCAGGGGAAACAGTGTATTGGAAGAGGGGTAACTGGGATTCCGGGGGACACAGTGTATTGGAAGAGGGGTAACTGGGACTCCAGGGGACACAGTGTATTGGAAGAGGGGTAACTGGGACTCCAGGGGACACAGTGTATTGGAAGAGGGGTAACTGGGATTCCAGGGGACACAGTGTATTGGAAGAGGGGTAAAGGGATTCCAGGGGACACAGTGTATTGGAAGAGGGGTAACTGGGATTCCAGGGGAAACAGTGTATTGGAAGAGGGGTAACTGGGATTCCGGGGGACACAGTGTATTGGAAGAGGGGTAACTGGGACTCCAGGGGACACAGTGTATTGGAAGAGGGGTAACTGGGACTCCAGGGGACACAGTGTATTGGAAGAGGGGTAACTGGGATTCCAGGGGACACAGTGTATTGGAAGAGGGGTAACTGGGATTCCAGGGGACACAGTGTATTGGAAGAGGGGTAACTGGGACTCCGGGGGACACTGTGTATTGGAAGAGGGGTAACTGGGATTCCAGGGGACACCGTGTATTGGAAGAGGGGTATCTGGGATTCCGGGGGACACTGTGTATTGGAAGAGGGGTAACTGGGATTCCAGGGGAAACTGTGTATTGGAAGAGGGGTAACTGGGATTCCACTGGACACTGTGTATTGGAAGAGGGGTAACTGGGATTCCAGGGGACACAGTGTATTGGAAGAGGGGTAACTGGGATTCCAGGGGACACAGTGTATTGGAAGAGGGGTAACTGGGACTCCGGGGGACACTGTGTATTGGAAGAGGGGTAACTGGGATTCCAGGGGACACCGTGTATTGGAAGAGGGGTATCTGGGATTCCGGGGGACACTGTGTATTGGAAGAGGGGTAACTGGGATTCCAGGGGAAACTGTGTATTGGAAGAGGGGTAACTGGGATTCCACTGGACACTGTGTATTGGAAGAGGGGTAACTGGGATTCCAGGGGACACTGTGTATTGGAAGAGGGGTAACTGGGATTCCAGGGGACACTGTGTATTGGAAGAGGGGTAACTGGGATTCCGGGGGACACTGTGTATTGGAAGAGGGGTAACTGGGATTCCAGGGTATTGGAAGAGGGTTAACTGGGATTCCAGGGTATTGGAAGAGGGTTAACTGGGATTCCAGGGTATTGGAAGAGGGGTAACTGGAATTCTATGGGACACTGTGTATTGGAATAGAAGGTGCTGGGATTCCAAATATCCCCATGAATAAGCAGAGGAGGTGCTGGGATCCTGGAAGACTTTAATGGAAGGGGATGTACTGTACACCAGGTATTACATAAATAAATTAGTGGGGTACCCTAAGGGCATTAATGAGTGGGAATGGAATACTGGGGTGTCAGAGGCAGAGCAGTGGGTTTAGGCAGGTCATTGCTGGGTACAAGGGAAGATAAGGACACAGCAGAGTTTGGGGTGATTTGGGGATCACTGGGGTAACAGGGGATTCTGGGAGGTTTCAGGAATGTGGTATAGGAGATTTTCTTACCTGATAAATCCCTTTTGCGTAGGCCCGTACTGTCAGTGCAGGACGTCTGGGGTTAATGTTCTCTCCTCTGGAGGCAGGACAAACAGTAACTCTTTCTTGAGCTCCTCCTCTTCCCGTTCTCCACTTCCTCCCATCAGTTTGGTATAAAGTCTGCGAGTGGAGAACTAAACTTACTATGGTACGAAAAAACTCGGCATCCGCAAAAAACAGGGTGGGATGCTGCACTGACAGTACGGGCCTACGCAAAAGGGATTTATCAGGTAAGAAAATCTCCTTTATGCGGTCGGCCCTACCTGTCAGTGCAGGACGTCTGGGGAAGTCCCAAAGCCGTCCAAAATAGGGAGGGAACTATATACATAGAATTGTGTTTAAACTTTTTTTGCAGCTGCTTGGAGAACCACTCGGCCGAATTGAGAATCGGCTTTGTGTTGCAAATTCAGTCTATAAAACCTGGAAAAAGTATGCAGCGAAGACCAGGTGGCGGCCTTACAAATTGTCTCCGGTGAAACATTGTTAAAGAAGGCCCAGGAAGTACCAATCTTTCTAGTGGAATGAGCAGTAGCACGAAGTGGAGCTTGCTGTTGTGCCAAGGAGTAAGCCATACAAATAGTGGAAACAATCCACCTAGCAATAGTGCGTTTGGACGCTCTGTGACCAGCATTCTGCCCTTGAAGTAGAATGAAAAGAGACTCAGATTTCCGAAGTGCTTTAGTCTTGGTGACATAAACTTGAAGTGCTCTAACTGGATCAATGGACAGTAGAGTAGAGTCTCCAGTAGTAGACATGTCTTGGGAAAAGGCTGGAATGACAATCTCCTGGTTGATGTGAAAAGGAGAAACCACTTTAGGTAAAAAGGAGGGTACAGTCCTGAGAACTGCTCTGTCCTCATGAAAAACCAACCACGGAGGGTTGCAGGAAAGTGCTGCGATATCCGAAACTCTTTTGGCTGAACAGATAGCGAAGAGAAAAACTGTTTTAAAAGTGAGTAACTTAATGTCCAAAGAGTCAATAGGTTCAAAGGGAGGATGCTGAAGGCAGGTCAGAACCAAGTTAAGGTCCCAAGGAGGAGTAGGGTCACGTAAAGGAGGATGTATCCTCAACATCGCTTGAAAAAACAATCTGAACTCCGGAAGGATGGCCCACTGTTGGTGAAATAGAGCCGCCAACGCTGAAAGTTGAACTTTAAGGGAAGACACACTGAGGTTTCTTTCAGCACCATCTTGAAGGAATTGAAGGATGTGTGGAAAGGAACAAGACTTCCACTCCAAACCTTTAGTCTTGCACCAGTAGAAGAAGGTTGACCAAACTCTGTGATAGGCTCTCACGGTAGAAGCCCTACGGGCTGCCATCAAAGTCTTTGTAACAGACTGGGAAAATCCTTTCAGCAACCATGCTTGGGATTCAACAGCCATGCAGTGAGATGCAATCTGTGAACGTCTGTAAACCAGACTGGACCCTGAATCAGAAGGTCCGGCTGGAGTGGTAGAGTGAACTGTGTGCCCACTGACATACTCACAATTTCCGAGAACCAAGTTCTGCGAGGCCAGGCTGGAGCCACTAAAATTGTGGGAATGTTCTCCCTGCGAATCTTTGCCAGCAGTCTGGGAATCATCGGAATCGGTGGAAAGGCATAACCGAGGCGAAAAGACCAGGGAGTAGTTAAGGCGTCTACAGCCTCCGCTAAAGGATCCTGGACCCTGGAGAAGTACCGTTGGCATTGCGTGTTGGTTCTGGATGCCATGACGTCCAGACAAGGACTGCCCCACCTGTGGACGAGGAGCTGGAAAACTGTGCGATGAAGCATCCATTCCCCTGGATCTAAGGTGTTGCGGCTCAGGAAATCCGCCTGACAGTTCTGTACCCCAGGGATAAAAATCGCCGATAAGTGAACTTTGCGGGCTTCCGCCCAGGAGATAATCTTTGAGATCTCGGCCATGGCCCTCTTGCTCTTGGTGCCCCCTTGTCTGTTGAGATAGGCAACTGCTGTTCCGTTGTCCGACTGGACTTGGATGTGAGGGTGTAGAAGGAGATCTTGCCAAAATGTAAGTGCATTGAAAATTGCTCGAATTTCGAGGACATTGATGTGGAGACGTGTTTCTTGTGGTGACCACTTCCCCTGGCAAGATTGGCGCTGCCAATGCGCTCCCCAACCGAACAGACTGGCATCCGTTGTAATGACTGTGGGTTCGGGTAGTTGCCAGAGTTTTCCCGCTGACACATTGTTTGGTTGAAGCCACCAACGAAGAGAGGTGGTGACGTGTGGAGGCAAGGGAATTGGTTGGGACAGATCCTGATGGTTCTTGTTCCAGAACTTGAGAAAATGGTTTTGCAATGGTCGAATGTGAAAGCGTGCAAAGGGAACAGCATCTATGGAGGAAGCCATGAGTCCCAGTGACCGTAGGATGTCGTTCGCCGACGGACATGGTGTGGATAGGAGGTGTAGGACAGAGGTCGATAGTTTGTTGAGTGGATGGAGGTTGAGGACTGGGCGAAAACCCCCATCTTTTTTTGGCACTAAGAAAAGATTGGAATAATAACCTTGGAAGTGCTGTAGCGTTGGAACTGGAACAATAACTTCTTTGTGAAGCAGTTCCTGAAGTATGACTGACAGAGCTGCTGCCTGTGTGGAGTCTTTGGAGGTTGAAGAAGGAACAAAACGATTTCTCGGCATTCTTTGAAAAGGAATTTTGTAACCTGATGAAAGGATTTGGAGTACCCACTGGTCGTGGACCGTGAGTTCCCATTCGGAGTAAAATTTTTGAAGGCGACCTCCGACTGGGATGGCAGGAAAATAGGAAGTGTTGGAGTCAGGAATCCTGTGGCTTAGCAGGACTTGCTCTTTTGTTGGACCTAGGCTGAGATTGCCAGGATTTAAATTTCCTGTTAGTGGCTTGAGAGGGAGTTGACCGCTGTCTGTAGTTAGGTTTTTGAGACGAATTCCAAGGCCTGTGATGATAGTTTCTTTTATGGAACTCTCTCCTGTTTCTATTGCCTTGAGGGAGGAAAACGCCTTTGCCACCAGTCACATCAGAAATGATCTTTTTGAGTTCAGAACCAAAGAGGTAAGAACCTTCAAACTTAAGAGATGTCAGCTTATGTTTGGATGCAGAATCCCCTGCCCACTGTCGTAACCACAATGCACGACGAGCCGTGATGGAGGAAGAAGAAGCCTTGGCTGCCAGTTTGGCAATTTCCAGTGAGGCATCACTAAGGAAGGATAAGGCAGCGGATATTTTATCCAAATCTAGTGTGGAAGGATCTTTTTTCTTGAGATCTTGGCACCAGTACCGTGCAGTTTTTGCCACTGATAGAGCGGCAGATGCCGGACGAAAAATAGCAGTAGCGTTTAGGAAACCTCTTTTTAGAGCAGAATCCATCTTTTTATCCATGGGGTCCTTAAATGAACCCGCATCTTCAGTAGGCAAGGTGGTGTTCTTTGAAAGCCTAACAATAGCTGAATCCACCTTGGGAGACTTGTCCCATATAGCCTGAAATTCATCAGCCACTGGAAATTTGTTAAAAAATTTTTGAGAAATTGTAGACCTTTTGTCGGGCTCCGCCCATTCATCTGAAATAGCCTTGGTAATGCCTTTACTTGTGGGAAAACATCTGGATCGTTTGGATTTATTTCCTAATACTCTATCTGCTTTGGAGACAGGAGTTTGAGTTTCTGCTATTTCTAAAGTGTTGCATATGTGTTTCAATAGCATTTTAACATCTTCAGGTTGTTTGGTAGCAGGTGGTGTACGATTGTCTGAAGAAGTAGACGAGGAACCTTCTGAGTCAGAAGTAGGAGACTCATTGTCTGAGCATGATGCCAGTGAAGAACTGGATGCAGATGGAGCTTCCATCTTTTGCCTTTTAGAGTGTTTGACTTGGCCTTTAAGAGCTTGGGATACTGAAGAGTGGACCTGATTTTGTATCCATTCCAAAAATTGTGCCATCTGATTAGAGTCTTGTATAGGACTGGCAGAGGCTTGGGGAATAGAGGTAGTACTCTCCTTGATATTGGTAGGAGTACAGGCTGAAGGCAATGTATGTACTTGGGCAGTAGTAGTAAGAGTAGTAGGCAAAGGGTTAATCTCCTGGTCAGATTGCTGAAAATCAGACTCTGAGTCTATAGTGTGCAGTGTAGGCATTTTGTCTGGAGAGGGAGATCTAGAGCATTTGCGCTTCCTACCCTTTTTCGCAGGTGCCTTATGTGATTTCTTACTGCGTGCAGTCTGCTTGTCAGGTGACATGGCTTGGATGAGGTCCAGCAAGTCTTCCTTAGCCGCCATGGTGGAGAGGCTCAGTAATACAGTCGCGCTGAATGCGCACTATTGAAACAAGGAGCGGCGGAAGTGACGTCACGCTCCAGCTTCGCGCCAACCTGACTGCTGCATTATGGGACTTGTAGTCCGGACACGCGCCTGAAACTGCAGCGCGATGCGCTGAAGGAGGCAGAACCGGATAGTGCGGTAAGGGCTCAACTGGAGGAGCAACACTTAAAATCGCACACCTAGCAATCCACAGGGCTCAAGTGTGGGTAAGACACGGAGCGCACTAATGGTTGGGGCTCACAGGGGGAGCGCGCCAAAATGACAAGGGGGGCTCAGGCATGAGTGATTCACACATGCATACTTACAAGGGAAGCACGCCGAACAAGGGGCTTAACCCTGGAGCACGCTAATTCTTCATTCTGGGCTCTGACTAACAGTAGCACACAGGGGGCTCACTGATTAGGAGCACTCAAGAACCTTTATTTTGCATGATGAATCTTCTAGTTAATATTATCTATAGAGAGGAGGAAGATATGTCCGCCCCCGAGCAGGACAAACAAAAAACTGATGGGAGGAAGTGGAGAACGGGAAGAGGAGGAGCTCAAGAAAGAGTTACTGTTTGTCCTGCCTCCAGAGGAGAGAACATTAACCCCAGACGTCCTGCACTGACAGGTAGGGCCGACCGCATAAAAGGGCACGATCCCATTATAAGACTGACCGCACTTTTTTGTATTTCTGGGGGTGACCGTTTTCCTATAAAGGATTTGGGGGGGTCACAGGACTGAGACATCGTGTCACACACCGCAGGGGGGTAAGAGAATCCACAACACACGTGTGACAGGGGCTGCTGGGAGTTGTAGTTCAATCTCTTCGGCTGATCCTCACCTGCATGTTGGGCACGAAACCCTTGCGGATCCGCCAGCAGTTGTTATGGATCTTGTCCAGATACTGTAACTCGTCATTGTAACTGCGGCTCATGGTGACAACTCGTCTCTCTCTCACACACACACACACTGCGCACGTGCACCCGGGACAGCAAAGCTCTAGCGCCGGCTCCGCCTCAGCCTTCTCCTGCGCATGCCCATGTGACATCAGCGCGACACGTGACCTCTCCGCTCGGAGACAGGAAGTGGGGCAGCCCTCTTACAAGAGGTGAATTATCTCTCCCGCCGCGTACAAACATCCCTGGACTAGCGTTACCCAGTGCGCAACTTAACAAACAAGCCCGTTAGCGCTTGTCTGCCGACTCTGTGCCTGTTTGACCATCTCTTCCGCCACACTTCCCTACATGGCTATGAACTCCGCGTCACACGCACTTCCGCCGTAAGCAGTAATTTCCGGGGATAGCTGGGCGGGTCGTGTTGTCACTAGACAGTAGACTCCCCGCCCCCCATGTGACAGGTGGTGAGTGAGGTGGCTGAAGGAGGAAGCAGGAAGCAGGTGAAGCTCTAGTTATGAGCCTGAGCTGAAGAGCTTGCAATTCTATGCTTACATTGGGGGACATGTTGTTTAGCTCCACGTCTTCTTATTTGCTGATTCCCAGCACATGCTCTTTGCTGCTGTGATTAACCTCACCTTAAGGACCCATTTACTATTCTATTTCCCACAAGCCCTAAGCTCAGCTTCTCCCCAGCAGCAAAGAGCCCACTGAGCATGTGCAGAGCCACTGACTCACAGAAGCTGTCTAACAAGATGAGGAGCTGCTGGGGGTAACTGAATCATTATTGATATAGGGCTGCTGCACCTCTGGGCTGGGACAGTCACTACAGTATATAAAGTACAACATCCCCAGCTATTTTACTTTTGAGGCTTTAGTTCCCCTTTAAAATGAGGCATGTTCTTCTGCTGACGCTGGTTTGTTTATACAGATCTTGCTGTGCAGAAATAGAAGCGACACAGACTCTGCAGCCGACAGAGCAGAAGTGAAAGTGATAGTGACGCGTCATGCACAGAGCTCACTGCACTAGCCCCATGGGCAAACATCTGCAACTGGTGAGTGGCTTTTACTGGTTTCTGTGTATCTGGGGCCCTCAGCTCAATTCCAGCAAATATGCATGTGGGTCTGCATTGGTTTCCTCCCACACCCAAATACATACAGGCAGGTTAATCGTCAGCTCACTTGGGCAGGGACTGATGTGAATGTGATAGGGGCCTTAGAGGGAAAGTGATAGGGACCTTAGATTGTAAGATCACTGGGGCAGGAACTGATGGGAATCTGATTGGGACCTTAGATTGTAAGTTCACTGGGGCAGGGACTGATGGGAAAATGATAGGGACCTTAGATTGTAAGATCACTGGGACAGGGTCTGATGGGAATGTGACAGGGACCTTAGATTGTAAACTCACTGGGGCAGGGACTGACTGATTGGAATGTGATAGGGACCTTAGATTGTAAGATCACTGAGGTAGGGACTGATGGGAAAATGATAGGGACCTTAGAATGTAAGCTCACTGGGACAGGGTCTGATGGGAATGTGATGGGGACCTTAGATTGTAAACTCACTGGGGCAGGGACTGACTGATTGGAATGTGATAGGGACCATAGATTGTAAGATCACTGGGGTAGGGACTGATGGGAAAATGATAGGGACCTTAGAATGTAAGCTCACTGGGACAGGGTCTGATGGGAATGTGATGGGGACCTTAGATTGTAAACTCACTGGGGCAGGGACTGACTGATTGGAATGTGATAGGGACCTTAGATTGTAAGATCACTGGGGCAGGGACTGATGGGAAAATGATAGGGACCTTATATTGTAAGCTCACTGGGGCAGGGACTGATGGGAATGTGATGGGGACCTAAGATTGTAAGCTCAATGGGACAGGGTCTGATTGGAATGTGATGGGGACCTTAGATTGTAAGCTCAATGGGGCAGGGACTGATGGGAATGTGATAGGGACTTTAGATTGTAAGCTCACTGGGGCAGGGACTGATGGGAATGATGGATAATCTCTGTACTACACTGTAGGATATGTCGGCGCTATATAAATAAAAGTTAATAACATGTGACTATGGAGCGACAGCCAATCAGAAGAAGCTTTTGTTCCTTTACAAGTCTCATTCCTTCCCTCAGGGACACGAGGTTTATACAGAATGAAGCTGAGGGTGCGAGTGAGGAAGCAGACGAGTCGCTTGGAATTGAAGGCGGAGCAGCCGACACTGGGAGACTTGCGGAGTAAATTATCCTCGGTTACCCTCCCGTCTCTGGGCTATAGGTAATAAGCTGCCGTCCTGGGACTAGTCTCACAGGTATGTGCAGGGACACTTGCCCTTTAATTACAGTATCCCCTCCCCCTACAGCGCTGAGACACATTTCACCATCACACTGAATGGCAAAGATTCCCTGACTGAGGATCAGTACACCCTGGAGTCTGCAGGGATCATCTCCGGGGATCTGATTGTTGTGCTGCTGCCGGACTCTCCACAACTAGCTCCTCCCCCTGCGCCCGAGAGGCGGGACCCTCGCTGCCCTCTGGAGGATCCCACCCAGCCCTGCAGCACCGCTAACAAGAGACCCAAAGGCCACGCAGATAATGAAGGTGCAGGAGCCATGCCTCAGGTAATGGAGATACTAGCAGTAGTAGAGCTATAGTAAGTAACATCATGTGATGTGTATGTTGGTTCCTCCACCAGGCTGAGGCTTCTCCTTCACTCGAAGACGTAGCAATGGAGGGTCAGCTGTCTGGCCCGGCCTGGGAAGTGATGCTGTGCAGCGAGGCCGTGGATGGGAAAATCCCACATTCCCTCGAGGTCTTGTACCAAACTGCCAGCTGCACAACTGCCAGCGACGCTTTCATAGTAGTGATCCACCTGCTTATGCTGGAGACCGGCTACTTACACAAGGTAAGAAATAAACATGGGACGTTATATTAAAACAATAATCCCTCCAATCACATAGAGGCAACCATCGTGGCCACACCCCTACACCATCTTTGCTCTCTGGGAAATGTATCTTTGCTTTATCCAAGATTTGTTTACACATCAATACCTTCTAGTATGTTATAGAGTAGCTAGTTCTAAACAACTGATCAATTGGTCTTCATTTTTTTTTTTGTTGATATGTTTTAAATTATTTGCCTTCTTTCTAATTCTTTTCAGCTTTCAAATGGGGGTCACTCATCTAAAACCAAAATGCTCTTTAAGGCTACACATGTAATTGTTATTGCTACTTTTTATCACTTTCTTTCTACTCCGGCCCTCTCCTATTCATATTTCAGTCTCTTATTGAAATCAATTCATGGTTGCTAGGGTAATTTGGACCTTAGCAACCAGATGGCTGCAACTGCCAACTGGAGAGCTGCTGAAGGCTAAATAACTCAAAAACCGCAAATAATAAAAAATGAAAACCAATTGCAAATTGTCTCAGAATATCACTCTCTACATCACACTAACAGTTAATTTAAAGGTGAACAACCCCTTTAATGGGGAAAAGGTTGGTGCTGCCATAGTGATTCTTCTTTTGTGATTGGTCGGATGTTTGTTTGGCTCAACATCACCATCTATGGGTTGATTGGTGGGGAGACAGCTCGGCAGTTGTTAACCCTTTCTCCTCTTCCTCTAGGGTGCTGAAACCAAGGCCCTATGTATGCCACGTGATTGGCGCAGTGGTGGTGCCTACAGACTGCACTATACTCACCCTCTGTGCGCTGAAGTCTCTGCTACCCTGGTCTGCTTGCCAATGGGCAAACTAATCATAATCAATGGTAAATATTTTATCCTTCATCTTTCCCCCGATCTTTCAGCCTTTCTGCCATCCGAAACTGCCAACTTCTGTCTATTTTATGTCCCTTGCTGTGCCAACTGGTGCTCCACCTACTGGACATACATAGTATTACTATAGCACAGGTGACAGTTTTCATGTGTTGTGTCCTCTGTGTTTTTTTGTTTTTTTTGCCACCCTAATAGGCAGTGTCAGTACATTTTGGGGTGACAATTGCTCTTCCTGTTTCCATGCAGTTCCCTAGGGATTTTGGCCCTATCCTGACTCATTTCCCAAAAATCCCACTGTCCGTTGCATGTCCCCCTTTTTTAAAGGGTATGTAAAGGCAAACAAAAAAAAATCCAATTTTTACTTTCTTTAATGAAAAATAAACCTATCTCCAATATACTTTAATTAAAAAATCTGTACTGTTTTTATAAGAAACCTGACTGTATGCAGTGAAATTCTCCCTTCATTTACTGCTGTGGATAGGAATTGTCAGACGGTCCCTAACTGCTCTGCAGGGAAACAATCATACTTATGAACAGCAGGGGGAGCCCCCGCCTTACTTCCCAGCCATGCAGAACTCAAGCAGCTTTGTTTGTTTCCCTGTAGAGCAGTCGGCGACTGTGTAGAGATTTGTATTGGATTTTATTTTTGCCTTTACATCCCCTTTACTGTTTCCAACTCCAGCTGCAGGGACAAAGATCATGGAGCCAGATTTAAACAGATAAACTGGGATTCTATTTGGAGGATTATTTTGCTGCAGCCACTGGTTCTGCAGAGTTGGAGAAAGTTTGTATTAAACAATACAAAAACTATAAAATCCACATTAGATTACATGACAACACAGGACCCAGTGCAGTCTGTATATTCTGATTATTAATCAGTCTTGCTGTATCGGCTTCTGGCAGATATTATTTGACTTGTGCTGTTTTGATAATCTATGACGATCCCTAAGCAGCCCAGATCACACTGAGCATGTGCACAGTCTTGGTCTTGCAAAGATGTATAACAAAGATACAAGATGGTGACCCCCTGTGGCCAACTTTGAAAACATAAATCATTTGTTTGATTAGGCTTGTGGTGCAGTAAGTTCATGTTTATGTTTAGTATAGAAAATACAGCATTTCTAGCCTTATTCTATTTTAGACTTTACTTCCCCTTTAAAGGAGAAGGAAAGCTACCGAAGCAGTTTATTGCCAACAGATTAGCCACAATAGCACAAGCTATAAGACTATATTTATTCTGCAGAATACTTTACCATACCTGAATAAACAGCTCTAGAAGCTCTCTGTTTGTTTAGGATAGCAGCTGCCATATTAGTTTGGTGTGGCATCACTTCCTGCCTGAGTCTCTCCCTGCTCACTCATAGCTCTGGGCTCAGATTATAGCAGGGAGGGGAGGAGGGAGAAGCAAACTGAGCATGCTCAAGCCCAAGCCCTGGAGGTTTAAACTGAAAACAGGAAGTCTGATACAGAAGCCCATGAGTACACAATAGTAGGAAAGAAATGTGATGTTTCTTTTGAGAGAGGACTCAGAGCAGCATTACTTTGAGGGTTTACTGGTGTATTTATATAGATCTTTCTGATAAAGCTTACTTAGTTTTAGCCTTTCCTTCTCCTTTAACATGTGCAGCCACAATGAAGATTAACAGCGAGATGAAAAGCGTGCGGAAACTTCAGCTGACGACCAATTCCTATATTTCCTACCCCGAAACAGGTACTCCGGGTGCATCTTTGCTGGTAAAGGGGCGGGTGGGACAATTAAGTGGTGGGACAGGAAGTGATTCAGCATCTTGTTCCTGTCCCCCCCTCGTTAGATAACAATGTGGCCTCTGTGTATAAGGATCTCCAGAAGTTATCGGGTCAGTTTAAAGACCAAGTGGCGTATCCTCTGCTTGCTGCCGCCCGGCAAGGTAACTGTCATCTCCGCCCCTCCCACACGTGACAGTAAATGACAGTTATGTCCCTCCTTATCTCCGTTCTCTTCCTTACGGCAGTACTGAACCTCCCGGACGTATTCGGGTTGCTGGTCCTTCCGCCGGAGCTTAAGCTGAGGATTTTCCGCCTGTTGGACATTCGCTCGCTTCTCAACCTCTCCGCCACCTGTAAAGAGTTACTGACCGACACCGATGACCCCTCCCTCTGGCGCTTCCTTTGCATCCGGGATTTCCGGAGTGAGTAGAGGTTAATGAGGCCGCAGCCTGTAAGAACCCGCATATTCAGCCTTTGCAGAACTGTGGGCGAGTGGAGTTGATTTGCAGTTGGATAGATAGGGAGCTGCCATATTGTTTTCAAAAGAACCACATACATAGATAGGGCTGTTCTGTTAAATTGAAAATAAGCCACCTCCCATAATTCTCTGTGTGGGGATAAGAGCAGAGTGATGGGCAGAGGAGCAGCTTATGTATATCATGGGCACATGCTGCTTTCTGGCAATGCTGTTAAGGATGAGCACTAACTCTATTCTTTGCTGTTTAACAGATAGTCTTCCAAGGAATTTGGGCACGGATTGGAAAAAGGTGGGTGTAGTGTGTTATGTATGTGTCTGTTTGTATCTGTATGGGTCCATATGTGTCAGTGTGTGTCTGGATGGGTCCGTATGTATCTGGATGGGTCCGTATGTATCTGGATGGGTCCGTATGTATCTGGATGGGTCCGTATGTATCTGGATGGGGCCGTATGTATTTGTATGGGTTCGTATGTATTTGTATGGGTCCGTATGTATCTGTATGGGGTCCGTATGGGGTCTGTATGGGTCCGAATGTGTCTGTATGGGTCCGAATGTGTCTGTATGGGTCCGTTTGGGTCTGTATGTGTCCGTATGGGTCAGTTTGGGTCTGTATGGGTCCGTATGGGTCTGTATGGGTCAGTTTGGGTCTGTATGGGTCAGTTTGGGTCTGTATGGGTCCGGATGGGTCCATATGTATTTGAATGTGTGCGTATGTGTCTGTATGGGCCGAGGCCTTTGGAAACCCCAGGGTATAATGGTCTCCATCTTTGTTTGTGCTGCAGCTCTATAAGGAGAAGTACAAGCAGAAAATGGATCGCAATCGATTTGTGCGCCGGCAGTTTCTGCCTCCCAGGAATGCCCACCCCTACCCTTATTACCCAAACGTCTTCCCACCAGACTTCAATTACCCTCCTGGCATCATTGGGGGGGACTATGACCAAAGGCCATTCCCCCCTATTGTCAACCCCACGCACTTAAACCCCTTTAAAGTGACTCTGCCCTTCTCTGAGAATGACCCATCGATTCCAGGGTCCAGCGGTCTCCGCCCCAGCAGAGGAAGGGGTCTTGACATCCGGAGGGGCTTCATATGAACTTAGTGTTTGGTGGTGAAGGGGCGGAGCCATTTGGAGGCGGAATTGTTGCCTGGGATGTTTCTCAACACAAAAAACTTCTCCTTTTGTTGTGAATAAGTCTCTTCCTATAAAGTCACCGGCATGGACTTCCTGGTTTTGTGTGTGTGACAGTTGCACTTTATAGACGAGGCAACAAATATGACAGTTTGGGATAATATTTTGGGGGGTTTCTTTCATTAATATAACCTTGTGTTGGGGTTTTGAGAATAAGTATGAACAGGAATTCAGGAAACGTTTTTTTTTCTTTCTCTTTTATTACTTATAACATCAATAAATAAAAACAAATACAGAAAACATAAAATAGAAATGATCGTCAGACAGAAGATGGGAACTGGGTGGATAGAGATTCGAACCCGCCGTATAGCAGCCAACCTCCTCCTCTGCTAATGAGCTCGTTTATTTGCTAACGTTGAAAGCCATTTGAATAACGAGCGTGTGTATAATTAACATATAATTGCATACAGTGTTTCTGGAAAAAACAAAAAGTAAAGTGTTTTCAAAGCTGTGTTCTATGGCTCCTGTATGTTACCCCAATGTTTCTATATATCTGTAGCCTTGTTAAGGGGCCCAGCCTGAAGGCCAGTTAGGGGGAGATTTGGGGTGAGTGATTATTTGTACCCTGGGTACCCCTGGAACTATAGTAGGGTGACACCCCAATGTTTCTATATATCTGAACCTTGTTATGAGCTAAGGGGGCCCAGCCTGAAGGCCAGTTAGGGGGAGATTTGGGGTGAGTGCTTATTTGTGCCCTGGGTACCCCTGGAACTATAGCAGGGTGACACCCCAATGTTTCTATATATCTGTAACCTTGTTATGAGCTAAGGGGGCCCAGTCTGAAGGTCAGTTAGGGGGAGATTTGGGGTGACTGCTTATTTGTACCCTGGGTCCCCCTGGAACTATAGCAGGGTGACTGTTACCCCAATGTTTCTATATATCTGTAACCTTGTTATGAGTTAAGGGGGTCCAGCCTAACGGCCAGTAAGGGGGAGATTTGGAGTGAGTACTTATTTGTACCCTGGGTACCCCTGGAACTATAGCAGGGTGACTGTTACCCAATGTTTCTATATATCTGTAACCTTGTTATGAGCTAAGGGGGCCCAGTCTGAAGGCCAGTTAGGGGGAGATTTGGGGTGAGTGTTTATTTGTGCCCTGGGTACCCCTGGAACTATAGCAGGGTGACTGTTACCCCAATGTTTCTATATATCTGTAACCTTGTTATGAGCTAAGGGGGCCCAGTCTGAAGGTCAGTTAGGGGGAGATTTGGGGTGAGTGTTTATTTGTGCCCTGGGTACCCCTGGAACTATAGCAGGGTGACTGTTACCCCAATGTTTCTATATATCTGTAACCTTGTTATGAGGGGGCTCAGGCTGAAGGTCAGTTAGGGGGAGATTTGGGGTTTGGATTCCCACAAATAATGAAGAAACCCAGTAAACTTGAGAATTCACAGAGTGTTCAGGTGCACAAGGTTTGAGCTTTCGGTCGAGGGGGAACCCAACAAACCGTATCAGGAAAGATGACAGGCCTGGCACATGCTGATTCACCTCATTCCAGATTTTATTCCAAGAGTATTAGATCCAAGCAAAGCTTTGCGGGAGCCAGCGCTCATGGAATAAACATTTTAATCTGATGTGGAATGAGGTGCATCTGTGTGTTCCAGCTTTATACGGTCTATTGAATTCCCACAGTATTAAGATGTCTTAACCGTGGCCAAGTCTTTGAAGTCATTTTACTGGACTCTCCATGCTCAGAATGGCTTGTGCTGCAGTCCAAAAACACTTACCTCTGTCCCTGAAGCAACAGTTACTATATGGGCAAATGTATACTCTATCTAATGTGCCATGTCCTCAGCCAGAACTGTCACTTCTTGAGTCTGGCAGATCCCAGGAGAACATCTGAGGAGGAATAATGGGCTGGAGCAGTTTCTATGGTTTGGGCCCCTGGTTCCAGTAAAACTTTAAGACTACAGGGTACATTGACAATTCCCTGTTTTCTACATTGTGGAACAGTTTGGGGAAGGTCCTTTCCTGTTTCAATAGAAGAATATCCCTATGAAACACGCCAGGTCCTACAGAATGGGTTTGCTGATCTGGAAAGAACCTGACTACACAGATCTCTGACCTCAACCCAACCGAACCCATGTGAGATGAACTTGAACCCCAACTGTGAGCCCTACCCCCAATATCAGTACCCAACCTCATTAATGATCATGTAGCTGAATGGAAGCAACTCCCAGCAACAATGTTTCAGCATCTAGTGGGAACCTTCCCTGAAGAGTAGGGACAGTTATAGCAGCAAAAGGAGTGGGGTAACTTCCTAATAACTCCCTTGGTTTGGGAATGAGATGTTGGGCAGGCAGGTGCCCCATACTTTTGCCCATATTGTATATCTTAACTAGGATTTTTGATCTAATATGAAAGGAAGGCTTGGAAGATGCCTTGGGTTACCTTACTGGAGGTGGTATCCATGTCTACTGGGGCATCACTCATTGGTTTTCCCAATTCTCAACAATGTCTAAGATTGTACCAGCCATACAATAGTCCCAGGGAATATGCGCATCTCTGTTATGGAAGATATTAGGAGGAGCACAAATATGAATGTGCCTTGGGATGACTAAAGACACATCTGTAGAAACCAGTGCAGGAATGTGGAAGCATGATGGCCCCAGTAAAGAAAGATGTCTCACTGACAGGTACATTGGTTGCACCCTAAGGGTTGGAAGATGTCTTATTGATACCCCCATGATGATGACTTCTAAGTCCATGTAGAAGGCAACGTTGTATTATTATGTTCCAACTGCTGGAAGAAGATATACCTTCTGCTGCATGGAGAAGAAGACATTCTAGTAGCTTTCTAGTGATCGTCGTAGGAGAACATGACGATACAAAGAAGTCATAGTCCCAGTGCATAAGGTCTTGAATTGCATGAGAAGGGTCAAGATTATGACCCATGGCAAAGGAAAGAATCCTACGGGGAATGAGCTGGAGTTCCTCTGCATTCTTGGAAGATTCCTCAGCACTCTACACTCTTGCAGCAAATGCACTAAAATGGCTTTACTTTTGAGGCAACAAGGAGTAGCAACTTGGTTTATAATAATGAGATCCTGGTGGTGAATTTGTATCGACAAGATGGCACCATGGACATACAAGAAGCTCTTGCTGGATTACGTGGAATGCATTAAATCATTAAATAAGAGCTTTCTGGGTTGAAGAACAATGGTCTGTGTGCATATTCAGGTAAAATGGCTTCATGGTCCAGAGTTATAGTGATAATGGCCAAAAAAAGTAGTCATTGGACAGCTGAGTTATACATACTGGGATACGCCATGTGATTGGCTTCCGGCGAGCAGTTAGTCTGGATATGGGTGAAATGGGCCCAGAAGACCATGGGTGGCTCCTACAGTGCAAATCAAATACTCAAAGGACCTTCAACATTAACAAGGAGCCTGGAAGGAAGGCCTGGAAGATTCTGACTTATACAAGGGTGTGGATTGGATAGGAAGACAGCAGAGCTCGGGATTAGTCAGAGAAGAGACTGGCAAACGACTTTCTCAAGTTGCGGATGGTCTCCGCTTTCGCCTCGTCTTCGTTGCCAGTGCTGCGTGCGGAAGGATCCGAGATATTGAAATTGTTGGTCAGTGACTGGGATTTGCTGTAAGGCAGAGAGACAGAGAGAGAGAGTGATAGAAGAACCATTCAGCAATATGGCAAAAATTAAATGCAGCCCGTGGCTCATCATCTACAAGTTTCTTCTGCCCAGGGAATTATGGGATTTGTAGTTCTGCAGCAGCTGGAGAGCCAAAGTGTTTACAGAGAAATGGGGGAGCTTAAAGGGCATGTAAAGGCAAAAAATAAAACCCCATTTTTACTTTCTTTAATGAAAAAGAAACCTATCTCCAATATACTTTAATTAAAAAATGTGTACTGTTTTTTTAAGAAACTTGACTGTGTGCAGTGAAATTCTCCCTTCATTTACTGCTGTGGATAGGAATTGTCAGACGGTCCCTAACTGCTCTGCAGGGAAACAATCATACTTATGAACAGCAGGGGGAGCCCCCGCCTTACTTCCCAGCCATGCAGAACTCACGCAGCTTTGTTTGTTTCCCTGTAGAGCAGTCGGCGACTGTGTAGAGATTTGTATTGGATTTTATTTTTGCCTTTACATCTCCTTTACTGTTTCCAACTCCAACTCCAGCTGCAGGGACAAAGATCATGGAGCCAGATTTAAACAGATAAACTGGGATTCTATTTGGAGGATTATTTTGCTGCAGCCACTGGTTCTGCAGAGTTAGAGAAAGTTTGTATTAAACAATACAAAAACTATAAAATCCACATTAGATTACATGACAACACAGGACCCAGTGCAGTCTGTATATTCTGATTATTAATCAGTCTTGCTGTATTGGCTTCTGGCAGATATTATTTGACTTGTGCTGTTTTGATCATTTATGACGATCCCTAAGCAGCCCAGGCCACACTGAGCATGTGCACAGTCTTGGTCTTGCAAAGATGTTTAACAAAGTTACAAGATGGTGATCCCCTGTGGCCAACTTTGAAAGCATAAATCATTTGTTTTATTAGGCTTGTGGTGCAGTAAGTTCATGTTTATGTTTAATATACAAAATACAGCATTTCTAGCCTTATTCTATTTTATTTGCCCTTTAATGCAGATAAGTCAGAACAGGAAGCTGACAATGTGAATGCTGGGGGGCCATGGAGGAATAGGGGGACACCAGCTCATTAGGGAATGGTTAATTACAGCACTTACTTGAGCATGGGTTGGGGTTTTGCTGTTGGCCCAGGTCCTGGTGGGTTTTGTGCCTGCCCCTGGGCAGGGGGTCTTGAGGGCTGAGGGGAAACAGACTTGGGGGTTTGGGATGGTGGGGTTCCACTTGCAGGTCTGGGGGGGAGCTGTGGGGAATTAGGAGAGCGTTGTGTCTGTGGGGAGCCGGGCTGTGAAGTCTGAGGCTGTTGGCCTTGGGGAGAAAGTCTTGGTTGTGCTGGAGGCCCTGTCCTCTGGGCAGGAGAGCCTTGTGCCTGGCGAGGGCCACCTGTATAACAGATAATAAATTTATATACAGCCGGTTCCATCAGAACATCCCCTTTATACCCCATGCATTAGTGTCATTAGTCTAAATAAAGAAAGCCGTCTCTAAATCAGGGTGTCTAATGACTGATGGGCCCATCTCATGGACTTTCCAAGGTGTCTGCTGCCTCTCTCTTTGGAGATCTTCTCAAGACTTGACCCTAAATTACCTGGAAGCTTCAGACCATTTTCCCCCAACATTAGAGGATTAGGGTCAGTCATTAGTATTAGGGTGTCATGCTTCTAATGTCCACTAGATGTCACCTCTGCTCTAGGAAGGATCATACAGAGAATGAAGACGGGGCAGATATATAATAATGTGTCCTCCATATGGCTATAGTTCTAGTTACCCATAGCAACCAATCAGCAGCTTGGACTTGGCAAGCTTTCTACCTGGATGTTCCCCCTATTGGATTTGGCAGGCGGCACTTGAGTCATCAATAATCGAATGCTCTGATTGGCTTTAGGATGGGCTGATGTTGCTTTTTCATTCTCTGTATCATGTATCCAACGGGTTTTATAATCTTTTGTAGAAGGGACACCTACCTTGTGGAGCAGGTCGAGGTTGAGCGGAGCCTGGGGGTCCGGGCTGAGGCTGCATCTGGGGTTTTATAGCTTGAGGCTGGACCTGTTGAGGCTGAGATACGCAGAGACAGATGTGTAACAATGGAACTGGCATACAAGTTAAATTACTGATGCAGGAAGCGTCTCTTGACACTTCTCTGCTCAGTTCTACCACCAAACTGAGCTGAGTAACATCAGGAGATGCTTCTTACACCGGTAACTTGAGCTTTTGTTGTTCTTTCTGGCCTCCACTAGGACAGAACATCAGGGGCCAATTGAAAGTGGGGTACATATCCCCTTTAAGGCGAACTTTCAGTGGCTGGCCTCGATTTGCAATGAGATAAAAAAGAACGTATGTTCTGTATGTATTTCCCAGGGCAGTTCATTACGCAGGAACCATTTGTTCTTATGGCTTCAGAAAATATACTCGTCTGCCAAAAACAAAATGTATGCGGGATGAAGGTTATTTAGCTATTTCTTCTCTGTAGTCGCATCACAGAGAGGGTCCAAGAGGGAATCATGACCCCATTCCAAGGACAAGGCATTGTCTCCCGCTAATAAGGAACATACCTACAGAACTATGTAACGCAGGAGTTTGGAGCCGGAGACTGGAACAGAGACAATCGCAGAATTCCTAGAAAGGAAAGTGATTCTGGGCTCTGGGATCGGTCCCTGTGCTGGAACTATTACTCAGCTCCATAGATGTAAAGCACTAAGAATGCTGGGAATTGTAGTGCAACAGCTGGCTCCTCCCAGAATGTATTGATAATACAAGGGCTTCCTGCTTGTGGGCTGTTCGCTTTACACACAGATATATATATATATATATGTATTATAATAAAGTACATAGTGGAACAAATACTAATACCATTGCCAGGGGTCGGCCCACAGATGCTGCCTGAGACGTTGTCTGAACTTGTTGGGTCATTTTAGCAATAACCAAATCGGCCACTAGATGGCGATCTTCTTCCACATGCTCCCCTATCAGTGGCATGGAGCTGTCCATCACCTGCAGGGAGAGTGAGAGGGTGTGGTCAGTGACATTGACTGAATAATGGGGCAGATTTGGCCAGAGCCAAATTCCATCTATCTGCAGACTGACATCATACATCCCAGCAATCCTGATTGGTTAACTCAGATGTTGCACCCCACACCACTAAACCCTTTCAGCCACTTCCTGTAGCACCCCCTTTAAATCCCATAGATAATCTTATTAAATCTCACCTCAATTATATAATCCTTCCCATCCTTGCTGTGAACGGCCTTTACAGCGCAGATGTCCAGTCCACCAAACATTTCTGAGACGGAATCGACCCACAGCCGGTACCTGAAAAAATCACAAAAATGCTGCTGATTTTAGTCAATGATCTATTGTGCTTAGTACAGGGAATACCTATGCTGCCATAGTTTTATGGGATCTCTCTGTACAGACTATAAGTAAACTTAGGGGACTGTTCCTGCTGAATTGTGCTTAGTACAGGGAATACCTATGCTGCCATAGTTTTATGGGATCTCTCTGTACAGACTATGAGCAAACTTAGGGGGCTGTTCCTGCTGAATTGTGCTTAGTACAGGGAATACCTATGCTGCCATAGTTTTATGGGATCTCTCTGTACAGACTATGAGCAAACTTAGGGGGCTGTTCCTGCTGAATTGTGCTTAGTACAGGGAATATCTATGCTGCCATAGTTTTATGGGATCTCTCTTTACAGACTATAAGTAAACTTAGGGGACTGTTCCTGCTGAATTGTGCTTAGTACAGGGAATACCTATGCTGCCATAGTTTTATGGGATCTCTCTGTACAGACTATGAGCAAACTTAGGGGACTGTTCTTGCTGAATTGTGCTTAGTACAGGGGAATACCTATGCTGCCATAGTTTTATGGGATCTCTCTTTACAGACTATAAGTAAACTTAGGGGACTGTTCCTGCTGAATTGTGCTTAGTACAGGGAATACCTATGCTGCCATAGTTTTATGGGATCTCTCTGTACACACTATGAGCAAACTTAGGGGTCTGTTCCTGCTGAATTGTGCTTAGTACAGGGGAATACCTATGCTGCCATAGTTTTATGGGATCTCTCTTTACAGACTATAAGTAAACTTAGGGGACTGTTCCTGCTGAATTGTGCTTAGTACAGGGAATACCTATGCTGCCATAGTTTTATGGGATCTCTCTGTACAGACTATGAGCAAACTTAGGGACTGTTCCTGCTGAATTGTGCTTAGTACAGGGAATATCTATGCTGCCATAGTTTTATGGGATCTCTCTTTACAGACTATAAGTAAACTTAGGGGACTGTTCCTGCTGAATTGTGCTTAGTACAGGGAATACCTATGCTGCCATAGTTTTATGGGATCTCTCTTTACAGACTATAAGTAAACTTAGGGGACTGTTCCTGCTGAATTGTGCTTAGTACAGGGAATACCTATGCTGCCATAGTTTTATGGGATCTCTCTGTACAGACTATGAGCAAACTTAGGGACTGTTCCTGCTGAATTGTGCTTAGTACAGGGAATACCTATGCTGCCATAGTTTTATAGGATCTCTCTGTACAGACTATGAGCAAACTTAGGGGACTGTTCCTGCTGAATTGTGCTTAGTACAGGGAATACCTATGCTGCCATAGTTTTATGGGATCTCTCTGTACAGACTATGAGCAAACTTAGGGACTGTTCCTGCTGAATTGTGCTCAGTACAGGGAATATCTATGCTGCTATAGTTTTATGGGATCTCTCTTTACAGACTATAAGTAAACTTAGGGGACTGTTCCTGCTGAATTGTGCTTAGTACAGGGAATACCTATGCTGCCATAGTTTTATGGGATCTCTCTGTACAGACTATGAGCAAACTTAGGGGTCTGTTCCTGCTGAATTGTGCTTAGTACAGGGAATACCTATGCTGCCATAGTTTTATGGGATCTCTCTGTACAGACTATGAGCAAACTTAGGGGTCTGTTCCTGCTGAATTGTGCTTAGTACAGGGGAATACCTATGCTGCCATAGTTTTATGGGATCTCTCTGTACAGACTATGAGCAAACTTAGGGACTGTTCCTGCTGAATTGTGCTTAGTACAGGGAATACCTATGCTGCCATAGTTTTATGGGATCTCTCTGTACAGACTATGAGCAAACTTAGGGGTCTGTTCCTGCTGAATTGTGCTTAGTACAGGGGAATACCTATGCTGCCATAGTTTTATGGGATCTCTCTGTACAGACTATGAGCAAACTTAGGGACTGTTCCTGCTGAATTGTGCTTAGTACAGGGGAATACCTATGCTGCCATAGTTTTATAGGATCTCTCTGTACAGACTATGAGCAAACTTAGGGGCTGTTCCTGCTGATTCATATGAGTCCCGTTGTACTCACCTGTCAGTCATGGCGATCTGTTCCAGCATTGCAGAGCCAGTATTTGCTTTCCAGTTCCCAGAAATCGATGTTCTCCTGCAACATACATTCGGACGTATTCAGGAGGATCATATTATAATAGTAAATGACAGCAAGAAATCAGAATTACTGGGGGTGCATTATCTCTCGCCCCTCATCCCGGAGTCTCCCACCAGGGCATTAATCTTGGGCCTCACGGGCCCCGTCTCTGGCTTTCCTGAGAGCTACAGTCAGTGATTTATTGTTTATTGTCCTCTCTAGAGCCAAGAGAAGCAGAGTGTGGCCCCGGGGTGTGTGCAGGGAACTTCCTGAGCTGAGCTTACAATCAGCCGAGTGTTGCACTCCGTTTGCCCTGTGCCTGGGATATGTCCAATGTGAGAGCCCAGGCCTTTCAGAGAACAACCCCATTAATCAACCCCACACAGGGGCCCCTGGGAGCCCAGGAAAGTGACACTGATCGGTGGCTTTCCTACTGGAAATGCTCAGCTGAAAGCTTTGGGGCAATTGAGGAGTTTGTTTTTGTAACAAGGGGTCGGTCGTTTCCCAGTGGCTGCCGGGTCCTGGTTTATGGTCAGTTTAACCCTTTAGATGCCCCCCCAAATTAACCCCTAAGTATTTCATGGCATAGTCTGGACCCCAAACATTCCATCGTTCCAGGAACCCATGGTGCTGCGTGTCATGCTGTTTCTCTGAACTGCTGATTCTGACTCCAGAACCCGAGAAGAGAAAGGCCAAAAAATGACACATTGGGGCAGATTTATCAAGGGTCGAATTGAAAATTCGAAGTTTCTGAATTTTTTTTACGGTCATAACTGTCAAATTCGACTAGGGAGTTATTCAAATTCGATTCGAGTTTTTGAAAAAATGCAAATTCGATTTTCGTGATTTACAATACTCTGGCCCTTTAAAGGGGGTGCTCAACGTCGACTGTACTACCAAAATACATAGTGAAATTGCCAATTCTAAGCAACTTTTCAACTGGTCTTCATAATGTATTTTTTATAGTTTTTTAATTATTTGCTTTCTCCATCTGACACTTTCCAGCTTTCAAATGGGGGGTCACTGACCCCATCTAAAAAAACAAATGCTCTATAAGGCTACAAATGTATTGTTAATGTTACTTTTTATTACTCATCTTTCTATTCAGGCCTCTCCTATTCATATTCCAGTCTCTTATTCAAATCAATGCATGGTTGCTAAGGTTATTTGGACCCTAGCAACCAGATTGCTGAAATGCAAACTGGAGAGCTGCTGAATAAAAAGCTAAATAACTGAAAAACCCAACATAATAAAAAATGAAGACCAATTGCAAATAGTCTCTGAATATCCCTCTCTACATTATTCTTAAAGTCAACTCAAAGGTGAAAAACCCCTTTAAGAACTCGAATGTGACTATTTGCCGCCTAAAACCTGCCGAATTGCTGTTTAATTCAATGGGAGACGTCCAGGGTCAATTGGGAGTTGTTTGCTGCCTTCCTGAAGTTCAAATTATTTTAGGAGAAAAAACTCAAATTCGAGTTTTTTAAATTCGAATACAATTTGATTCGTGTTTTCGGGTCGATTAAATTCATCCGAGTCTGAAAAATTCGATTTTTTAAACAAGTTTCGATTGGTCGAATTTCGAATTTACAGGGAGTTTAGGAGAGTTTTTAAAAACCTCACATAAATTCGAAATTCAACCTTTGATAAATGTGCCTAACTGGAAAGATACGGGAAGGAAAGCCATCGTGGGGATCTGCATTGGGGGATATCAGGGTTTGGAGCTGCCATATGGTTTCAAAGGAAGTCACATGATCCTGCATGATGTCATAGGATGTATATACAGATAGTGTATATATCTTTATTTATACACAACTGCTTGTATCCACATCACTTCACATTATGTTCCATTGTTTAACAAACAAAAAATTGGGCCCCTCCCATATTTCATCATAGTGGAACATCTGGGGCCTGATGTACTTAACAGTGCTAAAAATGAATGCTCTCGTAATGAGGGCCAACTGTAGCCCCTCTATAGTTGCCCTGGGTGGGAGCTGCCATGTCGTTTCTTACTCCTCTCACTTACATGTAGGCTTTGTAGTTGTTCCCGATTTTCTGGATTCGGATGTCGTACTTGGAGTCAACGAATGGCTCGGTGGTCACGTAAGTCTTGGCCATGGCCACCACACTAGCCATGTCCTGGAAATCATATTGGTTGTCCACTTTCACCTGAGGCCAGCAAGGACATGTGCAATAGTATTAAAGGGGAACTTCACCCAGATAATAATAGAAAATATAAGCAACTGCCCAAATATCCATTCATTCTTCATTCTCTGCACTGCTGCCTCTGACTCCTGATACAACTTCCCAATATCCATTCATTCCTCATTGTGTCCAGCTGTCCCTTTCCCTTCTCTGCACTGCTGCCTCTGACTCCTGAGTCCTGATACAACTTCCCAATATCCATTCATTCCTCATTCTCACTGGGTTTATAGTTCTGTGTAACTGTCATTGTGTCTGGCCCTTTCTCTTCTCTGCACTGCTGGTTCTGACTCCTGATACAACTTCCCAATATCCATTCATTCCTCATTCTCACTGGGTTTCTAGTTCTGTGTAACTGTCATTGTGTCTGGCCCTTTCTCTTCTCTGCACTGCTGGTTCTGACTCCTGATACAACTTCCCAATATCCATTCATTCCTCATTCTCACTGGGTTTATAGTTCTGTGTAACTGTCATTGTGTCTGTCCCTTTCTCTGCACTGCTGCCTCTGACTCCTGATACAACTTCCCAATATCCATTCATTCCTCATTGTGTCCAGCTGTCCCTTTCTCTTCTCTGCACTGCTGCCTCTGACTCCTGATACAACTTCCCAATATCCATTCATTCCTCATTCTCACTGGGTTTATAGTTCTGTGTAACTGTCATTGTGTCTGTCCCTTTCTCTGCACTGCTGCTTCTGACTCCTGATACAACTTCCCAATATCCATTCATTCCTCATTCTCACTGGGTTTATAGTTCTGTGTAACTGTCATTGTGTCTGTCCTTTTCTCTTCCCTGCACTGCTGGTTCTGACTCCTGATACAACTTCCCAATATCCATTCATTCCTCATTCTCACTGGGTTTATAGTTCTGTGTAACTGTCATTGTGTCTGTCCTTTTCTCTTCCCTGCACTGCTGGTTCTGACTCCTGATACAACTTCCCAATATCCATTCATTCCTCATTCTCACTGGTGTAACTGTCGTGTCTGTCTGTCACTTTCTCTTTTTTAGTTCTAGTTCTGCTGTGTTGTTTCAGTAGTCAGAACCAACAGTGCCAAGGAAAGCAA
The DNA here is from genome assembly GCA_038501925.1 of Xenopus petersii. Classification (NCBI taxonomy): domain Eukaryota; kingdom Metazoa; phylum Chordata; class Amphibia; order Anura; family Pipidae; genus Xenopus; species Xenopus petersii. The sequence continues at coordinate 6,103,805 of CM076676.1, read as the reverse complement.
GAGACCTAGAGATGCTGCTTTCAACAGCAGTTACATTAATAAATCATTTAACAACCAATGAGAAAGAGGAATGAATGTATATTGCTTAACTGACTATAATTATGTTTGTTTTCATTAGGCAAATTTTGGGGTGGAGTTTCCCTTTAAATATTATTTTATACATATAATAAAATGTGATTTTATTAAAAACATTTTTCAGGCTTCATAAACACATTCAGATCTAATGGCATGTCAACATTTTTTCAGCATTCCAAAGATTCCTTAAAGGCTTCTCAGCCCTGCAGAGTGAGTCACCTCTCTCATATCCAGTGCAGATTCCATCTCAGCCTAAAGTAATATTAATCCTCAGCTTCAACTAGAGTGTGTTATACCCTTCCCTGCCAACCGCTGGCACAGCACATACACTATCACGTACCACTACTACTACTACTACTATAGGCACCATCTACTATACCTGCTATCCCACAGTCACACTCCCTTCCCAGAGACTATTATCCACTGTTACTATAGACACCATCTCTCCCTACTATACCTGCTATCCCACAGTCACACTACCTTCCCAGAGACTATTATCCACTGTTACTATAGGCACCATCTCTCCCTACTATACCTGCTATCCCACAGTCACACTCCCTTCCCAGAGACTATTATCCACTGTTACTATAGACACCATCTCTCCCTACTATACCTGCTATCCCACAGTCACACTCCCTTCCCAGAGACTATTATCCACTGTTACTATAGACACCATCTCTCCCTACTATACCTGCTATCCCACAGTCACACTACCTTCCCAGAGACTATTATCCACTGTTACTATAGGCACCATCTCTCCCTACTATACCTGCTATCCCACAGTCACACTACCTTCCCAGAGACTATTATCCACTGTTACTATAGACACTATCTCTCCCTACTATACCTGCTATCCCACAGTCACACTCCCTTCCCAGAGACTATTATCCCACTGTTACTATAGGCACCATCTCTCCCTACTATACCTGCTATCCCACAGTCACACTCCCTTCACAGAGACTATTATCCCTATGTTACTATAGGCACCATCTCTCCCTACTATACCTGCTATCCCACAGTCACACTCCCTTCCCAGAGACTATTATCCACTGTTACTATAGGCACCATATCTCCCTACTATACCTGCTATCCCACAGTCACACTCCCTTCCCAGAGACTATTACCCCACTGTTACTATAGGCACCATCTCTCCCTACTATACCTGCTATCCCACAGTCACACGCCCTTCCAAGAGACTATTATCCACTGTTACTATAGGCACCATCTCTCCCTACTATACCTGCTATCCCACAGTCACACTCCCTTCCCAGAGACTATTACCCCACTGTTACTATAGGCAACATCTCTCCCTACTATACCTGCTATCCCACAGTCACACTCCCTTCCCAGAGACTATTATCCACTGTTACTCTAGGCACCATCTCTCCCTACTATACCTGCTATCCCACAGTCACACTACCTTCCCAGAGACTATTATCCACTGTTACTATAGACACCATCTCTCCCTACTATACCTGCTATCCCACAGTCACACTCCCTTCCCAGAGACTATTATCCCACTGTTACTATAGGCACCATCTCTCCCTACTATACCTGCTATCCCACAGTCACACTCCCTTCCCTGAGACTATTATCCCACTGTTACTATAGGCACCATCTCTCCCTACTATACCTGCTATCCCACAGTCACACTCCCTTCCCAGAGACTATTATCCACTGTTACTATAGACACCATCTCTCCCTACTATACCTGCTATCCCACAGTCACACTCCCTTCCCAGAGACTATTATCCACTGTTACTGTAGGCACCATATCTCCCTACTATACCTGCTATCCCACAGTCACACTCCCTTCCCAGAGACTATTATCCACTGTTACTATAGGCACCATCTCTCTCTACTATTCCTGCTATCCCACAGTCACACTCCCTTCCCAGAGACTATTATCCACTGTTACTATAGGCACCATCTCTCCCTACTATACCTGCTATCCCACAGTCACACTCCCTTCCCAGAGACTATTATCCACTGTTACTATAGACACCATCTCTCCCTACTATACCTGCTATCCCACAGTCACACTCCCTTCCCAGAGACTATTATCCACTGTTACTATAGACACCATCTCTCCCTACTATACCTGCTATCCCACAGTCACACTCCCTTCCCAGAGACTATTATCCCACTGTTACTATACGCACCATCTCTCCCTACTATACCTGCTATCCCACAGTCACACTCCCTTCCCAGAGACTATTATCCACTGTTACTATAGACACCATCTCTCCCTACTATACCTGCTATCCCACAGTCACACTCCCTTCCCAGAGACTATTATCCCACTGTTACTATACGCACCATCTCTCCCTACTATACCTGCTATCCCACAGTCACACTCCCTTCCCAGAGACTATTATCCACTGTTACTATAGACACCATCTCTCCCTACTATACCTGCTATCCCACAGTCACACTCCCTTCCCAGAGACTATTATCCACTGTTACTATAGGCACCATCTCTCCCTACTATACCTGCTATCCCACAGTCACACTCCCTTCCCAGAGACTATTATCCACTGTTACTATAGACACCATCTCTCCCTACTATACCTGCTATCCCACAGTCACACTCCCTTCCCAGAGACTATTATCCACTGTTACTATAGACACCATATCTCCCTACTATACCTGCTATCCCACAGTCACACTCCCTTCCCAGAGACTATTATCCACTGTTACTATAGGCACCATCTCTCCCTACTATACCTGTTATCCCACAGTCACACTCCCTTCCCAGAGACTAATCTTGGATATTTGGCTCTACTATTCCTACTACCTTATACCCACAGACCCTTTTCAGAGGTTATGAGTCGGTGGAAGTAGCCATATTACTTCCATTGGACAGTATAGTACAGTTCATTGCTTATCTCTGTACATAGGAATGGAATCTGTCATATTGTTTCTGTTAGTAGCGTGAGTGTTTATCTCATTGTGTACGCTGAATCTTTCCTTTTTGTAAATGTGTTTATGGGTATAACTGGGGTCTGCCATGCTCTGAGCAACTTTCCAATAAACAATCCATTTCACATCTTAAAGGGTTGTAAGGTTACGTGCTGATGTAATTGCTGTTGAAAGCAGGATTTCTTTATCCCTCTCTGTTCTCTGGTTCTGACTCTTGAAACAATGTAGCAGATGTCAGATTTTGTTAATCATATGGCTTCTCAGAAGCAGCAGTGCAGAGAAAATAAGCAGCCAGACAGACAGACAGACATAACTATGAAACTATGTTGAATGTAAATGAGAGAGCAGTAGAACATTGTGGAGATCCCCTATAATAAAATGTAGTAAAGCCAATCCCACTTACAGTAAAGAATAACTAAACTATGAGAAAGCGGGGTGAGATCAGGGTGTCGGGAGTGATAATTCATGGCACGTGGGGGCACCGGGAGTTACAAACAATAAACACCTCTTTTGCTTATGTCATCAGGGGCCCATGGGACCCTCAGTTATTTTTAACACTGTCGATGAGACATCGATTGTTCAAACAGGTCGGACAGCTGGGCAAAACAATTGTGGCGGCTGAGTGTTTATTTTGTTATTTGTGGGAGTTTTAATGACATCAGAGAGTGGGAGAAAGTCATTAGATTATTAAGGAGTTGGATGAGCAGTTGGAGTGGGACTTGATCAAACTGCTGACCCGTCCATTAAAATAAGGCAGGAGGCTGAAATGGGAAAAGTGCAACATTAAAGGGAAACTCTACCCTCCTGGCAATGATGGGGACCCCCGACAGTTGTCCCAGCTGCACCCTGAAATATGATATTGCCCCAGACTGCAGTTTCAGCCTTGCACAGTGAATTCATTGTTCTGCATTATTAGTGGCACCCTTTGGGAATATAAACAATGCTTCTAAATATGTTTAGATAACAAAGAAGTCTCTTACCTTCCCCATTCCTGCATGCGCATGGCCCATTTTCACCACCACTGGGAAACTTGCAGCCGTCAGCTAAAGTAAAGATAAAGAAACAAAACAGGGAATCAGAAGGGAAATGTTCATGGTACAGTACAATCCATATGGCAGCTCCCACTCATACAATTAAGTACAAATATACCAGGCACACAAGCTGTATCTATATATACTATATGGTCTATGGAAAACAACATGGCACCACCCTTCCTCAGAATTACATCTCCAAGAAAACTAAAATATCTTCCTTTCCCAGCATTACGGGTGCAGATATTTATAGCCAGGTCAGTGTGGTCTGACAGTGCCAAGCGTCTGCCCGCAGGACACCCAAATCTTCTGCTTTGTGTTGAGCAAAGGGCACAGGGAATGAATTTTTCTTGAGGGTACAGAACAAACAAACTATTATCTCTGAAAAAACTTTGAAACTGTTTCTCTCTTTCTCATAACAAGGTTACAGATATATAGAAACATTGGGGTAACAGTCACCCTGCTATAGTTCCAGGGGTACCCAGGGCACAAATAAACACTCACCCCAAATCTCCCCCTAACTGACCTTCAGACTGGGCCCCCTTAGCTCATAACAAGGTTACAGATATATAGAAACATTGGGGTGTCACCCTGCTATAGTTCCAGGGGTACCCAGGGTACAAATAAGCACTCACCCCAAATCTCCCCCTAACTGACCTTCAGACTGTGCCCCCTTAGCTCATAACAAGGTTACAGATATATAGAAACATTGGGGTAACAGTCACCCTGCTATAGTTCCAGGGGTACCCAGGGCACAAATAAACACTCACCCCAAATCTCCCCCTAACTGACCTTCAGACTGGGCCCCCTTAGCTCATAACAAGGTTACAGATATATAGAAACATTGGGGTAACAGTCACCCTGCTATAGTTCCAGGGGTACCCAGGGTACAAATAAGCACTCACCCCAAATCTCCCCCTAACTGACCTCCAGACTGGGCCCCCTTAGCTCATAACAAGGTTACAGATATATAGAAACATTGGGGTGTCACCCTGCTATAGTTCCAGGGGTACCCAGGGTACAAATAAGCATTCACCCCAAATCTCCCCCTAACTGACCTTCAGACTGTGCCCCCTTAGCTCATAACAAGGTTACAGATATATAGAAACATTGGGGTAACAGTCACCTGCTATAGTTCCAGGGGTACCCAGGGCACAAATAAGCACTCACCCCAAATCTCCCCTAACTGGCCTTCAGACTGGGCCCCCTTAGCTCATAACAAGGTTACAGATATATAGAAACATTGGGGTAACAGTCACCTGCTATAGTTCCAGGGGTACCCAGGGCACAAATAAACACTCACCCCAAATCTCCCCCTAACTGACCTTCAGACTGGCCCCCTTAGCTCATAACAAGGTTACAGATATATAGAAACATTGGGGTAACAGTCACCCTGCTATAGTTCCAGGGGTACCCAGGGTACAAATAAGCACTCACCCCAAATCTCCCCCTAACTGACCTTCAGACTGGGTCCCCTTAGCTCATAACAAGGTTACAGATATATAGAAACATTGGGGTAACAGTCACCCTGCTATAGTGGTGGTTCACCTTTAAGTTCACTATTAGTATGTTATAGAATGGCTAATTCTAAGCAACTTTTCAATGGGACTTAGTTTTTTTTTACAGTTTGTGAATTATTTTCCTTTTTTCTGACTCTTTCCAGCTTTCAAATGGGGGGTCACTGACCCCCATCTAAAAAAGCAAAAGCTCTGTAAAGCTACAAATTTATTGCTCCTTTTTATTATATCTTTCTGTTCATGCCTCTCCTATTCATATTCCAGTCTCTTATTCAAATCAAAGCATGATTTCTAGGGTAATTTGAACCGTAGCAACCAGATTGCTAAAACTGCTGCTAAATAAAATTAAATTTTTAAAAAAAAACATAAATTAAAAAAAAAAAGGCATATTGTCTCAGAATATCGCTCTCTACATCATGCTAAAAGTTTATTTAAAGTTGAACAACCCCTTTAAAACTAGGTTAAAACTGAGCCCAAACATTCCTTTTTAGGGAAAGTCTAAAGAAAAGAAGGAGCCACCGGCCGTCTCTTTATTTAGTACAAGGCATCACTTCCTTAGGGGAAATCCTGTATATGAGGAAATGACAATGAAAAACCAAAAAGTGAAAATTGAATATTTTAGAAATTCCTTCCACAATTGCTCATCCAGTGGCCCCTTTTGGCTACGGGTCATGGCAAGTGGTCTGTAGATCCATGGGCAGAGGACAAGAATCCCATTTTCCCCCTCTATTAACTGTAATTCTGAATAGGTCAGAGTTAATTAATAGAGGGGTAATTGGCCTTCTGCAATACTCCTATTACTCTGCAGCACTGGGGTCCTGAGTTCAATTCTGGCCTAGGCACTATTTGTAGGGGTGTCTATGTTCTCATTGTGTCAGTATGGGTTCCCCAAGGTTAACTGGCTCCTTATAGAACTGCCCCTAGTATGTGTAAATATGATAGGTTAGATTGTAAGCTCCACTGGGCAGGGACTGATGGAAATGATGTATAATCTCTATAAAGTGCTGTTTAAATGTGTCTCAATAAATAGATCATGCCACAATTTGGGCAAAAATCCCCCCTTTCCAAAGAAACCTCGGTTATAGAGTGTAAGCCTTGGCGGGTCTTTGATACAGACCCTCTAATCCTCATGATAAGGAACACAAGAAGCGGTGCTTTCCACAATTCTTTCATTCCTGAAGCAGCAGCTCAGAGGGGATATTGACTTGGATGGAACCTTGTAAACCAGAGATAAAGTCTCCTTTATAGGTTGATGGACATTTATTGGAATCAGACAGCCGGGAGTTTGTGCTGCTGCTTTAAACCTACCAGTCATTATGTTTAAAGGGGAACTTTAAACAAAAAAAACCCTATATCTTGTCTTTTATTTAATTCTTCATCTGGCAGGAAAGTGCAGCTACATCATGTATAATGAAAGAAAATGTCATTTTAGGCTGTTAATATAAGGAGCACACTGCTTAACCAACAAAGTGCCAGAATGACTGGTGGGAATGACATTTTTGGCCCAAGCGTGTGCGCAAGGCTGTGGGTTTGGGAACCATGACCAACAACACCCACATGTTTAGCGGCGTAAATCAAAGCCCTCTTCCCGTAACAGGAGGTCACTTCCTAAGAAAAATATATCAACAGAGTGTGGAGACGTCAGACAATACGTGGTGGAGACACCTGGGCAGATTGACGTACCATATTCTCACCCGAATTTCCATCCCAGTGCCCACTGACTGGAGAAAGAGACCTGGATTCCAATCCCCAAGCAGGACTGTAGCATGGGCATTTTATATGTGTTCACTTTTAAAAGGGGTGAGATGACAAAGTCTATAAAGTGTATATATAAAGTTTCTATAAAGTGTACAATACCCCAGAACACACAGCAGGATAAATACAGTGCCAATTCCATGTATAATACCCAGAACACACAGCAGAATAAATACTGGGCCAATTCCATGTATAATACCCCAGAACATGCAACAGGATAAAAACAGTTCTAATTCCATGTATAATACCCCAGAACACACAGCAGAATAAATACTGGGCCAATTACATGTTTAATACCCGAGAACACGCGGCAGGATAAATATAGGACCAATTCCATGTATAATACCCCAGAACACACAGCAGGATAAATACTGGGCCAATTCCATGTATAATACCCCAGAACATGCAACAGGATAAAAACAGTTCTAATTCAATGTATTATACCACAGAACACACAACAGATAAATACAGTGCCAATTCCATGTATAATACCCCAGAACACACAGCAGGATAAATACAGGACCAATTCCATGTATAATACCCCAGAACACACAGCAGAATAAATACTGGGCCAATTACATGTTTAATACCCGAGAACACGCGGCAGGATAAATACTGGGCCAATTCCATGTATAATACCCCAGAACATTCAACAGGATAAAAACAGTTCTAATTCCATGTATAATACCCCAGAACACACAGCAGGATAAATACAGTGGCAATTCCATGTATAATACCCCAGAACACACAGTCGGATAAATACAGGGCCAATTCCATGTATAATACCCCAGAACACACAGCAGGATAAATACAGTGCCAATTCCATGTATAATACCCCAGAACACACAGCAGGATAAATACAGAGCCAATTCCATGTATAATACCCCAGAACCCACAGCAGGATAAATACAGTGCCAATTCCATGTATAATACCCCAGAACACACAGCAGGATAAATACAGGGCCAATTCCATGTATAATACCCCAGAACACACAGCAGGATAAATACAGTGCCAATTCCATGTATAATACCCCAGAACACACAGCAGGATAAATACAGGGCCAATTCCATGTATAATACCCCAGAACCCACAGCAGGATAAATACAGTGCCAATTCCATGTATAATACCCCAGAACACACAGCAGGATAAATACAGGGCCAATTCCATGTATAATACCCCAGAACACACAGCAGGATAAATACAGTGCCAATTCCATGTATAATACCCCAGAACACACAGCAGATAAATACAGAGCCAATTCCATGTATAATACCCCAGAACCCACAGCAGGATAAATACAGTGCCAATTCCATGTATAATACCCCAGAACACACAGCAGGATAAATACAGGGCCAATTCCATGTATAATACCCCAGAACACACAGCAGGATAAATACAGTGCCAATTCCATGTATAATACCCCAGAACCCACAGCAGGATAAATACAGAGCCAATTCCATGTATAATACCCCAGAACACACAGCAGGATAAATACAGTGCCAATTCCATGTATAATACCCCAGAACACATGGCAGGATAAATACAGGGCCAATTCCATGTATAATACCCCAGAACACACAGCAGGATAAATACAGGGTCAATTCCATGTATAATACCCCAGAACACACAGCAGCATAAATACAAGGTCAATTCCATGTATAATACCCCAGAACACACAGCAGCATAAATACAAGGTCAATTCCATGTTTAATAACCCAGAACCCACAGCAGGATGTACAATAACCCCAATAATGCCAATTTTATATTAATACCACTGTCCTTTTTGTTGCAGAAAATTCATAGTTACTCACAGGATAGCCATCAGTAATCATGGGGTCCCACAGCATGGCCTCCTTTCACAGAGGGGGGCCCAATTATTAGTCCACTAGTCACCTGGGTGCTGCTCCATGCCAACAAGTAAAATGAGGTCCAAATAAAAAAAAGCCCTTTGCATGCATGCCACATTCTTGATGCACACGGGTCACTCTCTAATTATGTCAAAACTCTGCCTACAAAGCCCTGTCCTTTTTGGGACCCATAAATCATGCCTTGGACTTCCTATGCCATGGGGCCCCTGACTGTAGTACCCTCTGTACCCCAATGATGGCAGCACTGCTTGTTACTTTGCATATCCAAATCTTTATTCCCTTCATTCCATTCCCACCTATGGAACTAATTTAGAGTAAAATGTTTGTCACAGCAGAAAATTCTTAGGCAGCCCTTAGACCCCCCCCCCCCTTCTTCAGTACTCACTTACTCCAGACTCGGTATAAGTTTTTTGGATTCAGATTCTGACACAGGGAGTTCAAATTGAAACTGGCAGTTTGGCCAGTGACCTCACTGTGCCATAATTCCTTTTATCGCTCCGGTTTTATTGGATTTATTGGAGTTTACAGCATTCGGCATTTCCACATAGTTCTGAAATCCAATGCATGCTGGGTATGAAACCGCTCACAATTCATATTTATGATGTTTTATCTTTGTTCCTTAGGACACAAGGCAGATAAGATGCTGGAAAGTGCAAGCTGATATGTCCTAAACCCTGATTACTTTAGCAATAGATTTGTTGTTTGGTAGTTTGAAATAAAAAGACCTTGCAAATATATAAATATGGGGTTTTTCCGGGGTCAGCTTACTCTTACGGGCTCTAATAACACATACAATGCTGAAATGAGCTTGTTTTGCAACAGCCATAAAATGAATATTGGGGTCTCTACATGACACATATCTCTAATGCATATTGTATTGTATCAGTTCAGAGGACCTCTGATTTAAGAAGTGTTATCTTTGTACACAAGAACATGTGGGGAAATAAGTTTTAAGTCAATTTTTAGACAGATTTGTCTTTCCTTAAATCGTCCCAAATGTATAAAAGGCCTGTTGCCTGTGTAACTTTCTTTTATTAAAGGGCATGTAAAGGCAAACAAATAAAATCCCATTTTTACTTTCTTTAATGAAAATGAAACCTATCTCCAATATACTTTAATTAAAAAATCTGTACTGTTTTTATAAGAAACCTGACTGTATGCAGTGAAATTCTCCCTTCATTTACTGCTGTGGATAGGAATTGTCAGACGGTCCCTAACTGCTCTGCAGGGAAACAATCATACTTATGAACAGCAGGGGGAGCCCTCGCCTTACTTCCCAGCCATGCAGAACTCAAGCAGCTTTGTTTGTTTCCCTGTAGAGCAGTCGGCGACTGTGTAGAGATTTGTATTGGATTTTATTTTTGCCTTTACATCCCCTTTACTGTTTCCAACTCCAGCTGCAGGGACAAAGATCATGGAGTCAGATTTAAACAGATAAACTGGGATTCTATTTGGAGGATTATTTTGCTGCAGCCACTGGTTCCGCAGAGTTGGAGAAAGTTTGTATTAAACAATACAAAAACTATAAAATCCACATTAGATTACATGACAACACAGGACCCAGTGCAGTCTGTATATTCTGATTATTAATCAGTCTTGTGTATTGGCTTCTGGCAGATATTATTTGACTTGTGCTGTTTTGATATTTTAAGACGATCCCTAAGCAGCCCAGACCACACTGAGCATGTGCACAGTCTTGGTCTTGCAAAGACGTATAACAAAGTTACAAGATGGTGACCCCCTGTGGCCAACTTTGAAAGCATAAATCATTTGTTTGATTAGGCTTGTGGTGCAGTAAGTTCATGTTTATGTTTAGTATACAAAATACAGCATTTCTAGCCTTATTCTATTTTAGACTTTACTTCCCCTTTAAATTAACCTCCAGAATGATGGCTCCTGTTCTGTAACCCACAACAACCAGTTTTGATTGGTCTAGTACAGTCAGAATGCTGATAACCACATTCTGATTGGTGGGTGTAGATTATTGGTAAATGAAAATCTTTTAAACCAAATACATTTAAAAACACTCTTCTGAATGCTTTTTTTTTAGCCGGTTTTCTAATGCTAAAAGGCATTTGATACAACAGCACAACCTGATGTCCATTGTGGCACCAGCTGGCAGAAAATTCCGTTGGTGAGAAGTGGATGTTGTGGATGTTGCTCTTCTTGTGTTAAACCTATTCCCAATGATTTTAAATGTAAATTGAATGAATTAGAAAGCAGTGTCCTTTGAAACAATGTAGCAGTCTGAACCAGCAGTGCGGGCAGACAGATGCTGCTTTTAAAGGTGATAACATTTACGAAAAAAACTATTGGGAAGAACGGAACGATGGGAAGATGTTTCCATAATCCCCCATAGGACTGCAAGAATAGAACGGGGTGTTCTGCATCAGCTTCTCATGGGCCCCTCTCCAAAAGAACACCCATCACTGGGGCCCTTTATCAGAGAGAAGGCTCTTCTTTCCCTTTCTGTCTCCGCTTTAGGAAATGATTCATAATTTGGTCACAGGCGCCTGACACTCTTTTTATAGGAATCTGTTACATATCTTTGCCCCCGTGTTAGGCCTTCTTATTCCCATCACATTTGGAGAGAATTTGGGGGGAGAGAGGGGGGCGTATAAAGGAACTTTGCCCTATAAGAACAAAAGAAAGGCGTTTTTTAAAATTTCCCGAAAGTTGGTGCCCTTTAATCTCTGCTTGCAATTAGTGAACCGGAAGCCATTTATTTCGTGTACGTTTCAGTTAAAAAGAAAAATAATCAGTTTTTCCTTTAAAACAGCAAAAATATAGTTAAATATGTATATTAACTTTAACCTGATTGTATTTATACATATGGGAGGAGGGAGATGCCATATTGATTCCCTTAGACAGTACAGTATGAGGGTATAGCTTATTGTGTGCCCAGAACATTCCTTCTCTGTATATTTGTATTTATACATATGGGAGGAGGAGGTGCCATATTGATTCCCTTAGACAGTACAGTATGAGGGTATAGCTTATTGTGTGCCCAGAACATTCCTTCTCTGTATATTTGTATTTATACATATGGGAGGAGGAGGTGCCATATTGATTCCCTTAGACAGTACAGTATGAGGGTATAGCTTATTGTGTGCCCAGAACATTCCTTCTCTGTATATTTGTATTTATACATATGGGAGGAGGAGGTGCCATATTGATTCCCTTAGACAGTACAGTATGAGGGTATAGCTTATTGTGTGCCCAGAACATTCCTTCTCTGTATATTTGTATTTATACATATGGGAGGAGGGAGGTGCCATATTGATTCCATTAGACAGTACAGTATGAGGGTACAGCTTATTGTGTGCCCAGAACATTCCTTCTCTGTATATTTGTATTTATACATATGGGAGGAGGAGGTGCCATATTGATTCCCTTAGACAGTACAGTATGAGGGTATAGCTTATTGTGTGCCCAGAACATTCCTTCTCTGTATATTTGTATTCATTCATATGGGAGGAGGTGCCATATTGATTCCCTTAGACAGTACAGTATGAGGGTATAGCTTATTGTGTGCCCAGAACATTCCTTCTCTGTATATTTGTATTTATACATATGGGAGGAGGAGGTGCCATATTGATTCCCTTAGACAGTACAGTATGAGGGTATAGCTTATTGTGTGCCCAGAACATTCCTTCTCTGTATATTTGTATTTATACATATGGGAGGAGGAGGTGCCATATTGATTCCCTTAGACAGTACAGTATGAGGGTATAGCTTATTGTGTGCCCAGAACATCCCTTCTCTGTATATTTGTATTTATACATATGGGAGGAGGGAGGTGCCATATTGATTCCATTAGACAGTACAGTATGAGGGTACAGCTTATTGTGTGCCCAGAACATTCCTTCTCTGTATATTTGTATTTATACATATGGGAGGAGGAGGTGCCATATTGATTCCCTTAGACAGTACAGTATGAGGGTATAGCTTATTGTGTGCCCAGAACATTCCTTCTCTGTAAATTTATATTATTGATTCCCTTAGAGCCATGCAGACACAGGAAGAAAATAGAAACTCCCTGCAGATGCCAATAGATAGAACATGGATATTATTACTGCTCTTAGCAACTACATGGGTAGGCGCTTGTAGTCAAACTTCGGAGCAGGAAACAGATACAGTCTTCTGATTGGTGGACGTGGATGAATAACAATTAGAGGAATCATGCGCCATTTAAGAAGGGAGAAATAGAAAAGAGATGAGGGAAAAAAGTAGTAGTATTAGAGGTACACTTATCATGGGTCGAATTTCAAATTCATGTGAGTTTTTTGAAAACTCCCATAAACTCGAAATTCGACCAATTGAATTTTTCAAAACTCAAATCGAATTCGAATTGAAATCTCTTCAAATTTAAAAAACCCGATTCGAGTTTTTTTTCTTCGACAATAACTTGAATGTCAAAAAAGGCTGCAGACAACTCATAATTTATCCCTGGGCCTCTGCCATTGAATTCAGTAGGTTTTAGGTGGCGAATAGTTGCATTTGAGTTCTCAAATCTCAAAACTAAAATTCTAATATTTTTGAAAAACTCAAATATGAATGACTCTCTAGTGGAATTTGACAGTTTCGACCCAGAAAAATACCTGAAAATTCAAATTTGGACTTTGAATTTTCAATATGACCCTTGATAATTTGCCCATTAGTGTTAGTGCCACCCCATCCATAGATTATATGTAAGAACAGCCCTCTTCCCACCATGTCCATGGCTGAGCCCTGTAGCAACAATAACAACTCCACCAACACAGAGATCATCACAATTGACTCACACTCATATTGACAGTAATGTCTTGTTGTGCATATAAACTACTCACTATGGTTTTGTCTCCCCCTAGACCACGGCCCTCCGCCCATGTCTGTATGGCTGAGCCCTGCAATAACAACTCCAGTACACACATCTCAACTTGACTCGGGTTGTGCCCAGCTAATGAGTCACTGTTGAGATCATCCAGCAAATCTGTGGACACAGCACTTTGTGCTTCTAGTAATGGATCCAAAAAACCAAAAGGACATCATGAACTCCACTTGTCTACGACAGCCAGGCTTGCAATTACTTTGGCTCTTGGGGTACCTTGGCAGGATGGGGTGCAAAGAGTGGCGCTAATGAGCAGGTCCTCAGCATTGATGCCTATTATTGATGCTCAATTTTGGATCATGTTAGATCTATAACCATATTATAAGCAATTGCGAGCCTGACCACATAGTCCTCATAGCTCATAACAAGGTTACAGATATATAGAAACATTGGGGTAACAGTCACCCTGCTATAGTTCCAGGGGTACCCATGGTACAAATAAACACTCACCCCAAATCTCCCCCTAACTGACCTTCAGGCTGGGCCCTCTTAGCTCGTAACAAGGTTACAGATATATAGAAACATTGGGGTAACAGTCACCCTGCTATAGTTCCAGGGGTACCCAGGGCACAAATAAGCACTCACCCCAAATCTCCCCCTAACTGACCTTCAGACTGGGCCCCCTTAGCTCATAACAAGGTTACAGATATATAGAAACATTGGGGTAACAGTCACCCTGCTATAGTTCCAGGGGTACCCAGGGCACAAATAAACACTCACCCCAAATCTCCCCCTAACTGACCTTCAGACTGGGCCCCTTAGCTCATAACAAGGTTACAGATATATAGAAACATTGGGGTGTCACCCTGCTATAGTTCCAGGGGTACCCAGGGTACAAATAAGCACTCACCCCAAATCTCCCCCTAACTGACCTTCAGGCTGGGCCCCCTTAGCTCATAACAAGGTTACAGATATATAGAAACATTGGGTAACAGTCACCCTGCTATAGTTCCAGGGGTACCCAGGGTACATATAAACACTCACCCCAAATTTCCCCCTAACTGACCTTCAGACTGGGCCCCCTTAGCTCATAACAAGGTAACAGATATATAGAAACATTGGGGTAACAATCACCCTGCTATAGTTCCAGGGGTACCCAGGGTACATATAAACACTCACCCCAAATTTCCCCCTAACTGACCTTCAGACTGGGCCCCCTTAGCTCATAACAAGGTTACAGATATATAGAAACATTGGGGTAACAGTCACCCTGCTATAGTTCCAGGGGTACCCAGGGTACAAATAAACACTCACCCCAAATCTCCCCCTAACTGACCTTCAGACTGGGCCCCCTTAGCTCATAACAAGGTTACAGATATATAGAAACATAACTTTTCTACAATCCACAAGCTTCAAAGGTCTTGCTGAACTACAGCTCCTCTACATCCAGAATAGCAGAGATCATGAGAGTAGAACCTTGCCAGCAGTAAGTTGGCTTTCCCTATACCAAGTTATAAGAAGCTGGAACAATATTATTTCTGTTGAGATGGAGTCAGTGTGGTGAGAGTCCAATTTCTTGAATCGGCAGATTATAAAAAGTAGCCCAATTGTGTAAAGTTTCCAAAAATCCCGGAATTGTATCAGTTATTTCACATCATCTGCTATACATGGGTAAAGCCCAAAAGTCAGAATTAAGGTGAATGGTGAAATCTGTGGATTTGGTCTGTATCATTAGTTAAATCAGGGTTGGGCTGATGTTCTAAAACCTCAAATTTAGGAAATGGATTGTTCATGACTGAACACAGGGAATTCCATTTGTTTGTTTAAGAGGAACATGTTGCTGTGATATGGTAGTATGGTGTGATATAGATTCCATAACTATTACTGGGCATTACACCAACTATACCTGCTATCCTACAGTCACACTCCCTTCCCAGAGACTATTATCCACTGTTACTATAGACACCATCCCTCCCTACTATACCTGCTATTCCACAGTCACACTCCCTTCCCAGAGACTATTATCCACTGTTACTATAGGCACCATCTCTCCCTACTATACCTGCTATCCCACAGTCACACTCCCTTCCCAGAGACTATTATCCACTGTTACTATAGGCACCATCTCTCCCTACTATACCTGCTATCCCACAGTCACACTCCCTTCCCAGAGACTATTATCCACTGTTACTATAGGCACCATCTCTCCCTACTATACCTGCTATCCCACAGTCACACTCCCTTCCCAGAGACTATTATCCCACTGTTACTATAGACACATCTCTCCCTTCTATACCTGCTATCCCACAGTCACACTCCCTTCCCAGAGACTATTATCCACTGTTACTATAGGCACCATCTCTCCCTACTATACCTGCTATCCCACAGTCACACTCCCTTCCCAGAGACTATTATCCCACTGTTACTATAGGCACCATCTCTCCCTACTATACCTGCTATCCCACAGTCACACTCCCTTCCCAGAGACTATTATCCCACTGTTACTATAGGCACCATCTCTCCCTACTATACCTGCTATCCCACAGTCACACTCCCTTCCCAGAGACTATTATCCACTGTTACTATAGACACCATCTCTCCCTACTATACCTGCTATCCCACAGTCACACTCCCTTCCCAGAGACTATTATCCACTGTTACTATAGACACCATCTCTCCCTACTATACCTGCTATCCCACAGTCACACTCCCTTCCCAGAGACTATTATCCACTGTTACTATAGGCACCATCTCTCCCTACTATACCTGCTATCCCACAGTCACACTCCCTTCCCAGAGACTATTATCCCACTGTTACTATGGGTTTGCTTTGCTGCATGCAGATTCAATAACCTATGCTCTTTAAGAGGCTGCCTATTTCTGATATAAATGCACAAACGGAACAGATTGAAAATGTCCCAAAATGAACAACCACTAGAGGTGAATTAACGGGGAGATCAAAGATATAACAATTTGCTGGGGCTTTTTGGTGTGGAAATTCTTCGGATATTGCTCATGCTGGCAAGAAATAAAAATGCAGCAAGTTCCAAACTGTTATTGCAATTAGACTCAGATGGATGCCTCTGGCACGGGCCCAAGGTCGCATTGAAATTCCAAAAGAAATTGGTCAGTGGAAAATCAAGATTAAATTAAAACTGAGAAAACAAGGGGGTTGGAATGTAAGGTTACTGTCATACCAGCTAATGAAGGGATTTGACTTGGGTTACAACCTCAGACCCTATAAAACTAAACACAAAATAGATTTACTTGCTGCATGAATAATTAAAATTATTTATATGTACTCCACAGTCATAGACATCAATGTAAATCTTGAATTCCTTGTTAAATCTACCAGAAACATTCTAATCTGTATAACAGAGCATTCTGTCCCAGTAGCTGCACAGATCCTATCTGATCCCCATTGTAAGCAGCAGTCCTGTCCTGCTTTATGGCAGCTGAGATTCTAGCTATCTGTATAACAGAACATTCTGTCCCAGTGGCTGCACAGATCCTATCTGATCCCCATTGTAAGCAGCAGTCCTGTCCTGCTTTATGGCAGCTGAGATTCTAGCTATCTGTATAACAGAACATTCTGTCCCAGTGCTGCACAGATCTTATCTGATCCCCATTGTAAGCAGCAGTCCTGTCCTGCTTTATGGCAGCTGAGATTCTAGCTATCTGTATAACAGAGCATTCTGTCCCAGTGGCTGGACAGATCCTATCTGATCCCCATTTTAAGCAGCAGTCCAGCCCTGCTTTATGGCAGCTGAGATTCTAGCTATCTGTATAACAGAACATTCTGTCCCAGTGGCTGCACAGATCCTATCTGATCCCCATTGTAAGCAGCAGTCCTGTCCTGCTTTATGGCAGCTGAGATTCTAGCTATCTGTATAACAGAACATTCTGTCCCAGTGGCTGCACAGATCCTATCTGATCCCCATTGTAAACAGCAGTCCTGTCCTGCTTTATGGCAGCTGAGATTCTAGCTATCTGTATAACAGAACATTCTGTCCCAGTGGCTGCACAGATCCTATCTGATCCCCATTGTAAGCAGCAGTCCTGTCCTGCTTTATGGCAGCTGAGATTCTAGCTATCTGTATAACAGAACATTCTGTCCCAGTGGCTGCACAGATCCTATCTGATCCCCATTGTAAGCAGCAGTCCTGTCCTGCTTTATGGCAGCTGAGATTCTAGCTATCTGTATAACAGAACATTCTGTCCCAGTGGCTGCACAGATCCTATCTGATCCCCATTGTAAGCAGCAGTCCTGTCCTGCTTTACGGCAGCTGAGATTCTAGCTATCTGTATAACAGAACATTCTGTCCCAGTGGCTGCACAGATCCTATCTGATCCCCATTGTAAGCAGCAGTCCTGTCCTGCTTTATGGCAGCTGAGATTCTAGCTATCTGTATAACAGAACATTCTGTCCCAGTGGCTGCACAGATCCTATCTGATCCCCATTGTAAGCAGCAGTCCTGTCCTGCTTTATGGCAGCTGAGATTCTAGCTATCTGTATAACAGAACATTCTGTCCCAGTGGCTGCACAGATCCTATCTGATCCCCATTGTAAGCAGCAGTCCTGTCCTGCTTTACGGCAGCTGAGATTCTAGCTATCTGTATAACAGAACATTCTGTCCCAGTAGCTGCACAGATTCTATCTGATCCCCATTGTAAGCAGCAGTCCTGTCCTGCTTTATGGCAGCTGAGATTCTAGCTATCTGTATAACAGAGCATTCTGTCCCAGTGGCTGCACAGATCCTATCTGATCCCCATTGTAAGCAGCAGTCCTGTCCTGCTTTATGGCAGCTGAGATTCTAGCTATCTGTATAACAGAGCACAATTCCTACAGGTGGCAACCCTACGTCATGGTGGTCTTACATCCCATCAATAATCCTTAATGTGCAGCACTGTTGGATTTTGAGGCTTTATCAGCTTCATTAGGAGATTGACTGAGATAAGACAAAGGAAGCGACTCAGCAGTAGTCTTAAAATACTTTTAAAATGAATGTAACATTTTGGATAACGGTATCACTTTTATCGCTTGGAACACATCCAGACATTTTACAAAGGGTTAAACACTGGAGACCTGCTTCTTGCTTTACCCCCACCACCCATGTCGAGGGTCTCCCCCATCAGTTCACTTTCTCTTTCCATTTCCTCTGATTTTATTTAGGGACAGTGGGAAAGGTTACGCGAGTGACGTATCTCCCAGTGGGGCTCATGTACTCATAGTAGCCCACTCTGAGTTGTGTAAGTCGCCCAATCGTGAATGAGAGCTGGGGCAGAGGTGCAGTGTGATTAATGCACAGAGAGTTCCCTAAGCTAACAGTCTAAATTTAGCTCATAGGACGGAAATGGTTTGTTTCCAGGGTTATATTTATAAATCCATCATGTGCATCCCCCTTCCCAGCTCTTTCCCACTAGAATACTATGGACTTACTAACATGGTGCAGAGAAGAGTATTGGCCTGTTGTGTTGCAGAGCAGCAATGTCACTAAGCAATCTGCTATCTTATTCTAGCAGAAGCCATCACACAAAGTTCTAAAATATGGGTGTCATTTCAAGGGATTGTTCACCTTTAAATTAACTTTTAATGTATGTTTGATGCAGAGAGGGATATTCTGAGACAATTTGCAATTGGTTTTCATTTTTTATTATTTGTGGTTTTTGAGTTATTTAGCTTTTTATTCAGCAGTTGCAGCAATTTGTTTGCTAGGGTCTGGTGATGGGAGAACTTCTCCCGTTTCGATTCACGGAAAAATTTGAGAATTTCCCGCAAAATGCGCGAAACGGTAAAAAATCGTGAAATCGGAAAGTTCACGAAAAAAATCGTGAAATTCGTACGTTTTCGCGAAAAATTCGAAAGCTTTCACCAAAGAAAATCGAGCAATTCGAACATTTTCACAAAAAAACTAGCAATTCGAACGTTTTCGCGGGAAAAATAGAGCAATTTGAACGTTTTCACTAAATCGAGCAATTCGAACGTTTTCACTAAAAAAACGAGCCATTCAAACGTTTTCACGAAAAAATCAATTTTGACACTGGCAAATTTTCGCAGGAGATTCGCAAATTTATTAGCCGGCGGGGAAACACAGAAATTCGCTGCGAATTTGTGCCAGGCGAATTTATTCGCCAATCACTACTAGGGTCCAAATTCCCCTAGCAACCATGCATTGATTAGCATAAGCGACTGGAATATGAATAGGGGAGACCTGAATAGTAAGAGGAGTAATAAAAAGTAGCAATAACAATAAGGGGGTTCGTTTTTAAAGTCCGAATTCCAAAAACATATAGTTTTTTTACTATGGGATCCAAATTTTTAGTGGAAAAAAAAAATAGAATTTTTCCAGATTTATTATATCCTGAGGATGGAAAAAGTGAGAATCTGAAAATCGGGCATTTCAGACCTGCTGAGGTTGTATTTAAGTCAATGGGGTATGTTTATCGAAGAAGTAAGTTACAGATCACTACAGTCGTCACTCTCCATTCATTTCTATGGGAATCTGAAAGGCGTATTTATCAAACGCTGAACTATCGCTTCCACCCTACTCTTTTAAAAATCCCATAGAAATGAATGGAGAGTGGCAGAATTTCACTGTACGGGACTGTGGCGATCTCTACCTTCACTATTTTATAAACATATACTATTTGGAATGTGGTCTGTGCTGGAATTAGCCCCAAAATCTGACTCTTTCTGACAAAAATCCTAAAAATTCTGGCTTTTCGGGAAAAAAACTGTAAAAATAGAGCGATTCAGGAAAAAACTCAGAAAAAACACACGGTTTAGATTTTCACTCGTTTTTTTTCACGTCTGTCCCCAGTCCGATTAAATTGGGATTTTTTTTAAATAATACATAAAGCCCAATCGTGGATTCCAGTTTGGTCAGACTTTTTGGATTAAAGGGGTTGTTCACCTTTGAGTTAACTGTTAGGGGCACATTTACCTAGCTCGAGTGAAGGATTAGAATGAAAAATACTTCGAATTTCGAAGTATTTTTTTGGCTACTTCGACCATCGAATTGGCTACTTTGACCTTTGACTTTGAATCGAACAATTTGAACTAAAAATCGTTCAACTATTCGACCATTCGATAGTCGAAGTACTGTCTCTTTAAAAAAAACTTCGACCACCTACTTCTCCACCTAAAACCTACCGAGCACCAATGTTAGCCTATGGGGAGGTCCCCATAGGCTTTCCTAGCAATTTCTGATTGAAGGAAAATTCTTTGATCAACGAATTGCGGTAAATCCTTTGACTTCGATGTTCAAAGTCGAAGGATTTGACTTCGATGGTCGAATATCGAGGTTTAATTAACCCTCGATATTCCACCCATAGTAAATGTGCCCCTTAGGATGACGTTGAGAGGGATATTCTGAGACAATTTCCAATTGGTTCTCATTTTTTATTATTTGTGGTTTTCGAGTTATTTTGCTTTTTATTCAGCAGCTCTCCAGTTTGCATTTTAAGCAATCTGGTAACTAGGCTCCAAATTCCCCTAGCAACCATGCACTGATTTGAATAAGAGACAGGAATATGAATGGGAGAGACCTGAATAGAAAGAGGAGTAATAAAAAGTAGCAATGACAATACATTTGTAGCCTTACTGAGCATTTGTGTTTTTTAGAAGGGGACGGTGTCGCCCATTTGAAAGCTGCAAAGAATCAGAAGTAAAAGACAAATAACTATAAAACTATAAAAAATAAATAATTTAAACCAATATTAGAAGTGGTCGTTCTATAACATAATAGAATTTACTGTAAAGGTGAACCACCTCTTTAAAATACAAGGCCCCCAATCTGCAGCCTTACAGAGCATTTGTTTTTTTTTTAGATGGGGTCAGTGACCCCCCCAGTTGAAAGCTGGAAAGAGTTAGAGGTAGACCTACAAAAGAGAAAACATGAAGGCCAATTGAAAATCTGCTCATAATAAGCCATTCTATTTGTTACTAAATAGTTAACTTAAAGGGGAACCACCACTCAATAGTTTTTAAAATCCAGGGAGCTTGTGCCTTAAAGCAACGTAAGCACCTTGTATTGAGATGGTGAGAAGCAGGAGGACTGGGGTCAGTGACCCCCGGTTGAAAGCTGGAAAGAGTCAGTGGAAGAAGGCAAATCATTGAAAACCGAATCCTTCTGTCCGACCAAACCAAATCCAAATCCTAATTTGCTTTGCAAATTAGGGACAGGGGAGGGAAATCGCGTTACTTTTTGTCATAAAACAAGGAAGTAGAATGTTTTCCCCTTCCCACCACTAATTTGCATATGTAAATTAGGATTCGGATTCTGGCGAACCAAATCCTGCATCCCTCATTAGGATATATAATCAGTTGGGATGCACCGAATCCAGGATTCGGCCTTTTTCAGCAGGATTCGGCCGAATCTTTCTGTCCGACCAAACCTAATCTGGATCCTAATTTGCATATGCAAATTAGGCACGGGAGGGAAATTGCATGACTTTTTTTGTCACAAAACAAGGAAGTCAAAAATGTTTTCCACTTCCCACCTCTAATTTGCATATGCAAATTAGGATTCGGATTCAGTTCAATACTCGGCCGAATCTTTCGCGAAGGATTCGGGGGTTCGCCCGTATCCAAAATAGTGGATTTGGTACATCCCTAATAATCAGGGTAAATAAGCTGCATGGATATTCCCAGCTCTCCACTTGACCCCCCTATTAGGGTTCAGCACTAATGCATGCAGCTTGATAAATATAATATGTAATAATAATAATAATAGAGAGAGTCTCTAGGGCCGTGTGTATCAGTCATTGTTCTACACCATCGAGTCTTCATGAAGCAGAACAAGGCTCCGAGCAGCTGTTTTTTCCCGAGAAGAAGCCTGGGGGTTTAGTTATTATCCATTATAAAGCACATTTACTCTGTTTCATCCCCTCGTACCGGTCCCTGTCTCAATGGAGCTTGCACTCTAAGGTCGTTATTATATTCACACAGTTATCAAATTCATTCATGGCCAATTAAAGAGGTTGTTCACCTTTGAATTCACTTTTAGTATGACGTAGAGAGGCTCTTTGCTTACCCTTTAAGAGCCATTAACTGCACAATATCTCAAGTGTTTCATGTTCAGAATGTTCATAGTCAACAAGGTAGAGTCTGTTTATGGTCACACTACAGGGGAAGCAATGTTATTTTTATTAAGTGACCCTAAGCCAGGGCATACCTGTCCAACAAACGGTTAAAGGGTTCTTATGCTTTATACAGACTACGAGAAAACTTAGAGGCTGTTCCTGCTGAATTGTGCTTAGTACAGGGGAATACCTATGCTGCCATAGTTTTATGGGATCTCTCTGTACAGACTATGAGCAAACTTAGGGACTGTTCCTGCTGAATTGTGCTTAGTACAGGGAATATCTATGCTGCCATAGTTTTATGGGATCTCTCTGTACAGACTATGATCAAACTTAGGGGACTGTTCCTGCTGAATTGTGCTTAGTACAGGGAATACCTATGCTGCCATAGTTTTATGGGATCTCTCTGTACAGACTATGATCAAACTTAGGGGACTGTTCCTGCTGAATTGTGCTTAGTACAGGGGAATACCTAATACTAATTAGATCATTACTCTGTGGTTTTGATTTTTGTTACATGAATTTGTATATAAAATATAATTTTTTGCAGAGTAGGATCAGGGGAATTTGTAAGACATTACTGGGGCTACTCTCCCCCCAGCAGCCTCAGGGTCTGCTCCCTCTAGAGTTTGCCCATTGCAGAACTGAAACCCTACACCCTTCAAGGCACAAATAGGAAATGAATTATTAGTGTAAGTGGTGAGGGAAGTCATTAATAAGAACAAACCGTTTAGGGTCACTTTATTCTCCTGATTGATTAGAACCAAATGGAGTAAGACCCCGCCCCGGCCATTGATTAATGTGTAGTACTAATCAGCCTTTGCCTATAGTATGTCTACTAAGGGCCTTAACTACAGATCCTGTACAGAACTGGGCTGTATCTTCATTCAGTACTTAGGGAAACAATATGGCAGCTCCAACCCGTATGTATAATTACAGATATCCAGAGAAGGAAGAATTATCTATATATATATATATAATTAAAAAAAAAAAAAGTGAGGTGCACACCAGGAGCGTTTTTTAAATGGTTAAAAAAGTTAAATTTTATTTAATGCATTTAAAAAGGTCAACGTTTCGGTCTGTGTCTAAGACCTTTCTCAGGACCATACATCATATATATATAATTATACATAAAGCAGGACATTTTGTCCAGTCTGTTGCCCCCACCCAAGCCTCGCTGTGTCACACCCACTAATAATTCTATAACACATGATTGTAAAGTGGTTTATCTGAGTATTGATCTGATTCATTATAAGACTATTAAAGTCCCAGCAGTAGATTTCAGTTGTATGAGCTGAGCACATGTCACATGACTCTCCAGGCCCCTCTGGTTGGAGAGAGAGAATGTTTCTCATTCCTGATCTTGTGTCTCTCTCATTCCTCCAGGAGTCAGACCCTTCCACTAACTGTACAGACTGGAGCGTTTAGCGCATGACTGACACTATTTCTTATGTACCTTGCAGCTCAACGGTGGTATTAAACTACAACTCCCAGACCCTCTGACAGCTGGAGACTTCAGCTTGTCTCTTCCTGATACCACTTGCCTTACTATACACACTATACTACACTCAATACCCCTCTCCCTGTTACCACTTGCCTTACTATACATAGTACAGTTCCTACTGTTACTACCCCTCTCCCTGACACCGCTTACATTACTATACACACTATCCTACAGTTACTACCCCTCTCCCTGATACCACTTGCCTTACTATAAACACTAACCTACAGTCACTACCCCTCTCCCTGATACCACTTGCCTTACTATACATAGTATCCTACAGTTACTACCCCTCTCCCTGATACCACTTGCCTTACTATACATAGTATCCTACAGTTACTACCCCTCTCCCTGACACATCTTACCTTACTATACACACTATCCCACAGTTACTACCCCTCTCCCTGATACCAGTTGCCTTACTATACACACTATCCTACAGTTACTACCCCTCTCCCTGATACCACATGCCTTACTATACACACTATCCTAAAGTTACTACCCCTGTCCCTGGCACCACTTGCCTTACTATACACACTATACTACAGTTACTACCCCTCTCCCTCATACCACTAGCCTTACTATACACACTATCCACAGTCACTACCCCTCTCCCTGATACCACTTGCCTTACTATACACACATTCCACAGTTACTAACCCTCTCCCTGATACCACTTGCCTTAATATACATTGTATCCTACAGTTACTACCCCTCTCCCTGACACCACTTGCCTTACTATACATAGTATCCTACAGTTACTAACCCTCTCCCTGACACATCTTACCTTACTATACACAATATCCTACAGTTATTACCCCTCTCCCTGATACCAGTTGCCTTACTATACACACTATCCTACAGTTACCACCCCTCTCCCTGATACCCCTTGCCTTACTATACACACTAACCTACAGCCACTACCCCACTCCCTGATACCGCTTGCCTTACTATACATAGTATCCTACAGTTACTACCCCTCTCCCTGACACCGCTTACCTTACTATACACACTATCCTACAGTTACTACCCCTCTCCCTGATACCACTTGCCTTACTATACACACTATCCTAAAGTTACTACCCCTGTCCCTGGCAACACTTGCCTTACTATACACACTATACTACAGTTACTACCCCTCTCCCTGATACCACTTGCCTTACTATACACACTATCCACAGTCACTACCCCTCTCCCTGATACCACTTGCCTTACTATACACACTATCCTAAAGTTACTACCCCTGTCCCTGATACCACTTGCCTTACTATACACACTATCCACAGTTACTGTCCCTTTCCAGATATCACCATTATTGATGGGGGAATAAATTCTCCACTACACTAATTTGCAGCGAATTTCTGCATTTCGCCACAAACAAATTCATTCACGAAACTGAGGCTTCAATTTGCTGGAGAAAAATCTGGCGCGTCAAAAAAAATTGTCTCGCTTAAAAATTGTTGCACGTCAAAATGATTTGGACGCCCATTGACTTTAATGCATTTGGACCAAATAGTCGCGCGCATAAAAATTGTCGCTCATGCCAAAATTATCTTGACGCCCAATGCTTTTCAAGAATCTTTCGCCGTAAATTCGCTAATTTTTAGGGCAAAACTGCACAGATTCACCCATCGCTAATGACCATGTGCCTTAGTGTCGTTTCTTTACTTTCCCACTAATAACAACTGCTGCCCTGTATGAGTCCAGATTATCTCCTCTGTCACCCCTTCTAAAGACTCTTCTGACAGGACAACAAAACTTCTGCTCCCTGTGGGTGTCTGGGACCCCACTGTGATAATTCCCAGGACAGGAGAGTCAGGAGTCCATAATATAATGGTCCCCAGATGGAGAATGTGCTTATTAGCAGGCTCCAGTGTTCTGACTATTTACGACTATCCGGGTGGCCAACAGAAACCCACGACTTTGGCTTTTCTTTATTGACCTCTGTTAAAGGGATGTGACACGGGCCACACCAGTTCTGTATTTAGAATATTTGTATAGAAAAACAAGGGCTAAACCATTGTTAAAACAGGCCAATCAAACTGCTTTGCGGTTGTCATTATTTTTTCTTTCTTGAACGTTATCTGGTTGCTATGGGTTCAGTACCCTATCAACCAGGGAGCAGTTTGCAAATCAAAGCGATTACTAAAGGCATGCATACACTGATGACGGCCAGATTGATACAAGGCTTTAAGCAGAGACGCCGACCTGGATTTATCCAACGTGGGTATCCCTTTAAGTGAAGCTGTTAAAGGGACAGGGTGTAATTCCTTGACACATGGAGTGCATTCCTGAGTCGTGAGACGAATTCCGGCTGCTCAGGGCGTATAAAATAAAGAGCGTGTGGGTAACAGCAAGGCCCACTTTCACACATGTGCAGTACAGGGTGATTATCTGTCATTATCCAACTGTCGCTTTGTATATACGTCTGTCTGTACGGCCAGCCATCTGGTATCTATTCATAGTTCTGCCATTCCGTCTATCCATCCTACCTCTATCAGTTTCGGACAAATCCTCGTGCCTGGCCAAACCGAATCCAGATCCTAATTTGCAAATGCAAATTCAGGGCAGTAAGAGAAGTCGCTTAACTCTTTATAGGAATTAAATAAGGTTTTTTTTTTCCACTTTTTCCCTTCCCGTCCCTAATTTGCATATGCAAATAAGGATTCGGTTCAATATTTGGCCAAATCTTTCATGAAGGATTCAGGGATTCGGGCCTGTATCCCAAATAGTGGATTCGGTGCATCCCTACAGATTAGTGGGTCCATTTCCAGTGAATTATAGGGCACAACAAGTTTAATAACATAGTACCGTTCTACTTGTGCCCAATCATTTAGAATGATGGGGGTTATTTATCAATACTGGGCAAATTTCCCATGGGCAGTAACCCATGGCAACCAATCAGATTGCTGCATTCATTGTTCTACTTGCAGCTGGCTTAAAAAAACTGATCACTGATTGGTTGGTATAAGTAAGACGCCCAAAATTAGCATAAAGTGAATATTATGTGTAATTTCCTCAAGGGCATATTATTTACTAATTGGTGCTTTAAGATCAAGGCTGAATGAACCACCAATATTTTATTCTGCATTCCCCCATTACTGCCCCGAAATTGCCTCCCATCTGAAATTCCAGGGATCATGTGACCCACAATGGGATTAAAATAAATGGGTTTAGCACCTTACAACAGACATCAGTGCCCTCCCCCCGCTAGGGATCAGCCAAAGGTGTAAAGTAATTCAACTGGGGTCCCCAATGGGAATGATCCGTTACCCCTAAATCTCCCAGGCACAAAGGAAGGAGATTTTGGTAATTGTGTTACTTAAAGGAGAAGGAAAGGTTAAATCTAGGGATTCAGGCCAGCCTTTTTCAGCAGGATTTGGTCGAATCTTTCTGCCTGGCTGAACCGAATCCTAATTTGCATAAGCAAATTAGGGGCGGGGAGGGAAATCGCATGACTTTTTGTCACAAAACAAGGAAGTAAAAAATGTTTTCCCCTTCCCATCCCTAATTTGCATATACAAATTAGTGTTCGGATTTGATTCGGTATTCGGCTGAATCTTTTGTGAAGGTTTTGGGGTTCGGCCGAATCCAAAATAGCGGATTCGGTCCATCCATAACAGGGGCGTAACTATAGAGGAAGCAGACCCTGCAGCTGCAGGGGGGCCCAGGAGGTATAGGGGCCCCATGGGGCCCAAATTTATATACAGTTTTAATAAATATTGTTAAAACAAGTCAACCTCTAAACATTTTGGAGGCCTGAAAACTAATTTGCTGTGGGGCCAAGTAATATGTAGTTACTCCACTGAACCCTAATTAAAATGAAGTAAGCTTTATCAGAAAGGTCTATATAAATACACCAGTAAACCCTTAAAGTAATGCTGCTCTGAGTCCTCTGTCCAAAGAAACAGCACATTTCTTTCCTTCTATTGTGTACTCATGGGCTTCTGTATTAGACTTCCTGTTTTCAGCTTAAACCTTCAGGGCTAGGGCTTGAGCATGCTCAGTTTGCTTCTCTCTGTCCTTCCCTCCCTGCTGTAATCTGAGCCCAGAGCTATGGGTGAGCAGGGAGAGACTCAGGCAGGAAATGATTTTACACCAAGCTAATATGGCAGCTGCTATCCTAAACAAACAGATAGAGAGTGTCTAGAGCTGTTACTCAGGTATAGTAAAGCATTCTGCAGAATAAATATAGTGTTATAGCTTGCACTATTGTGGCTATCTATTGGCAATAAAATCTCTCTGTAACTTTCCTCCTCCTTTAAAGGGGTGGTTCACCTTTAAGTTAACTTTTAATATGTTACATAATGGCCAATGCTAGGCAGCTTTTCAGTTGGTCTTCATTATTTATTTATTTATTTTAATAGTTTTTGAGTTATTTGCCTTCTTCTTCTGACTCTTTCTAGCTTTCAAATGGGGGTCACTGACCCCACCCAGTATTTAATTCCTATTAATGCATGGTTGCTAGGGTAATTTGAACCCTAGCAACCGGATGACTGAAACTGCATACAGTTAATTTAAAGGTGAACAACCCCTTTAAAGATTTCTTATTAATGTGGGTGTAAACACATTAATTTCAGCTGCTGCCAACTAAACCAGACTGGTCAGCTCCGACTACAACTCCCAGCACCTTCTTTCAGCTGAAGCATAGCAACAAATGATGATAAAAATAAGTATCCCAATGCTTAGTGTAATACTTTATATACAGTCCACAATTGTGGGTGGTCAGTATCTATTGCAGCTGCTGCAGAACCTCTTGCTGTCAATCGAAGTTGTGATGTAAAAAAAGTCCAAAAATACTGCAAATGTTGTTGCTTATGTATTAATCTTTACAGCAGAGCACATCTGTGATTCTCCTCCTGCACTTTCCAATACCTCTTGCCTTTTAGGGGATGCTGGGAAGTGTAGTGCAATGATAATATAGATATAATCCCTATTCATAGAACTGAAATAAAAAAAATCCTGGTCTCAAGAGCTTACTGTTAGTAAGTGTAATAATAGCATGGCTCTGTCTGTAGGATCCAACTGCAGCAGCAATGTGGGCCCCTGGCAGGGGAGAATTGTTGATTTTGGGTTCTGCTATACAGATCAGCGCCCTCCAGTGGCAGTCCCTGCTCCCTGCAAGTGCAGTCTCTCCCTATATGGAATGAAGTGGCAGGAGACCACGCCCCCTCTAGTGGACAATGATTATGTCACTTGTGGAATGTGAGTTGGGAGGGAGAAGTGTTTACGCCCTGGGGCGGAGCCAGGGAGGAGCTAACCACACCCCCATGTGTTTAAATACTGAGAATGCAGTTAGTTGGGGAAAGAGAGTGTTGGCTTGTGACAGTGAGACAGAGGGATAGTGAGTAGGGGATTGTGAGACAGTGGTGCAATAGCAGATCTCTCTCTGTGTTGTGTGCAATAAGCTGCTGGGAATCCAATATGTCTGTGTGTGCTCTGACCCTGATCTTGGGCTGCTTCCTGCTCTTTCTGGGGGACATCTCCAAACCAGCAGAGGGGTGCACGTGTGCCCCCAGCCACCCACAGGACGCCTTCTGCAACTCTGACATAGGTAAGTGCCACTGGAATATTCTGTGCTGCTGGTGATATGTACTATAGTGCAAGGATATGCGTACTGGTGCAAATCTGCTGGTGAGATGTGCTGTATTCCAAGGATGTGCACACTGATGCCAGGCTGTAGGTGAGATGTACTATAGTGCAATGATGTACACACTGGTGCAGGGCTTCTGGTAGGATGTACTATAGTGCAATGATGTACACACTGGTGCAGGGCTTCTAGTAGGATGTACTATAGTGCTAGGATGTACACACTGGTGCAGGGCTGTAGGTGAGATGTACTATAGTGCAATGATGTACACACTGGTGCAGGGCTTCTGGTAGGATGTACTATCGTGCTAGGATGTACACACTGGTGCAGGGCTGTAGGTGAGATGTACTATAGTGCAATGATGTACACACTGGTGCAGGGCTTCTGGTAGGATGTACTATCGTGCTAGGATGTACACACTGGTGCAGGGCTGTAGGTGAGATGTACTATAGTGCAATGATGTACACACTGGTGCAGGGCTTCTGGTAGGATGTACTATCGTGCTAGGATGTACACACTGGTGCAGGGCTGTAGGTGAGATGTACTATAGTGCAATGATGTACACACTGGTGCAGGGCTTCTGGTAGGATGTACTATCGTGCTAGGATGTACACACTGGTGCAGGGCTGTAGGTGAGATGTACTATAGTGCAATGATGTACACACTGGTGCAGGGCTTCTGGTAGGATGTACTATCGTGCTAGGATGTACACACTGGTGCAGGGCTGTAGGTGAGATGTACTATAGTGCAATGATGTACACATTGATGCAGGGCTTCTGGTAGGATGTACTATCGTGCTAGGATGTACACACTGGTGCAGGGCTGTAGGTGAGATGTACTATAGTGCAATGATGTACACATTGATGCAGGGCTTCTGGTAGGATGTACTATAGTGCAAGTATGTACACACTGGTGCAGGACTGCTGGTAGGATGTACTAGTGCAAGGATGTGCATGTAGATGCAACATTGTGAATTGCACTAAAGTGCAAGACTGTCTGAAAGGCAGGTGCAATGGTACACACAGTAATAATGCAAATCTGATTATAAGGGGAGAGCAATGGGGGAAGTGAGCAAAAGTACACACCAGGACAGGACTTATAGCGAAGAGTCTTAGCTGTGCATGAAAACTGGTTCAGGACCATATGTCTGAGAGAAGTGCAAGGCTGATGTGATGCACACCAATGCAACACTATGGTGATATATTGATGGTGTCTGTGAGATGCACAGTAGCACATCACAGGAGAATGGAGTTGTGTGAGACCGTAGGGCAAGGGTGAAAGTGGTGCATGGCTGGTTGCCATGGCCACACTAGTGCAACATAAGAGTGCAAATGAGAGTGTCTGTGAGTGAGAAGCACTTGCTGAAAACTCAGTGGGTGGAAGCAGAAGGTGCACATTGTGAAAGCACAATATTCTGTAACTCCCGTTGTGAAACTCTGGGCTACAGGTAATCGGAGTGAGTGGGTTACTGTCACTGATTGTTAGTAGGATTAGCAGATGAACTGGATAGTGAGTGCTTCTTACTCCTGGGTGTATTAGTGTGAGTAGTAGCTAGAGGGCTTGCACTCCCCATTTATTTGCATGTGTTTTTTCCTTTGATGTGTTGGATAAACAGAAACTCACCCAGGAGCTAATTTTCACTCTCAGTTCTCAATCTTTGCTCTGTGTGTGTGTGTGTAAAAACGTCATTTAAAGGGGTTGTTCACCCTTGAATTAACTTTCAGTAGGATGTAGAGAGTGATATTTTGAGACCATTTGCAATTGGTTTTCATTTTTTATCATTTGTGGTTTTTGAGTTGTATAGCTTTTATTCAACAGCTCTCTGGTTTGCAATTTCAGCCGACTGGTTGCTAGGGTCCAAATTAACGTAGCAACCATGCAAAGAGTTGCATGAGAGACGGGAATATGAAGGGAAGAGGCCTGAATAGAAAGATAAGTAATGAAAAGTAGCAATAACAATACATGTGCAGCCTTACAGAGCATTTGTTTTTAGTGACAAATAATTAAAGAACTATATAAAAAATAAATAATGAAGACCAATTGTGAAGTTGCTTGGAATTAGCTTAATTGTACAGTCCTGTTATAACTTGTGGCCCCAGAAAACTGCAGCAAGGCCGGACGAGGACTCCTCGTGCTGGGGAGATTTAAAAGTGTTTACAAATAAGCAAGTTTCAGTGTGAACACCAGACATACTG
This sequence comes from Xenopus petersii, assembly GCA_038501925.1. Taxonomy (NCBI): domain Eukaryota; kingdom Metazoa; phylum Chordata; class Amphibia; order Anura; family Pipidae; genus Xenopus; species Xenopus petersii. The sequence goes on along the minus strand of CM076676.1, from coordinate 6,071,455 downwards.
CTGAATCAGTCACATTGTTTTGGATGCACCCTTACAACTCTTTAGCACCCTCTCATAGTGCCCTTTGTGACGTCAGCACTGCCTTTGCATGCACTTTGATATGGAGATGATGTTACAATGTAGCTATTTTTATCATCTGTATGGTGGATTACTTTAACCCCTGCTCTGCCAGAGACCCACACTCTACTGCAGTGCAGAACCCGGGCTCTTCCGCCAACGACTTAAAATAAATGCTCCGTTTATCTTCCCAACCCTCTTCTGCATTTAGATCACACACTTCTTTGTAATCTGCTGGAAGTTTCCTGAAAAGGACTTTTTTTTTTTTTTTTTTTTTAGCCAAAGAGAGTGCTCTGTAAGCACGATGATTGGGCGAGTATGTGCCCTGAATTAGAAGACATTGGCAAGAGGTAGCTTAACTCTTTGCTGTCACTGAAGGAGTTAAGCTTAATTAAAGAAAAGGGTTGTAATTAAACAAAGGGCAACTTGTTCATTTTGTTATAAACATTCCACTAGTAATTGTCAATTTGCTGCCAGAGGAATTTTTAGGGTCAATAGGTATTGTTGCCCTGTGGCTAAAAGGTTGGACTGACGCCACTACTACTGTAGGCACCATCTCTCCCTACTATACCTGCTATCCCACAGTCACACTCCCTTCCCAGAGACTATTATCCACTGTTACTATAGGCACCATCTCTCCCTACTATACCTGCTATCCCACAGTCACACTCCCTTCCCAGAGACTATTATCCACTGTTACTATAGACACCATCTCTCCCTACTATACCTGCTATCCCACAGTCACACTCCCTTCCCAGAGACTATTATCCACTGTTACTATAGACACCATCTCTCCCTACTATACCTGCTATCCCACAGTCACACTCCCTTCCCAGAGACTATTATCCACTGTTACTATAGGCACCATTTCTCCCTACTATACCTGCTATCCCACAGTCACACTCCCTTCCCAGAGACTATTATCCACTGTTACTATAGGCACCATCTCTCCCTACTATACCTGCTATCCCACAGTCACACTCTCTTCCCAGAGACTATTATCCACTGTTACTATAGACACCATCTCTCCCTACTATCCTGGTATCCCACAGTCACACTCCCTTCCCAGAGACTATTATCCACTGTTACTATAGGCACCATCTCTCCCTACTATACCTGCTATCCCACAGTCACACTCTCTTCCCAGAGACTATTATCCACTGTTACTATAGGCACCATCTCTCCCTACTATACCTGCTATCCCACAGTCACACTCCCTTCCCAGAGACTATTATCCACTGTTACTATAGACACCATCTCTCCCTACTATACCTGCTATCCCACAGTCACACTCCCTTCCCAGAGACTATTATCCACTGTTACTATAGACACCATCTCTCCCTACTATACCTGCTATCCCACAGTCACACTCCATTCCCAGTAAGACACGTGGGTGGCAATCCTAGTGTTTTTATAGCTAAAATAGCCTCAGAAGAGTTAACTTCAGTTTATGGATACCCCTATGGACAGCTGGGGCTTATATGGGCGACAGATGGGACCCAGCAACAGGTGTAATGGAGCCGTGCATATTATAGGCTCTGGGTTACCACCAGCCGTGATCCCACCACCGAACACAGACAGCCCATTCCAGAATATAATATAGAGAGAGGCTAATATCATGTTCTGCCTGTGTACACTCCTCGGTGGCGTAAATGTGTGCTTAACAGACTCAATGGTTTGTTGGTTTTTCAATAGGGGCCAGTCTTACTGAAACATGATTAATTACAGTAAAGTATACAGGAGTAAAGTATGGGTGCAACTTCTCTGTATATTTGTATTTATACATATGGGAGGAGGAGGTGCCATATTGATTCCCTTAGACAGTACAGTATGAGGGTATAGCTTATTGTGTGCCCAGAACATTCCTTCTCTGTATATTTGTATTTATACATATGGGAGGAGGAGGTGCCATATTGATTCCCTTAGACAGTACAGTATGAGGGTATAGCTTATTGTGTGCCCAGAACATTCCTTCTCTATTTGTTTGTATACATATGGGTAGGAGGTGCCATAGTGTATCCCTTAGTCAGTACTATACTATACAGTATATATTTTTTTATTTAGTTAATGAAATACAGTTATATTGTGTATATATTATGCTTCTGTTTTTATATGTATATAATGTACTTCCACTTTAACTGTAGCAAACATTGTCTTCCTAAAAGTATTCATGTATTTATTACTTATGTTCCATTTTATATCCTTCCCAGAACAGACATTTCCATTCATTGCTTACGGCAAGGCTTAGCTCCAGACGCTAGCCACACGTATATATGTTTCTATCTCTCACTGATGATATAATTGTATTATTTTTATTTTCACACCCTCTCCTTACTCGGTGTAATTCACACCAATCAGGACACCTTCACTCAGGGGGACGCGGTGGGCAGACAGTGTCTTTGTATTGGAAAATTCTCACACTTAGAAAATAAATGAAACTTTTTTTCCTATCAGTGATGCAGTGACAGATGCCGAAAGAAAACGGCTTCAAATCTCACGTACGTAATTGGTCTGGCAGCTCTTAATGGCAGGGTAGCCTTCTATATAGAAATGGTGACACCAGGAATTTGTCGCATGATTTAAAGGCAAAGTATGACAAAAGCTTGCTACGTGAGTGCATTGTTATACATTTTATTGAAACGCCTTTAAAGAAATGTTCATATATTTTAAGTAGGATTGGTTGTGTTTGTGCTGGTAACATTGTGATCTCTTAATGCATTTTATTGGTAGATCTGCAGGATAATAGGAGGCTGGGAGTTCTGTAGAGAAGCAAGGGCAACATGCAAAGAATAATTGGCTTCCGAGGACACACTTCATTTTGAAAGTTTGCAGTAGTCTGTTAATTGGGGGTGATACTCAGAGTTCCTTGTTCCCTTGTGCCTTTATATGGTCACAGAACAACCCCTCAGTGACTTCTAATATCCTTATCATTTACAGTAGGGGGTACATTATCCCTTATAATACATGAGTGATACTCAGAGTTCCCTGTATAACTCAGCCTGCAGCCTTGTGCCTTTATATGGTCACAGAACAACCCCTCAGTGACTTCTAATATCCTTATCATTTACAGTAGGGGGCACAGTATCCCTTCTAATACATGAGTGATACTCAGAGTTCCCTGTATAACTCAGCCTGCAGCCTTGTGTCTTTATATGGTCACAGAACAACCCCTCAGTGACTTCTAATATCCTTATCATTTACAGTAGGGGGTACATTATCCCTTATAATACATGAGTGATACTCAGAGTGCCCTGTATAACTCAGCCTGCAGCCTTGTGCCTTTATATGGTCACAGGACAACCCCTCAGTGACTTCTAATATCCTTATCATTTACAGTAGGGGGTACATTATCCCTTATAATACATGAGTGATACTCAGAGTTCCCTGTATAACTCAGCCTGCAGCCTTGTGCCTTTATATGGTCACAGAACAACCCTCCGTAACTTCTAATATCCTTATCATTTACAATAGGGGGTACATTATCCCTTATTATACATGAGTGATACTCCCTGTATAACTCAGCCTGCAGCCTTGTGCCTCTATATGGTCACAGAACAACCCCTCAGTGACTTCTAATATCCTTATCATTTACAATAGGGGGTACATTATCCCTTATTATACATGAGTGATACTCAGAGTTCCCTGTATAACTCAGCCTGCAGCCTTGTGCCTCTATATGGTCACAGAACAACCCCTCAGTGACTTCTAATATCCTTATCATTTACAGTAGGGGGTACATTATCCCTTATAATACATGAGTGATACTCAGAGTTCCCTGTATAACTCAGCCTGCAGCCTTGTGTCTTTATATGGTCACAGAACAACCCCTCAGTGACTTCTAATATCCTTATCATTTACAGTAGGGGGTACATTATCCCTTATAATACATGAGTGATACTCAGAGTTCCCTGTATAACTCAGCCTGCAGCCTTGTGCCTTTATATGGTCACAGAACAACCCCTCAGTGACTTCTAATATCCTTATCATTTACAGTAGGGGGAACATTATCCCTTAAAATACATGAGTGATACACAGAGTTTCCTATATAACTCATGTGATGACTGCCTAATCTTAAAAATCCTTATGTCAATGTTTGATATTCTTTGGTTAGATTTTCATCTTTATAATTTAGTTTTGCCTGGGAATGTGATTATGAATTTGTGCTAGAGTTCTGCTCTGTTTATATAAAGTTCTGGATGGAGTTGGGTGTTGGAGAACTGCCTGACACTGAGTTTTTTCAGTTGGCACTGGAGAATGGAGTCCTCGTAGGTTCTCGAACAAAACCCATTAACGCACAAACTAACAGAATAAAAAATAAACCTTGTTATATTACAGCTGCTGCCATCACGACAAGGACCCATTATTAATACAATCAAAAAAAGAATTTAACAATCGCTTGTAAAGGTCCTTTTTTGTTTAAAAGGTAAATGTGTGTAGCGGGCCCTGATCCATGGGGTGAGCCAATTAAATGGATTTAGCTGCCAGAGACAGTCAAAGCATTTTTTATCATGATACATTCCTTTCTTTGGTGGAGAGACGTTGTTATTCCTGAGAGCCATAAGCACCTTGTGATCACAGGAAATAAATAATCCCTAACGGAGGACATAATCACTCATTATATCAACATTTACTCTTCACACAGAGTTTTGGGTACATTCAGTTCAAGGACAAATCCCTTTATTTGTGGCACAGCTTAAAGGGGAAATGTTCTCTTGTCGAAGTTTCCTTGTCAGTTATTGTGCCCTTATGCCTATAGTAGCAGAGGGATAATAGTCTTTGTGAAGGGAGTGTGACTGTGGGATAGCAGGTATAGTAGGGAGAGATGGTGTCTATAGTAACAGTGGATAATAGTCTCTGGGAAGTGATTGTGACTGTGGGATAGCAGGTATAGTAGGGAGAGATGGTGCCTATAGTAACAGTGGATAATAGTCTCTGGGAAGGGAGTGTGACTGTGGGATAGCAGGTATAGTAGGGAGAGATGGTGTCTATAGTAACAGTGGATAATAGTCTCTGGGAAGTGATTGTGACTGTGGGATAGCAGGTATAGTAGGGAGAGATGGTGCCTATAGTAACAGTGGATAATAGTCTCTGGGAAGGGAGTGTGACTGTGGGATAGCAGGTATAGTAGGGAGAGATGGTGGCTATAGTAACAGTGGATAATAGTCTCTGGGAAGGGAGTGTGACTGTGGGATAGCAGGTATAGTAGGGAGAGATGGTGCCTATAGTAACAGTGGATAATAGTCTCTGGGAAGGGAGTGTGACTGTGGAATAGCAGGTATAGTAGGGAGAGATGGTGTCTATAGTAACAGTGGATAATAGTCTCTGGGAAGGGAGTGTGACTGTGGGATAGCAGGTATAGTAGGGAGAGATGGTGTCTATAGTAACAGTGGATAATAGTCTCTGGGAAGGGAGTGTGACTGTGGGATAGCAGGTATAGTAGGGAGAGATGGTGTCTATAGTAACAGTGGATAATAGTCTCTGGGAAGGGAGTGTGACTGTGGGATAGCAGGTATAGTAGGGAGAGATAATGCCTAAAGTAACAGTGGGATAATTGTGTCTGAGCAAACCTTTACCAATGAATTGTGACTTCTCATTACATGCAGAGGTAATTACTAAGCAGGCACAACAAACAGCAGGTTCTCTAGGCAGTGCACTAAAATCTATGTCAAATGGTGTAACAAAGAACGGTGATTTTTTGGCAGGGTGCAAACATTATCTTCCCAGCCCCCCACCGAAACCCCTTTTCCTTTTTATCATTTATTGTATATTCCAAGCCCCCTCTCCTATTAGTTCCTTTCTGTAAGGTGCAAAAAATGAAACCATGTTCAGTACAAAATAAGATGTATTTTTGGCCTGCTGATGAAAGGGACTGTGTTAAATAGTCTGTCAACAAAAGAGTAAATGAGCCAAGCTAATACAATTGTCTGCATGTGACCTCAGTGTTGCCATTGTTCATCCATCTTGTGTGCCGTTTATTTCCCTTTGTGTAAAGTGAGCCAAGCTGCTCACACCCTTTACTCAGTTCTGTGTGCCAAGGCATCAATCAAGCCAACTTAAAGGCTAGCTCTGGAATACAGAATTACAGGGACCATACATGTATATATGCATGACACTAAAGAATCACATATCCATCTTCAGCTGTCAACAGTTGTAGGTAGGAAGCATGTGGGAAAAGTTTAATAATGCACCACTCAATACCACTTGACAGTGTAGGCAGTAAATCATTGCTTGTAATAGTTTCTGGGAAGGGAGTGTGACTGTGGGATAGCAGGTATAGTAGGGAGAGATGGTGTCTATAGTAACAGTGGATAATAGTCTCTGGGAAGGGAGTGTGACTGTGGGATAGCAGGTATAGTAGGGAGAGATGGTGCCTATAGTAACAGTGGGATAATAGTCTCTGGGAAGGGAGTGTGACTGTGGGATAGCAGGTATAGTAGGGAGAGATGGTGCCTATAGTAACAGTGGGATAATAGTCTCTGGGAAGGGAGTGTGACTGTGGGATAGCAGGTATAGTAGGGAGAGATGGTGCCTATAGTAACAGTGGGATAATAGTCTCTGGGAAGGGAGTGTGACTGTGGGATAGCAGGTTTAGTAGGGAGAGATGGTGCCTATAGTAACAGTGGGATAATAGTCTCTGGGAAGGGAGTGTGACTGTGGGATAGCAGGTATAGTAGGGAGAGATGTGTCTATAGTAACAGTGGATAATAGTCTCTGGGAAGGGAGTGTGACTGTGGGATAGCAGGTATAGTAGGGAGAGAGATGGTGCCTATAGTAACAGTGGATAATAGTCTCTGGGAAGGGAGTGTGACTGTGAGATAGCAGGTATAGTAGGGAGAGATGGTGCCTATAGTAACAGTGGATAATAGTCTCTGGGAAGGGAGTGTGACTGTGGGATAGCAGGTATAGTAGGGAGAGATGGTGTCTATAGTAACAGTGGATAATAGTCTCTGGGAAGGGAGTGTGACTGTGGGATAGCAGGTATAGTAGGGAGAGATGGTGCCTATAGTAACAGTGGGATATTAACCCCCTCATATAAAATACAATAACCACAAACTCTCTGTGTGGCATAGAAAATACCTTTGTTCACAGCGCAGTCGAAAAAAGGTAATTTTAAAGAAATGGAATATGTAAGGAAAAAAAATCACACCTCTCTGCCATTTCCAATCTCCACTTTCTAATTACTCATTAATCTCATTCCTTTTTTGTAACCTTCTTGGAATTTGCATCATCCCTTAACCCAGTGGGTTCCTGAGATGCCGGACTGTAGGAAAATTCCAGAAATATGTTTGTTGGAGGGTGTCCTTTAAGAATGAGTAGTTGCTGCTGGAGGGCTGAGGAGTATATTACTTGCCATTGATTCATATTCACTGATATTTGGGAATCGGTGGCCCTAAAATTTTCTCTGCTGTGGGGCATAGGCTCTTGGATACAATTCTGTGGCACTTGTGGGTCCGCAATTGCTTAGTGTGACCCCAGAAATACTCACCACGGTCATTGTTATAGGGTGAGGCACATGTGTAGGACATTTGGGGAGCCCTTGTATAAACCCCTGCAGCTTGTGCAACTGGGAGTCGCATTGATCTAATAGAAGCACCTGCTGGGGTCCCAACAACAATGCACAGGTCACCCCCCTGCTGTGCATAGCCTGGTATAATCCGTAAGGAATGTTATGTAGGAAGTAACTTGGTGGGGGGTGTAGAAGGGTGACAGGGGGGGTGGCCACAATAAAGGCCCTGCCCGGTGATGGTTTATTGAAATTAATTCGAAATATATTTGGAGGCATGCTGCAGACACACAGCTTTTTATTTTGCCGTGCAGTATATATAGTGAATAAAGTACCCCCTGTTGTAAAATATAAGGATAACATAAGTTACTGAGGAGTTTCATGACCATATAAAAACATGAGGCTGAAGGTAGAGTATTTTTATACAGGTCATGGAACTCCGAGGTAACTTCTAATATCCTCCATGTCGGACTGGCCCACCGGGAAACCAGGAAAAGTCCCGGTGGGCCCAGGTGTCAGTGGGCCCTTATGCTGCTAGACATTTGGCCTGTTTCATGGCCATTCCCTATTTCAATGAGAACTAAGTGACTAAATAGATGGAATAATAGATTATGTAAAGAAAAGAGACTAGGAGAATAGAGGTTGAGTGAGGAGTATAATAGTAGTGCGAGTGGGCCCCTGGTCCAAGATTGCATAGTGGGCCCCTGGTCAAAGGTTTTTGGGTGGGCCCCAGGTGTCCCAGTCCGACACTGAATATCCTCATATTTTACAACAGGGGGTACTTTATTTACACAAGTTTCAGTGAGTCATGTGACAGAAATGACATCATAACTCACCGTTTATAACTGATGACATCAGAACTCACCGTTTATAAGGATATCATTTACAAGATATTCATGCCTTTTGTGTATTCGATACCTGTAATACACAAAAGCCACGAATATCTTGTAAATTATATCCTTATAAACGGTGACTAGTGATGTCATCCGTTACAAACGGTGAGTTCTTGTCACGACTCACTAAAACTTGTGTATTATAATTCAGTACTGCTTGTTGAAAAATACGAGGCTATTAGAAGTAACCTTGGAGTTCCATGACCTTCGGCCTTGTACCTTTATATGGTCATGGAACTTCTCGGTGACATATAATATCCTTATATGTTACAATTAGGGGTACTTTATGCACTATATCTTGTCATAAGCCACTCAGATTTAGGAATAAAGGAGCAATCCTAGGCACAAAAAATGGATACAAAATATATTTTTTCTGCTCGGAACCCAGGAGTATATCAGGTTCACTTATATTGGGAATTTAAAGGGGTGGTTTATCTTTAAGTTAACTTTTATTATGTCAGGGAATGGCTAATTCTAAGCACCTTTTCAATTGGTCTTCATTTTCTCTTTTTTATTGTTTTTCAATGACTTGCTTTCTCGGACTCTGTTGCAAATTGTCTCAGAATATCGCTCCCTACACCTACATCATGCTAAGATTCATTTAAAGGTGTACAACCCCTTTAAGCTTTGGGGTAGGAGCACAGGTACCTAAAGGGGGGGGATCAAGGGCTGTGCTTGTGGTGGGGTCCAGAGACACACACCCCTGTATGAATCATATCTGTTACACCTGTTTGTTCGGGGCTCATCCATCCCAGGGTGGCGGCCCCTTGCGAGTGACTTGCTAAACATCTTATGAATGAGTTGCTTGTTTCAAGGGCAGGAATGTGCAGTCCATGCTGGATAAGGAATGCCGAGAAGCAGCACTGGGAATCTGCTTAGGGCCCACTCATCGCAGGAATCCCACCCCACTTGAAGGAGGCTCCCTCTTCGGGAGCTGTTGGTTTAACCTTAGTAAAAAGGGGTCACTTCCAGACCTCCAGCATATTCAGTAGCCACCCCCCCTCCCCCTTCTTCCGGACTTTGCCCAAGTTCAAGGTTGCTTCTTTAACCCTTTATTTCGATCTTGGCTGCCAGCTTGATTTGCAGTGACACTTGGAAGCATCGGATGACTTTTGACATTTAAGGCAATGGGGTGGGGCAGTTTGGGTGCTTTTCACCAATGGCATAAATAAATATCACAGTTCCCCGCAGCAAATTATTTTTAATGTCTAGAGGTTGATCGGTTTTACCAATATTTATTAAAATTGCATATGAATTAGGGCCTCATGGGGCCCCTATACCTCCTGGGCCCCTCTGCAGCCACAGGGTCTGCTTCCTCTGTAGGTACACCCCTGCTTTTCACCTAGTTCTGGTCCTCCAGTCTAAAGGGCAACTAAAGCACTGGAAAAATACAGACTAACTGGTTGACTGTACCAATGGCCAGTTCTGACTGCTCTACTGGAAGGGGCTGCCACTGACATAACTAGAGCAAGCAGTGTGCCTATTTCATGCACTTTAAAGGAAACTGAACCCTAAAAATGAATAGGACTAAAAATGCCATGCTTTATATACTGAACTTGCACCAGCCTAAAGTTTCAGCTTGTCACTCGCAGCAATGATCCAAACTTGTCACAGGGGGTCACCATCTTGGAAAGTGTCTGTGACACTCACATGCTCAGTGGGCTCTGATTGGCTGTTGAGAAGCTAAGCTTAGGGCTCGTCACTAATTATCCAGCAGAAAATGAGCTTCCCCTGTAATATAAGCTGATGCTACAGGTTTGCTGATTATTAAATTCTGATGCTAATTGCACTGGTTTCTGTGCTGCCATGTAGTAATTATCTGTATTAATTACTAATCAGCCTTATATTGTGACATTTCTACTCTATGTGTACTGTATATTGTGAGTGGCTCCCTAAGCCCAGTAAGTCATAGAGAGGACACTTCTCTACCAAACTGCTTGGCTCTAGTTACAGGGCTCCTCGTGCTTTAGGGTACTGAATATAGACTGGAATAGAAGGTTTAGAGATCTAGGACATATATGTACTTTGGGACCCCAATCTTTGGGTAGAGAATTCAAAAATGCTTCAACTAGCAATTGTATAATATCTAAGCAACAGTCTATTTCTGCTGGGATCTCTCAGTACTGGCTATGAGCGAAATTAAGAGCTGATCCTGCTGAATTGTGCTTAGTACAGGGGAATACCTATGCTGCCATAGTTTTATGGGATCTCTCTGTACAGACTATGAGCAAACTTAGGGACTGTTCCTGCTGAATTGTGCTTAGTACAGGGAATACCTATGCTGCTATAGTTTTATGGGATCTCTCTGTACAGACTATGAGCAAACTTAGGGACTGTTCCTGCTGAATTGTGCTTAGTACAGGGAATACCTATGCTGCCATAGTTTTATGGGATCTCTCTGTACAGACTATGAGCAAACTTAGGGACTGTTCCTGCTGAATTGTGCTTAGTACAGGGAATACCTATGCTGCCATAGTTTTATGGGATCTCTCTGTACAGACTATGAGCAAACTTAGGGGACTGTTCCTGCTGAATTGTGCTTAGTACAGGGAATACCTATGCTGCTATAGTTTTATGGGATCTCTCTGTACAGACTATGAGCAAATTTAGGGGCTGTTCCTGCTGAATTGTGCTTAGTATAGGGAATACCTATGCTGCTATAGTTTTATGGGACCTCTCAGTACAGGCTATGAGCAAACTTAGGGGCTGTTCCTGCTGAATTGTGCTTAGTACAGGGAAATACCTATGCTGCTATAGTTTTATGGGAGTACTGTTCCCTCTGAATTGTGTTAGGGTACCTGTAGCAGATATGTCTGGAATATTCTATAACTGGCCACTTTCATCTGTTTATACCCCACACCAGCTCTGCTAGACTTGTAAGAGATGCGCAACTAGTGTGAGACAAGACATTTTAGGCAAGGCTGAATATGGACACTTAGACAGCAACAGCATCTAAAGGAAAACAAGGCAAGGGCAGCATAACTATGTATTCACCTCTTAATACTTCCACTATCCATACCATAGCACTCCCCCTCCCCCGTATACCACCTGATTGTCCCAATTTTATTGTTCCTTCCTTCCCTCCTTATGCCGGTCAGTAAGTGATGCACTGACAAAATGCAGTTGGTGTTACATCTCTCCAGAGATTCGTTATACAATACACTATGGGGAGAATTTAATCTAAAAATGTAGCCTCTCCTGTCACAAAAGGGATATTTATTATGTAAAACTTCCTGCTGTTTTTATTGGCTATTTTTATGCTGCTTGTGTAACTCGCACACCATCTGCACGTGGCCTTTAATCTTTGTGTTCAGCTGCGCGGGGTGCGATTATGGATCCCCTCCAAAGGAAAACATACATCAACTTTTGGAAGTGGTTGAACAGGCAGCGGAAATATGACCATTGCACTTATTTTATACAGAGAATATTCCCACACATATCAATGGCCAAGCCCTTCCTTGATTATCTCTGTAATGACAATGATCTGAATGGGCTGCAAATCGAGGAGACTTCACTGGGCTATGCAAATAACAGAGCTCTGTTGAGCAGAAGTTGTAGATGGATACAGGGGCAACAGTAGGGCAAGATGGTGATAGTGAGGCAAGATGGAGACGTGAGGAAAGTAGGGGAAGATACAATATGCTGGATATTTGAGCACAATGGCGATAGAAGGGGATGAGACAAGTAGGGGGAAGATGGAAGGACACTAGGGTGAGATACAAGATATACAAAATACAGGAGTTTACAAGCTGTTTTCAGAAGTTCATGAAGTAGATAGTAGGGGAAGAAACAAGATGAGGGACAGTAGGGAATATGTTGACAGTAGGGGAAGATACAAGATGAGGGACAATAGGGAGTATTTTGATAGAAGGGGAAGATACAAGATGAAGGACAGTAGGAAATATGTTGACAGTAGGGGAAGATACAAGATGAGGGACAGTAGGGAATATTTTGATAGAAGGGGAAGATGCAAGATGAGGGACAGTAGGGAATATGTTGACAGTAGGGGAAGATACAAGATGAGGGACAGTAGGGAATATTTTGATAGAAGGGGAAGATGCAAGATGAGGGACAGTAGGAAATATGTTGATAGTAGGGGAAGATGCAAGATGAGGGACAGCAGGGGCACATTCAATACTAGTGACAGTAAAGGAACATAAAAGTTGGTTTTTGTAGGAAATGATGTAGACCATAGGGGAGAAAAAATGGGAGGCAATGAGGGTATATGTAGACAGTATCGGAGAAAACAAGATGGTGACAGTAGAAGCATATATATGACTGATGACAGTAGAGGAACATGTATAATATTGTTTTAATAGACCAGGATGTCGACAGTAGGGGAAGGTAAAAGATGGAGGACAGTAGAGCAAGATGGTGACTATAGGGGAAGATAGATGAGAGACAGTAGAAGCATATTCCAGACTGATGACAGTAGATGAACATAAAAGATGGTTTCAGTAGGACAGGATGTAGACAGTAAAGGAACATAAAAGATGTTTTTGTAGGACAGGATGTAGACCATAGGGGAGAAAAGATGGGAGGCAATGAGGGGATATGTAGACAGTAGGGGAGATACTAGAACAACTAAAGACATCTCTGTGCCCAGTATGACATGTTGCTTTTAGCCAGTTGTAAAGGTGAAGTTCATCATTCAATGAGGTGGAGTTAAGGAGGCTTTCCTGCCCTTTATCATGGTCTTAACCTCAGCTACTGCGTTCCGATTGCTCCTTCCCTGCTAGTAAAGGTGTACGGGCTGGGATTGAGTGGTGCGACCTGTCAGGGGAAGCCGCCAGAATATCCGTTTCCAGGAAAAACTTTGCTCGGGCTATTGTGGGAAATTGCTGCTTCCGAAAGACCCCCGTTTAAAAACTTTTGGGTATTTGACACCTATCTGATTATCCTGTTGGCCTGCCTGCTGAAGGGAGCTATGCTTTGAACTCCCAGCCCCCTGGCTCCGGTTTATGACAGTAGCCACAGCATTCGGCTTCCAGAGACCCAGGAATAGCCAAGCCCTTACATCACTTTAGTGCCTCTTCTTTGTTTGCTTTGACGTGTCCCATGGCATCCTGGGAAATAGAGTTTCAAAAATGCACGACCTATGACTTTAACTATCCTGTAGCGTTAAAGGGAAAATGCTCTGTGTCGATAGGAAGGGCTGTTTCTCCTTATATAGACTAGTATTGCTTAGTGTATTTTTATACATCTCTGGCATATATTCAATATATAAATACAAATAATTCATTTGTATCTATAGTAAACTTACAAAGAGGAAAGGTTCAGTATATACAACAACCTCTATGTACTACCTTCCCGTGTCCTGGAAAAACTCTTATTTACGCCAGTTCCTACTGACTCATGATCTTTCCTCTCCTCTCTTCTGGGACATGGGGCCATTCTGCAGCTTAGGTTTCTTTTCTGTCATTCCATGGATACCGTAGGGATCTAACTTTCCTTGAGTGAGGTGGGGAGTCTGTGGTGGCTGTGTGCTAACTGGGTGATTAGGAGAGGCCACACTATACTAAGCTCATTAGGGGGCACAAGAAGTAGTTCCAAAGTTCCTTGCGTTAAAAATAAAGATGTGCATGCCCTTGTCTACACTTTTAGTAAAAAACACAAGGTCGAAACGTGAGTTCTTTTCTAGCGATTAGAAGGTTCTTACAGGCTGTAGGTTGGTCTAGCCATTAGAAGGTTGTAAGTTTCTCACTGGCTACAGGTTGGTCTAGCCATTAGAATGTGCTAAGATTCATACAGGTTGTAGGTTGGTCTAGTCATTAGAATGTGCTAAGATTCTTACAGGTTGTAGGTTGGTCTAGCCATTAGAATGTGCTAAGATTCTCACAGGTTGTAGGTTGGTCTAGCCATTAGAATGTGCTAAGATTCTCACAGGTTGTAGGTTGGTCTAACCATTAGAAGGTTGTAAGTTTCTCACTGGCTACAGGTTGGTCTAGCCATTAGAATGTGCTAAGATTCATACAGGTTGTAGGTTGGTCTAGTCATTAGAATGTGCTAAGATTCTTACAGGTTGTAGGTTGGTCTAGCCATTAGAATGTGCTAAGATTCTCACAGGTTGTAGGTTGGTCTAACCATTAGAAGGTTCTAAGAGTCTCACAGGTTGTAGGTTGGTCTAGTTATTGGATGGCTCTGAGGTTCTCACTGGCTACAGGTTAGGCTAGTTATATGTTTCCCTTAGGCTGCAGGTTGGTCTATCCACTAGAAGGTTCTAAGGTTTTCACTGCTACAGGATGATCTGGCCATTAGAAGGTTGTAAGGTTCTTATAGGCTGTAGGTTAGTCCAGCCATGAGAAGGTTCTTATTGGCTACAGGTTGGCCCAGCAATGAGAAGGTTCTAAGGTTTCCACTGGCTACAGGTTGGTCTAGCCATTAGGAGGTTCTGTGGTTCTCACGGGCTGCAGGTTGGTCCAGCCATAAGAAGGTTCTAAGTTCTCATTGCCTACAGGTTGGCCCAGCAATAAGACTCCATGAGCAGACTTTTATGGACTACAGGTTACTCAAAGTTCTAAGTGGCTAGACTACAACAGCCTATAGTCAATGAAAAGTTGTTTCTACACTCTCATCAACACACACACAACATAAAGACCATTAAAAGTTCACCTGAGGACCTTTTTTTTTTAAATTAAGATCTGTAAATATACAGCAGCTGGCCCAGGGATATAGCTAAGCAAAGAATCCTGTCTCTGTAAGCAATTAATGTAAATGTCTCAGGAACTGAAACAGATGTAAGGCGTTTCCCTTACAGGACCCTCACTATGCTAAAATCATGCATTTCAGCACACTAATTTTTTAAATATATATAGGTGACTGCAGATCTCAGCTGTACTGTATCTCTGATGCAGGGAAGTCCACAATTCCCTGTCACATTACTTTGACTATGACAAAATGGTCTTTATTGGCCAAGCTCTTTTCTGACAATAACAACTCAAGAGTTGGCTGTATTTTTCCAACTGGTGTTGAGGCTTTACTGACCTAGTTATGATTCGAGTTATTGAGTGGCTATGTTTGCCGCCAAAGCAGCCAATCTTCCTAGTGATAATCTGGGGGGCGGTCACCCAAATGTCCAGTCATTGCTTCTCTTAAGGGCATGTATTGGTTGAATGTTACATGCTGGAATTACAGTTGTGGTAACTGCACACAACACAATGTCACCCTAAGTGGCCCATTATCTCATAACAAGGTCGCAAACCTATAGAAACATTGGGGTAACATTCACCCTGCTATAGTTCCAGGGGTACCCAGGGTACAAATTATTACTCACCCCAAATCTCCTCCTAACTGGCCTTCAGGTTGGGCCCCCTCAGCTCATAACAAGGTTACAGATATATAGAAACATTGGGGTAACCGTCACCCTGCTATAGTTCCAGGGGTATCGAGGCTACAAATAATTACTCACCCAAATCTCCCCCTAACTGGCCTTCAGGCTGGGCCCCCTTATCTCATAACAAGGTTACAGATATATAGAAACATTGGGGTAACAGTCACACTGCTATAGTTCTAGGGGTACCCAGGGCACAAATAAACACTCACCCCAAATCTCCCCCTAACTGGCCTTCAGGCTGGGCCCCCTTAGCTCATAACAAGGTTACAGTTATATAGAAAAATTGGGGTAACAGTCAGCCTGCTATAGTTCCAGGGGTACCCAGCCAATTTTATATTCATTCTAAATGCCATCATTTTTTTTTTTTTTTTTGGAATTCAACTAGGTGCCCTCCCCCAATTGCTTTAAACACCCGTAGGGTCACATAACCACATTTAGTGATCCTTTGCCCTAACAGATAAGCCCTACATTACTAGGTAACAGTGAGAAGGTATTTTTAGAGACTCCGATAACTTGGCTTGTTTGAAATGTTTCCAGAAATAAAAATTTTTTTATCAGTTCAGTAAATCTCAGCCTGTTTGGAGCCAGAGGGAGAGACAGACAGAAAGCAGCCTGAGGCCCTCGCAGGTTGTGGTCAAAAACGAAGGAAAGATTTTGCGAAGAAATTTCTATGATTTAAAAAGGGTTCGAAAAAAAAAAAAGAGAGACCATCTTCTTCTTTGTTTGCCCTGCCCTGAGATATATATATATATATATATATATATATATATATATATATTTATTTATATATTTAATTTATTTGCTTGGTTTGTGTGAGTGTTGAAAAAACAAGGGGTAAATGGTGAGCTTTGTATGCTCCTCAGAGATGCATTCCTACTCCCAGAGGCCTTGGCACCAGTTCTAGATAAAACTGCCAGCTTCCTCTACTCCTGCCCTACAGCTCTGCCAGGCGGCACAAACCACAATATCTATCTGTCATGCAAAGAGATCCCAACCGTCAGCCAGCAGATTCCTAAGGACCATGGGAGTTGTGTTCAGAGATGGGCAACCTGATTTTGCTATGGAGGCTCTATCAACTTTTAGTTATGCCGCTGATATCAATTATCAGCCAATCAGGGGTTTGAATCATAATGTAGCTCTCATTTGCTGATTACATTATAAAGTCTGCGGAAAATATTTTTGAGTTCCGTTCCCAGGACGAATCCCAAACTGGCAGAGGTTATACAAAGAGCCATTTATTAGCGGCGAAGCCAGAGCGTTTGCTTCTTGGCTCCCGGATGGGCTCTACGGAGGATGAAGCTCAGCGACTTTTCTGATAAACATCCTGTATTCCCAAGCAACTTTCCAATACTCATTACTTACAGATATTCAATAGTTTGTTTATAGTCTCTGCACTGCTGGTTTCGACTCCTGAAACAAAAGCCAGCTGATTACTGGATCTGGAGGCGAGTTGATGTCAGCTACAATGTTTCAAGAGTCAGAACTTGCCCTTTAAATTTTTTTTATTTTATTATGGTGGCATGGCTGCCAGGGCTTGGTTTATAACAAACACTTTCCACTCTCGGTCTGAGTTATGTCATCCTCCAAGCACCTTGTCTGAATTCCTGTCTAAAAATGACTTTTTCCAAATAAATCATTGCGCAGAGGAACTAAAAGTCTCCGCTAAGTGCATTCCCACATCTCCCCGGGTCGGGTCTCTTTTGTGGGGTGATTACTCATGAGCTGCGGTTTTAGCGGAGAACCTCCGCTGCTAAATACGTCTTGAAAGCGGGTTATATTAATCATGTAACCAAAAATAAATGAGTTGATATTAAAACTGACAATTGGTGTAAATGTTAACGATGTGCTCTTTGGAGCAGAAGTCCTGTGGTTTCTATTGCTGCTTTTGGCCATTGTTGATCTGCTTTATGTAGCATTTATTGTTGCCAGGGAATTATGGATATTGTAGTTTAACAAGATCCTAAAACAGATTTTGGAATAGGTACATAAGTGTCTATTTGTTTTTTTTCCCCAGTGATCCGGGCCAAGGTGGTGGGTAAAAAGTTGATGAAGGATGGGCCATTCGGAACCATGCGTTACACAGTTAAGCAGATGAAGGTGAGTAGCCTGTAGATTTGTGTTTGTAGGTGCCGTTCCATTACAAAAGCTGCTCTTGTAAACTCCCAGCATGCTCAGACAGCCACTAATAATAATAATAAAGACTTGTTATGGGTAACAAAAACGTATTCCTTATCCCCCAACCTTATTCCAAGGCTAGAATTAGAGGTAGGGAGCAGAGGTACGCCCTCAACCTTATTTCAAGGCCAGAAATAGGTGTAGGGAGCAGAGGTTCCCCCCTCAACCTTATTCCGAGGCCAGAAATAGGGGTAGGGAGCAGAGGTTCCCCCCTCAACCTTATTCCGCGGCCAGAAATAGGGGTAGGGAGCAGAGGTTCCCCCCTCATCCTTATTCCGAGGCCAGAAATAGGGGTAGGGAGCAGAGGTTCCCCCCTCAACCTTATTCCGAGGCCAGAAATAGGGGTAGGGAGCAGAGGTTCCCCCCTCAACCTTATTCCGAGGCCAGAAATAGGGGTAGGGAGCAGAGGTTCCCCCCTCAACCTTATTCCGAGGCCAGAAATAGGGGTAGGGAGCAGAGGTTCCCCCCTCAACCTTATTCCGAGGCCAGAAATAGGGGTAGGGAGCAGAGGTTCCCCCCTCAACCTTATTCCGAGGCCAGAAATAGGGGTAGGGAGCAGAGGTTCCCCCCTCAACCTTATTCCGAGGCCAGAAATAGGGGTAGGGAGCAGAGGTTCCCCCCCTTCAACCTTATTCCAAGGCCAGAAACAGGGGTAGGGAGCAGAGATCCCCCCCTCCCGACTTTATTCCAAGGCCAGAAATAGGGGTAGGGAGCTGAGGTTCCCCCCAACCTTATTCCAAGGCTAGAAACAGGGCTAGGGAGCAGAGGTTCCCCCTCAACCTTATTCCAAGGCCAGAAATAGGTGTAGGGAGCAGAGGTTCCCCCCTCAACCACATTCCAAGGCTAGAAATAGAGGTAGAGAGCAGAGTTTCCCCCCCCAACCTTATTCCAAGGCTAGAAATAAGGGTAGTGAGCAGAGGTACCCCCCAACCTTATTCCAAGGCCAGAAACAGGGGTAGGGAGCAGAGGTACCTGCCAAAGGCACAACCATTTTGAAACGGGGGGGCACAGTTTGCAGGTTGACAAACCCCCCACGTTGTATATTTTTAAGCTTTTCTGTGTTACCCAGGCTACTATTTTCTTGGTTCTTTCTCATATTTCTCATTCTATCACCCCCACCCCCACCCAATACAAAATGTACCATCTTGGACAGCTATACTTGTAAACATATGAACTCACCAACCTCGCCCCCTTTAATTCTCCCTCCAGGGCTTGTGGTGTAGTGGTTAGGGCTACTCCCAGCTTCCAGATTTTGGATTTTTATTATTCCAGCTTGTGACATTTTCTCCTTTTTATCCCTTGATCGTAAAAGTAATTTTACAAACTGCAATAACAGCATCCCCTCCTCCTTCCCCCCCCCCCCCAGACTGCTCCTCTGAGCAGCAAAATATGTCCTGCCAACATCACCCCCCCCCCCTGGACAGCAAATAATTGTAGAGTTCTCTGGAATCCACAAATACTTCACAAAATCTTCAGTTTGACCATTTGGTGGCCGCACTTTTTTTCTTTGTAATCACAGAACTTGCATTATAGGAATTGAAGTTTTTTTTTCAATGCCTATATCCGTTGTTTTTTTTATTGTTATTATAGAAGGGGTGCTGACTGATGAATTGTTTACTTATAGTTCAATTAAAATTGAGCTTCCCATTTAGCAATGGTTAAAATGAATCCATTGATATATTGTCTGCAAAGGGTTTCCCCTAGACTTTCAGGTTCTCAAACTGTCTCTGGTTGTTACATGAAACCACTGACATAAAACCAGTCACTTGTTACAAAGCACATCTGTTACAAACATCAGATCAACACATTATACTAAGGTTACAGATATATAGAAGAAATGGGGTAACAGTCACCCTGCTATAGTTCCAGGGGTACCCAGGGCACAAATAAGCACTCACCCCAAATCTCCCCCTAACTGGCCTTCAGACTGGACCCCCTTAGCTCATAACAAGGTTACAGATATATAGAAACATTGGGGTAACAGTCACCCTGCTATAGTTCCAGGGGTACCCAGGGCACAAATAAGCACTCACCCCAAATCTCCCCCTAACTGACCTTCAGACTGGACCCCCTTAGCTCATAACAAGGTTACAGATATATAGAAACATTGGGGTAACAGTCACCCTGCTATAGTTCCAGGGGTACCCAGGGCACAAATAAGCACTCACCCCAAATCTCCCCCTAACTGGCCTTCAGACTGGACCCCCTTAGCTCATAACAAGGTTACAGATATATAGAAACATTGGGGTAACAGTCACCCTGCTATAGTTCCAGGGGTACCCAGGGCACCAATTAACTCTCAACCCAAATCTCCCTCTAACTGACCTTCAGACTGGGCCCCCTTAGCTCATAACAAGGTTACAGATATATAGAAACATTGGGGTAACAGTCACCCTGCTATAGTTCTAGGGGTACCCAGGGCACAAATAAACACTCACCCCAAATCTCCCCCTAACTGGCCTTCAGGCTGGGCCCCCTTAGCTCATAACAAGGTTACAGATATATAGAAACATTGGGGTAACAGTCACCCTGCTATAGTTCCAGGGGAACCCAGGGCACAAATAAACACTCTCCCCAAATCTTTCAGACTGGGCCCCCTTAGCTTATAACAAGCTTACAGGTGTATAGAAACATTGGGGTAACAGTTACCATGCTATAGGGTTCTGCTTTAAAGGCAGGTTGGATATTTTTCCCATTTTACAGAATGTGGAAAGAGTTGTAAGCAGTGGAGTATTAATGTACAGGGTTAACGTTTTGGCCGTCGCCCCCCGAGTCACAAGGTTCGCTCATTCCTTCACCAAGAAATTAAAAGTAATGCTCTGGCACAAATTCCGCAAACCTGCAACTTATTAAGGGAATAAAACTACAGGGAAAAACAAGCTGGCCACATGTCTTGCGAATAACAATGGCGTTATTTAAGCGCAGATCGGAGAGAGAGAGGCAGGCGTGTGTGGCTTCCGCTGCTGGGACTGAGATTCGAGTCCATATGGGATTAGCAAACGGGGGATAATAATGGATTAAATTAACTTGTGGGCTGGTAATGTCTCAGGGCAGAGTTTTCCCAGGGAAAATGATATATATTATATAGAAGACTAGCAGCCGCAATGTTGAGTATATAGGATTCTAGCTATAGATCCTTTGTTTAGAGAAGGGTGGAACCAGAGATACTGGGTAGGTTTAAGTGAATACACAAGAGACATGGCATGGGAAAAATATGGCAATTGCTTGTGCTGTTACAACAGAGGCCCATGTAAAAAATTCTTTTATTCGTGGGGCTGTTTTTATTTGCATACAGCATCTTCCATTTAGCATCACAAGCTTCTTCATTCCTGGCTTGCTTGCCCGGTAATGCAACGGTTAAACCCCCTTCCCTCTGTCGTGCTTGCTGTGTAAATGAAAATATCATTCCGGCCGATATGACTATTTGCTCTCGGTCTCTGTGCAATTCATGTTTCTTATCCCATATACACACTGGGAAAGTAAATAGTAATATCTGCAAGAGAAATATTAGCATTGGAGGAAAAAAAAAAAAAAAAACAAGTCAAGCCGACCCTGCGACTGTTGGAGGCCCAGGAGTATCGAAGGCCCAATGAGGCGCTGATAAGAAAAGAAAAATATATATATATATATATATATATTTTTTTTTAATATTTATAAAGCTTAGTGTGGGCATCTGGAGGAACTTCTAATTCAACAGATACTTTCCCCTTGGTTCTTATTGGGTGTCTGACAGCGGCTTGTTTCCCAGATTCGGGGCTATGATTTATTTCCCTTATCAAATACAGATGCTTCTGTGGCTGGACACCGAGATATACGAAAATGTTTCATTACTGGCCAACCGTGACTTCAGTCTAAAAGCCTCTGCTGTGAGATTCAGTGAATTTGGGAGATGTCAGGTTTTTCCCTATACTCCAAACTTGAGCACCATTGGCACCTACAGCTATGACGGATAAAGGGATACTGTCACGGGAAAAAATGTTTCTTTAAAAACACATCAATTAATTGTGCTGCTCCAGCAGAATTCTGCACTGAAATTGTTTTCTCAAATATATTTAATGACATATTGTCATTTTCCCAGGTGCCCTCAGCCATGTGACTTGTGCTCTGATAAACTTCAGTTTCCTTTTACAGCTGTACTGCAAATTTGAGTGATATCGCCCTCCTCCCTTCCCCCACCAGCAGGCCATCAGCAGAACAATTGGATGGTAACCAGATAACAGCTCCCTGGTAGATATAAGAACAGCACTCAATAGTAAAATCCAGGTCCCACTGCAACTCATTCTGTAACATTTAGGGCAGAGACACACATGGGGATTCGGGGAGATCTAGTCTTCGGAAAACTAAGTGCTCCGAGTGCCATTGCGAATTAGATTCTAGCCAGCGGGAAGGTAGTTTGGGAAGATTAGTCGCCCGAAGAAGAGGCGATTTGTCGCCAGGTGACTAATCTCACCGAATCTCCACGTGTGTCTCTGCTTTCTGGCAGGCTGTTGTTTCTCCTATTAAGGGCAGTTCCATAGTTCAGCACTGGCTCTTTCTGAAAGCACATGATCTGAGATGGCGCCTACACACCAATATTACAACTAGAAAAAAAAACTTGTAGGGTTAGGAATACAATTTTATATGGTAGAGTGAATTCTTTACAGTGTAATTTAGGAATACAAACGACACCATAAAAATCACGACGGAATCTGTTTAAGCTCACACTGCTCATGGGGTGTAAGGATGAGTTATTCTGTATTAGCTTGTATTGAACATCACCGCCTAGTGGGTATATATAGAAGGCACTGATTATTTGTAAATACAAAAAAAGTGAACTAAGGGGCAGATGTACAAAATTCGAGTGAAGAATTCGAATCTAAAAAAATTTGAATTTCGAAGTATTTTTTGGGTACTTCGACCATCGAATTAGTTAAATTCGAACGAAATCGAACGATTCGAATGAAAAATCGTTCGACTATTCGACCATTCGATAATCGAAGTACTGTCTCTTTAAAAAAAAATTCGACCCCCTAGTTCGGCAGATAAAACCTACCGAATTCAATGTTAGCCTATGGGGAAGGTCCCCATAGGCTTGCTAAAGATTTTTTGATCGAAGGATTTTCATTCGATCGTTTTATTAAAATCGTTCGATTCGAAGGATTTAATCGTTCGATCGAATGAAAAATCCTTCGAACGATCGATCGAATTTTTTAGCGCTAAATCGCTCGACTTCGATATTCGAAGTCGAACGATTTTAGTTCCTAGTCGAATATCGAGGGTTAATTAACCCTCGATATTCGACCATTAGTGAATCGGCCCCTTAGAGTGCGAGTGTTGAGCCAAACAAGTTGATTGTCTCCAAAAGTTGCTTTATCCTTCCTCTCTTTCTCCAGATGTACCGGGGCTTCAACAAAATGCCACAAGTCCAGTACATCTACACCGAGGCCTCGGAGAGCCTGTGTGGTGTGAAACTGGAAGTCAACAAGTATCAGTATCTGATTACTGGTGAGTTTTGCCATGAGTCCTCAAGCTGTGGCCCTATAACAATTGGTTTAATGTCCAGACTCTGTATGTACTGTAGAATTTTTCCAATTCTGTGCAATAAAGGTCTACGGTGGGAAACAACAGGGCAAGAAAGAGCATAGACCCCAAACCAATTCTCATAAACGAGAGATTTTTTTATCGTTTACAAAATACGGCAACTGCAGTTGTTTCTCAAACGAACACATGCAAATGATTCTCTCTTTTATTTTAATCTCCCATGCATCTTAATTGTGACAACACCCACAATCCAAGACAGGTTACCTGGTGCCGTAAAAGTTTTATTGGTTATTTGCAGACCTGTTTTATTTCTGTTCTCAGGACGTGTATATGAAGGGAAGGTGTACACCGGGCTGTGTAATTTAATTGAGAGGTGGGAGAAACTGACCTTCGCCCAACGAAAGGGACTGAATCACCGCTATCCTCTTGGTTGCACCTGTAAGGTGAGTCTGGGATTATCTGGGTGTATCCAGCCTACTACAGAAGGATGTGTGCTGCACAGTATCAGATAAAAGGATCTATTTATTGCTCTACGACTGTGTATGCTGCATGGTCTCGCCTTGTTCTGCAGTGTATCTAGCTAAGCAGAGGAAGGAGGAAAGCTTCCATACATTATGTAGTAATACTTTACTCTCTGAAGTACAATCGGGTGACTTCTATCCCAACCAGTGGTTCAACTTGAGAGCACCAAGGAGGTGGGACCAAAGCGTTTTCAGAATTGACTTCCTCCAATTGTTAGCACCATTCCTGGAATTTTGACATTGTATTATGTCCTTGAGATAACACAGATACGAATGCCACATATATGCCGTCCATTAACTTAATTTAGCTAATACTATCTGCCTGAGATACCCAAGGAGAGCTGATACTCAGGATTTAGCTGAGTTTTATCGCCTCTTTTTTTAAAAGGGAGCAGTGAAGGTAGAGAAATAAGTATGACTGCTAGTTTTGTCTCTGTGCCAATGTTTCAAGACAAAATATTGATGGTCTTGTCTGGGTCTCTCTGTTTCACTGAGCCTTGTCTCAAGTTTTGGACAATAAAGCTTCCAAAACTGGACTTCTAAGCTGGGCTCCTTCCGATCTTGGTCTTGAGCTGGGCTCCTTCCAATCTTGGCCTTGAGCTGGACTCCTTCCGCTCTTGGCCTCGAGCTGGTCTCCTGCCGCTCTTTGTCATGAGCTTGGCTCCTTCCGTCTTTGTCTTGAGCTGGGCTCCTTCTGCTCTTGACTTTGAGCTGGGCTCCTTCAGCTCTTGTCCTTGAGCTGGGCTCCTTCCGCTCTTTGTCTTGAGCTTGGCTCCTTCCGTCTTTGTCTTGAGCTGGGCTCCTTCAGCTCTTGGCCTTGAGCTGGGCTCCTTCCGCTCTTTGTCTTGAGCTGGGCTTCTTCCAGTGGCATTACTTTCGGGGGAGCAGAAGGTGTGACTGCCATTGGGCCTGTACCCAGTCGGGACTGCTGGAGTCACCACAGTGTACTACAGGGAGGCCCAAAGGCACGATTGTGCACATGGCATGTGTCCCAGCATAGGGGCAGACTGGGGGATGGAACCAGGTGCAGGGTTCCACCTGTCCTGCACCTCTAGTTGATCTTTATGCTGTTGATCTTGAACTAGGACTTTCTACTCTTAAGCTGGGCTCCTGCTTTTGGAACTCACTCATGATGTCTTTGGATAGATATGCCACAGATTCTAAGATTTGCAGCAGTGTGAATGACGCCACAATGTACTTTGCATCTCTGCGTTTTGAAAAACGACTGTTTTCTTCTTGTTTTACAGATCAAGCCTTGCTACTACCTTCCCTGTTTCATCACTTCTAAGAATGAGTGCCTCTGGACGGACATGCTCTCCAACTTCGGCTACCCTGGCTACCAGTCTAAGAACTACGCCTGCATCAAGCAGAAGGAAGGCTACTGCAGCTGGTACAGAGGATGGGCACCTCCAGACAAAACCACAATAAACACCACGGATCCCTGAGCCTGACCTCTGCCCGGGCCCAGAAGCTGCAATGGACAGTCGTTTCCTGATCAGATAATAAAGGCAAAGAAATTATGGCTAATTTCTTGCAAAACCTAGCACTTGGAACACTTCTCGTATTGAAAAGCATATTTTTTAATCACTTTTTTTTTTTTTGTTTAAAATCACCCATTTCAGCCAGATGTGAGCAAGATTTTCTTGTAGGGTCGGGTTCTGTATTTTTTTCCTTTCTCTTTAGATATTGAAAAATGCTCAAATATTGGGCCTTGTCAAACTCTATATCAGCAGCCTTTTGCATATGTTGTTGAGATTCCTTAAAGGGTATAGGGGTAAGGAGAAGACACAAACAGAGCAGTGGGGAGGTTTATGTGGCTATTGGAGTCTCTGGCGGTGAATTTGCTCTACTCTTGCAGTTCCAGTCCTCAGCCACAAGAGGTGCTGTTTGCTGTTAGGTAAGGGACCTCCTTTAGCATATAAAAGAGTAAAAAGTGAATAATATGTTGTACATCATTTAAAAATACTTGTGTGAGCCCAAACCTTGACTCCATTAAATCCTTAAAAACCACTATATATAATACAGTACAAGTGGGCGCTCACACCCGACATCATAAGAAAGGGAAGCTAAAATATACAAATTATTGTTATATGATAATGTGAAAAAGCTTATTACTGATGTTGCACCATTTAACCCTCTGTATGAAGGGTTTTTGTTTTATTCAACTTGGCCAATCACATAATGGGCAACACAAGGTTATTATTTTTGCACTAATTTTTTTTTAAACAAGACTGCCAATTCTATCACCCCCTGGCAGCAAGCCACTATGTTGCCCTGGGGGTGGTAAGTATTTTTTTTTTAACTTTTCTAATGCCTTGCAGGTCAGTGGCAAACCTATTAAAGGAGGCAATTTACCTCCAAGATGGGTTCAACCTAGAAAGGGGATGGAATTTTAGATGTAAGTAGCTCCCTCTTGTGGCAAGAGATAGTAACTGAGAGAAATAAGCCCCGTCTGAGGTCTGGAGTAACAGTCATGGATATGGATTCTTATCATTCTATGTATAAGGGACAAGGCGTAATTTTTGTAAATTTGCAATTTTGTAAATTTACCAAAACCCAGACTGGACTGGGAAAGGGTTTTAAAATTCAGTATGCAGTAGCACCTCCAGGCCACTAGAGGCGCTTATATTAATTTATAAAGGGACACTGTCATTGCATAATTTCCATATTTTATAGTCCCATTGTTTTAAACACACCTTTAATATACTTTGTACTTTTTTTTTTTCTTTCTCCCATACATCTATATATAATAGGGATACACCGAATCCACTATTTTGGATTCGGCCGAATCCTGTGCGAAAGATTCGGCCGAACCGGATCCTAATTTGCATATGAAAATTAGGGGTGGGGAAAAAAATTGACTTCCTTGTTTTGTGACAAAAAGTCACATGATTTCCTGTATGCAAATTAGGATTTTGGATTTGTTTTGGCCTAGCAGAAGGATTCAGCCAGGCCAGGAAAAAGGCTGAATCCCGAACCGAATCCTGGATTTGGTGAATCCCTAATATAGAAGGGTTTAAAATCCCATGGATTGTTTGTTCAGCTTTACAGGGTTATTGTACCTTTTAAGATCACTTTTTATAGGTTGTAGAATGACCCTACTATCAGCAACCTTTCGATTGGTCTTCATTTTTTATAGTATGATAGTTATGTCTTTCAAGCTTGCTAATCTTCCAGTTTCTCATTCAAACCACTGCTTGGGTGCTAGTATAAATAGGACCCAGTGGTGTAACTATAGAGGAGGCAGACCCCACACTTGTAGGGGGGCTTGGGGGAACGGAGTTGTGGACTGTGGGGTCTGTTTCCTCTATAGCTAATAAGAAAACCCCCTCCTCCCCAGCCGCTATTTTACAGGCAAGGAACAGGGACGCAAGTCGGGGCAGGATGTGGGTGGAGTCAGGGTGGGACATGGGCGGGGCAGGAAGTGGGTGGGAGGATGGTGGATCGGAGTGTGCCAGGCTCCTTTTTGAAGGGGGGCCCATCACACTCTAGTTAAGCCACTGATAGGACCCCAGCCACTAGACCAAAAGCTAAATGATTCAAAAACACAAATTAAAAATTGAAGTCCAATTGCAAATCGCTGTCTACACCACCATAGTACAAATGAATTTAAAGGTGAAATACCCCTTTAACTAACCATAAATCCTATATTTATATTTTGCCGATGACAATATCCCTTTAAGACTTGTTCTTGCTACCTTGTTAACCATTTACGGGCCAGAGCCTCCAGCAGAACGACTTTTTGCAAAGGGTTACAGCGAAGGGTTTTTTTTTTTTTTTTTGTTTTAGCTGTAGACTGGATATATTTTAGATACATTTTATGTAGAACCTTAATATAAATCTTTTTTTTTTTTTTTTTTATACCGAGGTGTGTGTCCGTTCTGACCGAATGGGTGATGATGACAAACGTATATATTTTACTGAGAAATTGTGATATAACAAGTTTTCTGTTTTATATATATAAATATATATACTGTATATTTTTTCTTCTCTTATTTATCTTTGAAGAGGAAAAGGTTTAATATATCTTCACTTCATTCCGTGTAGGGAGTAGCTGTTTTTTTTTTTTTTAAATAATACCGAGTATGATATCTAGAGGTTTGATACATTATATTGCAGATCATATTTTCTATATATATATATAAATGCTATATTTTGCAGTCAAATCTGCTTTTTTTGACATTATGAAGCATCTGGAATTCAGCTGCATCACTGCCCCTTTTGCAGTTTGGGGGATTAAGATGAGAAAGTGTCACATTATAAATGGGGCGCTGATATTGTTAAGGAAAGTTACTGAGGACTGTCCCTTTATTTCCCTGCGCTGTCCCTTTATTGAGGTGCATGCCCTCTGGCACTGCAGTATGGGAAAATTGCTTATTGTAAAATGTTTATTTCATAAATTCTCAAATAGACAGAAGACATATATGAGCATACCGTTTGCCCAGAGCATTCCTTATCTGTATATTTGTATTTAGATGTGTAAGAGTGGGCATATTGTTTCCCATATATAGTGTTCTGGGCACGCAATAAGCTATACCTTCATATTGTTCTGCCTAAGGGAATCAATATGGCACCTCCTCCCATATGTATAAATACAAATATACAGAGAAGGAATGTTCTGGGCACACAATAAGCTATACCCTCATACTGTACTGTCTAAGGGAATCAATATGGCACCTCCTCCCATATGTATAAATACAAATATACAGAGAGGAATGTTCTGGGCACACAATAAGCTATACCCTCATACTGTACTGTCTAAGGGAATCAATATGGCACCTCCCTCCTCCCATATGTATAAATACAAATATACAGAGAAGGAATGTTCTGGGCACACAATAAGCTATACCCTCATACTGTACTGTCTAAGGGAATCAATATGGCACCTCCTCCTCCCATATGTATAAATACAAATATACAGAGAAGGAATGTTCTGGGCACACAATAAGCTATACCCTCATACTGTACTCTCTAAGGAAATTAATATGGCACCTCCTCCCATATGTATAAATACAAATATACAGAGAAGGAATGTTCTGGGCACACAATAAGCTATACCCTCATACTTTACTGTCTAAGGGAATCAATATGGCACCTCCCTCCTCCCATATGTATAAATGCAAGTATACAGAGAAGGAATGTTCTGGGCACACAATAAACTATACCCTCATACTTTACTGTCTAAGGGAATCAATATGGCACCTCCCTCCTCCCATATGTATAAATGCAAGTATACAGAGAAGGAATGTTCTGGGCACACAATAAACTATACCCTCATACTTTACTGTCTAAGGGAATCAATATGGCACCTCCTCCCATATGTATAAATACAAATATACAGAGAAGGAATGTTCTGGGCACACAATAAGCTATACCCTCATACTGTACTGTCTAAGGGAATCAATATGGCACATCCTCCTCCCATATGTATAAATACAAATATACAGAGAAGGAATGTTCTGGGCACACAATAAGCTATACCCTCATACTGTACTGTCTAAGGGAATCAATATGGCACCTCCTCCCATATGTATAAATACAAATATACAGAGAGGAATGTTCTGGGCACACAATAAGCTATACCCTCATACTGTACTGTCTAAGGGAATCAATATGGCACCTCCTCCCATATGTATAAATACAAATATACAGAGAGGAATGTTCTGGGCATACAATAAGGATATTAGAAACGTCACTGCTTAGTAAACCGGACCATTGACAAACCTGTGGGCAGAACCCACAGCCATTTATTTCATAAGGAGGATGGTGAAGCAGAATTCAGTTTCTTTGCCAGCAGCCTGGCACCAACATAAAATTATATATATGTATATATGTCTTTTAATAGCAAGTTGCAACCCTAATTATCGGATCTGCCATTTGCTAAAGGGGTTCACACATCCCATTGCTTTAACCCCATTGTCGCCTGAGCTCTGGCAAGAGTGCTGATGGGGTTCGGAATTTGCAGTTTGTTTGGGCATCTTCTTTTGTTTCAACTCTTGTGCTTAAACGGATGGATTCTGTCTATCGTTTTGTAGGCGGGCGGGAGGGGGGAATTCTGGGGTTTGGGGGTTGTGACACATTTTATGCCAATGTTTATTTATACTAAAAAAAAATAAATAAAAATAAAGATGTATAAACTTGCGGAATAATGATGTTCCCTCTCCCTGCCTGTTTCTTTCCGTACCTTGCCTGGGCCACTATTTGTCTAACACTTCAATGCTGAAATGTGGGAAAGACTGACATCCATTGTTGGTGCCGAGGATTTAACAAGACCACTTCTGTTTGATTTGCCTTACGTTACAGGGGAAGTATTGCCTACTTTTAGAAAAACACATTTAACCCTTGTAGGAAGCCACATTTACGGAAGGTTTATGTTTAATTCAGCTTTGAAACACCCATCATCCATTGAAAGACTTAAAGGAGAACTGAACCCTAAAAATGAATATGGCTAAAAATGCCATATTTTTTATACTGAACTCATTGCACCAGCCTAAAGTTTCAGCTTGTCAATAGCAGCAATGATCCAGGACTTCAAACTTGTCACAGGGGGTCACCATCTTGGAAAGTGTCTGTGACACTCACATGCTCAGTGGGCTCTGATTGGCTGTTGAGAAGCTAAGCTTAGGGCTCGTCACTAATTATCCAGCAGAAAATGAGCTTCCCCTGTAATATAAGCTGATGCTACAGGTTTGCTGATTATTAAATTCTGATGCTAATTGCACTGGTTTCTGTGCTGCCATGTAGTAATTATCTGTATTAATTACTAATCAGCCTTATATTGTGACATTTCTATTCTATGTGTACTGTATATTGTAAGTGGGTCCCTATGCTCAGTAAGTGACAGCAGCAAAGAGCATGTGCAGTGAATCAGCAGAAAAGAAGATGGGGAGCTACTGGGGCATCTTTGGAGACACAGATTTTTACTGCTAAAGGGCTGTGGTTGCCTTGGGCTGGTACAGAAGCACAAAACATAATGTACAACATTTCTACCTACTTCTTGAGTTAGGCTTTAGTTCTCCTTTAATATATCATGGAATGCAATCATAATAAAGCTCTGGTCAGGCTGAAAGTTATTAAACTCAGATGGTATGATTAATTGAAAGGCACTTTAAGTGCGTCCTGGGCACAATGTGACTTTTTTTCAAGTGGGCACAAAAAATAAATCAGCACTTCACACTTTTTTTGGCCACTGTAATTTAGCATTTCCCAATACACCATATCTTGTATAAAAATCACCTTATCTCTGTGGCCCCTGGTATTTGGATACTTGTTCACCAAAACTGCTGTCTGTACCCACGCCTGCAGCTGCTGATGTGCCCCCCAATATTTCGACTGTGCAGGAGATTTGGTTTTGGTGCTACTGTTATGCAGGTCTTAAACAACCTGATTAGATCAGATTTTTAGAGAAAACTTCACTTGCCAGTGGAAAATCTGATCTTGCATGTAAAGCAACCTAAAAGTGGTAAATGGGGATCCCAGATCGGGACAGATTAACTAATTCCTACAGAAGAATAGCCTGCCACTCCAGGATTCAAGCTCTCTTGGAACAGGAATACAACTTAGGGCTGTTCCTGCTGAATTATGCTTAGTACAGGGAATACCTATGCTGCCATAGTTTTATGGGATCTCTCTGTACAGACTATGAGCAAACTTAGGGGACTGTTCCTGCTGAATTGTGCTTAGTACAGGGAATACCTATGCTGCCATAGTTTTATGGGATCTCTCTGTATAGACTATGAGCAAACTTAGGGGCTGTTCCTGCTGAATTGTGCTTAGTACAGGGGAATACCTATGCTGCTATAGTTTTATGGGATCTCTCTGTACAGACTATGAGCAAACTTAGGGGACTGTTCCTGCTGAATTGTGCTTAGTACAGGGAATACCTATGCTGCCATAGTTTTATGGGATCTCTCTGTATAGACTATGAGCAAACTTAGGGGCTGTTCCTGCTGAATTGTGCTTAGTACAGGGGAATACCTATGCTGCTATAGTTTTATGAGATCTCTCTGTACAGACTATGAGCAAACTTAGGGGACTGTTCCTGCTGAATTGTGTTTAGTACAGGGAATACGTATGCTGCCATAGTTTTATGGGATCTCTTTTTACAGACTGTAAGCAAACTTAGGGGCTGTTCCAGCTGAATTGTGCTTAGTACAGGGAATACCTATGCTGCCATAGTTTTATGGGATCTCTGTACAGACTATGAGCAAACTTAGGGACTGTTCCTGCTGAATTGTGCTTACTACAGAGGAATACCTATGCTGCCATAGTTCTATGTAGGGTTGCCACCCGGCCGTTATTTTACCAGCCTAGCCGGTAAAATACCTGCCAAGGCCGGGGCCGGTATTAAAAATTTACCGGCAATGTAGCTGCCGGTAAATTTGTAATATGATCAAAAGGAGCCCTTGGCCTGCCCCCAATCCCCTGCAACTTACCTTTTTTTTGCCTCTTCTAGCGTCCGCGGGTCTCCGTCGCTTGGCCCGCCCCTTTTGACATCACACCACGCCCCCTTTTGACATCACACCCGCCCATTTGAGGCCCTGCCCCCAGCAGCCGGTAAAAATTTTTATAAAAGGTGGCAAACCTAATTCTATGGGATCTCTCTGTACAGACTATGAGCAAACTTAGGGGATGTTCCTGCTGAATTGTGCTTAGTACAGAGGAATACCTATGCTGCCATAGTTTTATGGGATCTCTCTGTACAGACTATGAGCAAACTTAGGGACTGTTCCTGCTGAATTGTGCTTAGTACAGGGGAATACCTATGTTGCTATAGTTTTATGGGATCTCTCTGTACAGACTATGAGCAAACTTAGGGGGCTGCTACTGCTGAATTGTGCTTAGTACAGGGGAATACCTATGCTGCCATAGTTTTATGGGATCTCTCTGTACAGACTATGAGCAAACTTAGGGGACTGTTCCTGCTGAATTGTGCTTAGTACAGGGGAATACCTATGCTGCCATAGTTTTATGGGATCTCTCTGTACAGACTATGAGCAAACTTAGGGGACTGTTCCTGCTGAATTGTGCTTAGTACAGGGGAATCCCTATGCTGCCATAGTTTTCTGAGATCTCTCTGTAGAGGCTAGGGGCAAACTATGTCTTTAGGCTCTAATATATGTTAGACAAAGAGAGAATAAGAAAACTTTATAGTAACCCTTGATATAAGGTATATTTAGTATAATGGACTGATCCCCATGGCCATATAAGGCCACATTGCCCCTAATAGTTCCATAACCATATTAAGGCACAAGGTCACAGCTGACTTCTAACATTGTCGTACTTTAATGCAAATTATTTCTTAAAATTTATGAGTTTTAACACAAGTGACATCACTAAGTAACTGCTGACATCACGCACCATTTATAAGCAGTTCTATATCTATTACCAAAGCTGATAACGCCCCCTGCGTGTCTGCGCTATATCTAAAAATACATGTTTGTTGTACATTCCTTAATACTTTCCCAGAGTTTAAATTCTCACAAATGCTTAAATCTGCATTTGTCTGGAAGAAGAAAAACGGTTCTCGTTCAAGATAAAACGCTCCCAAAATGAATGTTACCAATTATACCTATGATTCTTACCACCCCTTATTTTTAAATCCCCTGAATAATATATAACGGCAATTACTAGTGTCACGGGGGTCAAGGAACGCAGCACAGAATCTCCATTTTCTCACCAGTCTTTCTGGCCAAAAGCAACTTATTAAAGTTCCAAGTGTCATAAAAAAATGTGATGTCATAAAAGTGAAACTGAACAGAAGGGTTCTTCCCCCAAAAAGCAAAAGACAAATGGTTTGTTCAGAAAGATCCCTCACCGGTAACATTAGGCAAAATACAGAGGCAGAAATCAAAAAGGATAAATTTGAAACCTTTGTTTTGAGACAGACCCTGAACACATAACGTTAAAGATGATGTCCAAGGTAATGCCCACGGGAGGCATAATTGAGCCCTATGATCAAGTGCAGATAATGTTCCCCTCATATTTTGAGGCAATTACAGTGTTTTCATGTATTTATGTATCTAACTGCATTCAGTTCTTCAGAGCAGACCAGGCAGGTGTATTTCCATTGCCACAACTTGTTACAAAGAGCCATGTATAGACACAAAATCATTCTTAATAGCATCAGTGCATGCTCAGTTTTACATCTATTTTAGCACTTCACAATTTTGCCCCACATTGCCAAAATTTCACATTTAATGTTATAGGTCTATAGCTCCATACAGACCATATCCCATCACTACTATAGGCACCATCTCTTCCTTCCTACTTTCCAGAGACTATTATCAACTGTTACTATAGACACCATCTCTCCCTACTACACCTGCTATCCCACAGTCACACTCCCTTCCCAGAGACTATTATCCACTGTTACTATAGGCACCATCTCTCCCTACTATACCTGCTATCCCACAGTCACACTCCCTTCCCAGAGACTATTATCCACTGTTACTATAGACACCATCTCTCCCTACTATACCTGCTATCCCACAGTCACACTCCCTTCCCAGAGACTATTATCCACTGTTACTATAGGCACCATCTCTCCCTACTATACCTGCTATCCCACAGTCACACTCCCTTCCCAGAGACTATTATCCACTGTTACTATAGACACCATCTCTCCCTACTATACCTGCTATCCCACAGTCACACTCCCTTCCCAGAGACTATTATCCACTGATACTATAGGCACCATCTCTCCCTACTATACCTGCTATCCCACAGTCACACTCCCTTCCCAGAGACTATTATCCACTGTTACTATAGGCACCATCTCTCCCTACTATACCTGCTATCCCACAGTCACACTCCCTTCCCAGAGACTATTATCCACTGATACTATAGGCACCATCTCTCCCTACTATACCTGCTATCCCACAGTCACACTCCCTTCCCAGAGACTATTATCCCACTGTTACTATAGACACCATCTCTCCCTACTATACCTGCTATCCCACAGTCACACTCCCTTCCCAGAGACTATTATCCCACTGTTACTATAGACACCATCTCTCCCTACTATACCTGCTATCCCACAGTCACAGTCCCTTCCCAGAGACTATTATCCACTGTTACTATAGGCACCATCTCTCCCTACTATACCTGCTATCCCACAGTCACACTCCCTTCCCAGAGACTATTATCCACTGTTACTATAGGCACCATCTCTCCCTACTATACCTGCTATCCCACAGTCACACTCCCTTCCCAGAGACTATTATCCACTGTTACTATAGGCACCATCTCTCCCTACTATACCTGCTATCCCACAGTCACACTCCCTTCCCAGAGACTATTATCCACTGTTACTATAGGCACCATCTCTCCCTACTATACCTGCTATCCCACAGTCATACTCCCTTCCCAGAGACTATTATCCACTGTTACTATAGGCACCATCTCTCCCTACTATACCTGCTATCCCACAGTCACACTCCCTTCCCAGAGACTATTATCCACTGTTACTATAGACACCATCTCTCCCTACTATACCTGCTATCCCACAGTCATACTCCCTTCCCAGAGACTATTATCCACTGTTACTATAGACACCATCTCTCCCTACTATACCTGCTATCCCACAGTCACACTCCCTTCCCAGAGACCATTATCCCACTGTTACTATAGGCACCATCTCTCCCTACTATACCTGCTATCCCACAGTCACACTCCCTTCCCAGAGACTATTATCCCACTGTTACTATAGGCACCATCTCCCCCTACTATACCTGCTATCCCACAGTCACACTCCCTTCCCAGAGACTATTATCCACTGTTACTATAGGCACCATCTCTCTCAACTATACCTACTATACCATACCCAGAGGCCTTCAGAGTTTAAAAAAGTTTGTTTCCAATTGTGTCCTTGCTAATCCATTCAAATTAAAAAAAACTCTGAAAAGCCTTTAATTTTGTTTAATTTTCAGTGTGATTTTTCACTTTGAGGCATGTCAAAATGGCAACTCCACAGGTGAGCAGATGGTTTGCCTCTGCAATAAATGGCCCTGATCATTTGCCAAACCATCCATCTCCCTCTTCAAAGAGGAAAGAACATTTCCATGGGTTTAGCCTCAAGGGGAAAGCACACAACTTTCTAAGGAGGCAGCAAAGTCCTCAGTAACAATATTATGAGAGGGCTGAGCAGTGTAGCATTTCTGAGTAACCACAGTATAGAAATAAGATTAATCTGACCAGTGATAAGAATTTCCTTGAAACAATAACCTTGCCCCCAGCCACATATCAGTTTGGAATCACTTTACCCTGCCCAGAGAGCTCCTTCATCTCATTATAAAGACCATGTGAGACATGGGCGACACTCACCATCTGCTTGTGGTTAGGGAAAAAGGACTGATCCACCAAGGGAAACTTGTCAGCACCCAGCCTCTGAAAGATCTTTATGAGCTGCGAAAACTGGAGAGACAATGACAGAAGTTAGAGCTCCAACCGCAGGCGTGCATAACGGTGCCAAATATTTCAAACAGGAAGGTTATTAATTCCCGATCAGGTCATTAGTTCACAGTGGAATTGCGAGGAGTTTCGGGAGACGTGCAAAAACGCGAACACAGAACTGGGTGTTGTGTGGAT
Organism: Xenopus petersii; assembly: GCA_038501925.1. Taxonomy (NCBI): domain Eukaryota; kingdom Metazoa; phylum Chordata; class Amphibia; order Anura; family Pipidae; genus Xenopus; species Xenopus petersii. The sequence goes on along the minus strand of CM076676.1, from coordinate 6,034,864 downwards.
TTGCTGATTTGACAAAGGAAAAGAAGGAACGAAAAAAAATTGAGTCAAATAATAATGGCGAAATGTGTGAATTTTTAACTTTAACAATTTTTTGCTCAGTGCGATTTATTTTGGGGATAAAGGATCTGGATTGGTGTTAGTGCTCAACGCTACTGCTGTGTTTTAACACCCAACTGAAAATGAAGGTGTATGACTGCTCAGAGTGGTCCAACCAGCACCAGGCCTTTTTGCTGTCTCCCAAGGTGAGTGACTGGGCCGAAACTAGAGATGTAGGTACTCGGCGTCCCCCCTACCTCTTCTGCCCACTCCTAGTTCCAGCCCAGGGTCCAACACATTCAGATGAAACCACACAATTGTCAGCTTTGATAACTTTGATGCGTTTGCCCTGGCTGTCTGGAAAGTGTTGATAAATGGAAAAAACTATAGGAGTTTGTTTTTATCTTCCCCTTATACTTTGATCTCACCAGAAACCATTAGACTGACCTAGACATAGACTAGAAAAATCTTTTAATCGGTTTCCATCATTATATCTGTGCATTTTTCAGGATCATGCTAGACCTGTTCATGTATATCAACCACAAGCATTCAAATCATAGTAAATCTTACATCATAGCTCCATCTTGTCTCTAATTCCCTGAGCTCAGTTCAAGTTTCCAGTTTGTTCTCATCACAACACAAAACTTCCATCTTCCAGCTTGGTTCCTTTTGGAAGATCCTACTAGACCTGTCCCTATATCCCAGCCAAAGTTTTCAAATCATATTAAAGGAACAGTAACACCAGAAAATCATAGTGTTTTAAAGTAATGAAAATATCATGTAGTGTTGCCCTGCAATGGTAAATCTGATCTGTTTGCTTCAGAAACACTACTATAGTTCATATAAACAAGCTGCTGTGGAGCAATGGCGGAAATTGGAAAACGGTTAAATGGCACAGGTTAACTAATGGATAACAGATAACACCATTAGTCAGACAGAGCGTATCTGCTATCTGCTGTGTAACCTGAGCCTTTTCCCCTTTGAATGGCTGCCCCCATTGCTACACAGCAGCTTATTTATATAAACAATAGTAGTGTTTCTGAAGCAAACACAGCAGTTTTACCAGTGCAGGGCAACATTGCATTATATTTTCATTACTTTAAAAACACATTTTTTTTGACGTTACTGTTCCTTTAAATCAATACTTCAATCTTAAAGGATAAGTAAACCTTAGAAATAAGTGAATTTAAAATTAATTAGGGGGCTATTCTAAGCACTTTTGCAATGTATTTGGAAATTGCTGTTAAAGGCCCCTAAGGTATTTAATTATGTGTTGGGGGGGGGGGGTTGCTGTATTATCCACAGTGGAGGATGAGGCATATGGATTGAAGTGTATGTTTTAACATGACTTCAATTTTTCACATACGAGCGATGAGGGATTTCCCTGCAGTGAGCACCAACCATTTGGTTTTTTGGTGAGCTACCACCGTTAATGTGGATATGATCTTAAAAGTTCTTGTGGTAACATGGGTGTGGTTTACAGTGGGTGTGGTTTAAAAGGGGGAGTGGTCAACACTGACTTCCATTATCGGCCCGCCACCACATAGGCCATTAAAAATTTTGGCCCTCGGTACCACAAAAGTTGGCAGCACTGTTCTAGATCATGCTAGACTTGTTCTTCATGTCCATCAACTAGTTCCTGGTCATCCTAACTTACAGTTACGTGCAATATTAACAGCATTGCAGCTTGATCTCTAGATCAGTCATACATTCCATTTCTAATTTCTAGATCTTGCCTTTGTGCTCTTTAACATCTTGTTACACCAATGCCGGAATGTATTCCTACAACTGGTCCAAAAGTTCCAGTTCATGGTACACTTAGGGGCAGATTTAGCAAGGGTCGAGTTTTTTATGGTCAAAACTGTCAAATTCGGTTTGAGTTTTTCAAAAATTTCGAATTCGATTTTCGAGATTTATCATGCACTGGCCCTTTAAGAACTCGGATTCGATTATTCGCCAGCTAAAACCTGCTGATTAAGTCAATGAGAGACGTCCAGGGATCAATTTGGGGAAAAAAACTTGATTCTAATTTCATTCAGGTTTCGGGTCAATCTTATTCACCCGAGTTTAAAAAATTAGATTTTTATATTACATTTCGGTAGAATTTTAAGTTCATGAGAGTTTATGGGAGTTTTAAAAAAAACTCACATGATAAATGTGCATCTTAGGGGCAGATTCAATTCATGTGCATTTTTTTTTTACTCAAATAAATTTGAATATACTCGAATGGGAGGTTATTTAAGAAAAAACTAGAACGTCCAAAACTCGAACGAACATTACCGACTCGAAAACCCGAATCTAATACGACTAAACTCTAATCGAGTTTTTTCTCTGAAGGGTCACTGGACCTCTGCCATTGACTTCTACATGAACTCGACAGGTTTTAGGTGGCGAATAGTCAAATTTGAGTTGTTCCCAGGGTCAAGATATGATAAATCTTGAATTCGAATTCGAGTTTGGACTATTCCCAACTTAAGTTTGTGAGTTTTGACCAAAAATCCAACTCGAAAATCGAATTCAAATTTACAATTCAAACCTTATTAAATCTGCCCCTAGATCTCAACTATCAGCTCCAAGTTCCATGTCATCCAACACTTAGGGGCCGATTCACTAACTTCGAGTGAAGGATTCGAAGGTAAAAAACTTTGAATTTCAAAGTTTTTTTTGGCTACTTCGACCATCGAATGGGCTACTTCGACCTTCGACTACGACTTCGGATCGAACTATTCGAAGTAAAAATCGTTCGACCATTCGATAGTCGAAGTACTGTCTCTTTAAAAAAAACTTCGACCCCCTAGTTCGCCATCTAAAAGCTACCGAAGTCAATGTTAGCCTATGGGGAGACACAGAAGAGAAAGATGAATGAGACCAATGTAAAGAATTTCCCAGCATGACGGTTGCCTTCACCAGCATTTTAAAGGTGAAGTTAGCACAAAAGATAAATGATGGGCTTATGATGTTAAAAGTTCTTTCATTTGCTTGGCTTTGTGATCTTGCTCTGCTAAATTATCAGAAGCATTAATTATTCTTGTTGGGAGTCGACTTGCGCTCTTGGGACCAAGTCTACATTTTCTGGGGGTCGCAGGGTTTAACAGGCAACACCTTTCCTGCAAGACATTCCAGCTCTATTATTTAGGTGAGGAAAAAGGACATTCTAGGCTGAAGGTGTAAGGGAGATACATAGGGGCAAATTTACTAAAGGGCAAAGTGACTAACGCGGACGAAAATTGTCCAGCGTGACGTGATTTCAGGACTTCGCTGATTTACTAATGGTCACTGGCGTAAATTTGCTAGCGAAGAAGATAGACTCTAGTGGGACTTCGGACGCTAACGCCTGGCGAATTTGCATTCTGGCAGGCGGCAGTGAACGGCCAATACAAGGGGTGGCAAAAAGCCGCCTCCTGTAACTTTTAGAGCCGAATTTCGGGTTTTTAAACTGGAAGTTCGGCTCTGCTAGTGCAGAAAGCGCTTCTGCGCTAGCGATGCAGCCCCTTTTGACCCGCTCCGACGCTAAACTTTTAAGCACAAAGCGGATCGCCCCTGCTTCCAATGGCAACCTGACATTGGTTTTTTTTATCGAAATGAGAAATGAAAAAAAAAAACACTTTTTCATCATAAAGGGATTAATATGCTGTTGATAAGATTTCAGCTACATTTTACTATTTGGATGTCATTTTTCTTTTCAACACTGACAGTTGAACGCAATTTTTTGCCTTCTTTTAGATTTAAATCTTGCGGTTTATACTTAGGAGTCTTTCTTGTACAGGTATGGGATGTGTTATCCAGAAACCCATTATCCAGAAAGCTTAAATCTTGGGGTTTAAGGGGTTGATCCGTTGTCCGAAAACCCGTTATCTCCCATAGACTCCATTTTATCCAAATAATCCAAATTTTAAAAAAAAAAAAATGCTTTCTTTTTTCTGTATAATAATAAAACAGTAGCTTGCACTTGATCCCAACTAAGATATAATTAATCCTTATTGGAAGCAAAACCAGCCTATTGGCTTTATTTAAAGTTTACATGATTTTCTAGTAGACTTAACGTATGAAGATCCAAATTACGGAAAAATCCGTTAAGGGGCGGTCCAAGCCGACCGGGTCGCCCTAGGCAACTCGGTTGGCTAATCTCGCCCCCTGCGTGCGTGCGTACGTAAGTACCAACCAAAAACATAGGATTCAAGGAGGGGAAGCGGAGGGGAAGCGGAGGGGAAGCGGAGGGGCAGTTTGAGGCAGGGGAGGGATGGACAGACGGGAGGGAGGGAGGGACGGGGAGAGAGGGACGGACAGAGGAGGCAGGGAGGGACGGAAGGAGAGGGAGGGACGGACAGGAGAGGGGGTAGGCGAGACCTACAGAGGGGTGTGAATCTGAAATAGGGGTAGGCAGAAGAAACTTGAACAGGCACCTGCCCAGCACCTCCACAGTGTTTCTTCTGCCTACCCCTAGTACCCCTGGATCCATTATCCGGAAGACCCCAGGTTCAAAGCATTCTGGATAACAGGTCCCATACCTGTGTAAATATCTTGCTGTTTTGACCCTACCCTGTCATATATACACAGGCAAAGTCAGACACCTACCACCCAGGGCTTGCTGCAGAAGTTGTATATGGAATACAGGGAGTTGACACTGGGAATGTTCCCATACTGCAGCCCTATCACCAGGCTCCGAAAATCTTCCCCAAGCGTCATACTGTAGGCATGCTGTCGGATCAACAGGAAGTCTGGTTTGAAGGACCTGGGGGACAGAAAGAATAAACACGGTAAATCAGATCATTCCTGGGAATCGACATTTATCATTTTATACGGAGGATGATGAAGATGCCTGGTTTGCTTAGACACAATGGCATAATTATAGGGGGTCCAATTCTTGCTTTTCCCCTCCTAACTAAATAATGGGCCACCTCTACCCAAGAAATACATTTTGCAGCTGTTTGCTTGTTGTCTGCGGGATTATTCAGGATCCAGTGGATTTTGATTCACAGAGAAATTAGAAGGTCGGGCTGCAAATGCAGGTGGAGGAATGTGGCCCTTCCGCAAGGAAATACCAGATCTGAGTTGACACAAAGCAGAGAGTCCCGTGAACAGGTCCCCAAGTAGACATTTGGCAGCACTTGACCTCTGCCCCCTTCCCCGGCGTTGGGACAAGGAGGGGCAATTAATTGCTTTGACATGGGGATTTGATTGCAAACAGGAAGCACTTGTCCTGACCAGCAGCCAAATCTAGTACTTAGGCCAACAGAACAAAGGAAAAGTGTGATCCCTGCCCATATCTTTAGTAATATCAGCTCTTAGCTATCGAACATATGAAGTGCATAAGCCCAACATTTGAAAACAAGAAAGAGGGATATAGTGAACAGCTGCAGCACGGTGGAAATTTTGACCACACCAATACCATGACCATAAAAAAACATAGAAAAACAGAAACCATTAAAAACGCAGACATGCCAGTAAGATCACTGCAGAAATAGTCATTGAGCAGCCTATTGACCCCCGGTAAGATCACTGCAGAAATAGCCAATGGCCACTCTATTAGCCCCCAGACATGCCTGTAAGATCACTGCAGAAATAGTCAATGACCACTCCATTAACCCCCAGACATGCCTGTAAGATCACTGCAGAAATAGTCAATGCCCACTCCATTAACCCCCAGACATTCCTGTAAGATCACTGCAGAACTACCCAAGTAGCACTCCATTAACCCCCCAGACATGCCTGTAAGATCACTGCAGAATACCCAAGTAGCACTCCATTAACCCCCCAGACATTCCTGTAAGATCACTGCAGAAATAGTCAATGACCACTCCATTAACCCCCAGACATTCCTGTAAGATCACTGCAGAAATACCCAAGTAGCACTCCATTAACCCCCCAGACATGCCTGTAAGATCACTGCAGAATACCCAAGTAGCACTCCATTAACCCCCCAGACATTCCTGTAAGATCACTGCAGAAATAGTCAATGACCACTCCATTAACCCCCAGACATTCCTGTAAGATCACTGCAGAAATACCCAAGTAGCACTCCATTAACCCCCTAGACATGCCTGTAAGATCACTGCAGAAATAGCCAAGTAGCACTCCATTTACCCCCCAGAAATGCCTGTAAGATGACTGCAGAAATAACTAATGACCACTGCATTAACCCCAGACATGCCAGTAAGATCACTGCATAAATAGTCAATGACCACTCCATTAACCCCCCAGAAATGCCTGTAAGATCACTGCAGAAATAGCTAATGACCACTTTATTAACCCCAGAAATGCCTGTAAGATCACTGCAGAAATAGCTAATGACCACTTTATTAACCCCAGACATGCCTGTAAGATCACTGCAGAAATAGCCAATGAGCACTACATTAACCCCTAGACAAGCCTGTAAAATCACTGCAGAAATGACTAATGGCCACTCCCTTAACCCACAGGCATGCCATTAAGATCACTGCAGAAATAGCCAATGCGCACTACATTAACCCCAAGACATTCCTGTAAAATCACTGCAGAGATAGCCAATGAGCACTCCCTTAACCCCCAGACATGCCATTAAGATAACATAAAATGCATAAAAGGACAGATTGAAAGAATTGCCTCACCTACTACTGCACAATTGAACCACAAACTTGTTCTTTCGTATCACTGCTCCCATGTTGCTTGTTCCTCTCTGACTCCCTTTGCCCAACTTGAAACCACTCTCCATCAAACCCTGCAACAGGGCAACTGTATATGTAATATTAACCCCCACTGACCAAAACCCGGATCAGAGGGCATTTTGACTGCGTATGTCTCCTTGCTCTACTGTTTAGGAAGATACCTGAGGATTTTTGGTCATTCTTTGCATCCTATTGGATCGGGAAATAACTGACAACGGGAGATGAACCTGTTAGTAGGGGTGACTAGGTAAGAGGGGCTTAAATCAGGGAAATTCCCATCAAAACAGAAGAGTTGTCATGTCTATAGTAGGCTTGGAAAAGCAAAACTTGATTTATTTCTGCAATAGAATGGACTTAGTTATACAAGCCAGTGGGTATCCAGAACAGCTGTAGAGGGTCCATGGAATTTTAAAGGGGTTGTTCACCTTTAAATTAACTGGGATATGAATAAGAGAGGCCTGAATTGAAAGATGAGTAATAAAAAGTAACAATACCAATATATTTTCAGCCTTACAGAGCATTTGATTTTTAGATGGGGTCAGTGACCCCCATTGGAAAGACCAAAAGAACAAGGCAAATAATGCAAAAACTATTAAAAAAAAAAAATGAAGTCCAATGCAAAAGTTGCTTAGAAGTAGCCATTCTATAATATACTTAGGGTGAGGGCACATGCTCTCTTCTTCTTCGGGGCGACTAATCTCCCTGAACTGCGTCCCGCCGGCTAGAATATAAATCGCTGGCAGGCAGGGATGGACTGTGGGGCCCGGGGCCCACCGATGCTGCATTCCCAGGGCCCCCCTGCAGACGCCTGTCCTCCACCGCACATGTGCGTTTTTTGCCACGCGGGCACGTTTTTTGATGCGCATGCGTGATTTTTACGCAGCCCAAAAGGGACATTGTGGCAGGTTGGCAGGAAAATTTTCCATGGAGCAGGTCTGGGCCAACGGGACCCACAAGAGCCGAGGCCCCCCGGGTTTTTTACTGGTTCTGCAGTCCGACCCTGCTGGCGGGATAGCACTCGGAGCGCTATGTTTTCCGAAGTCGCCCGAAGTTTCCTTGACGCTTTTAAGTATGGGATATTATGTACAGCTGTAGTTCAGCTAGATCTGGGCTTCCTTGGAGCTGGTCTGGTTATTAAAGTGCCCATTTTTTTTCATGGGGTCCCTAGATTTTCAAAGGCTCCCTCAAACCAGTCCATCTCCACTATATCCTTCAAGCCGCCTTACACTGGATAATGTCAGCGACTGTTCTCTCACCCCCGCATATTTACTATAAGGATTTTACCTGCTAGTAAATCAGCGTTCCTGACACTAAGGTTGATAAAGCAGCTGTTCAGCAGCCCTATTGTCGCCTGCTTTCATTTATAGCCTTCCTTGTGTACATGCTCTATAACATAACCCTCCGGGGTTACATTATTGGACTCACCCTCCAGCTGTTAGTTGGCGTGTTTGTGAGTGTAGCCCCATGGCAGATACACACTGAGACACGAGTCCCGGCCTGCCTTTATCTAAACATCCTGACAATATATATATATATATATATATATATATATATATATGTGTGTGTTTTTACTCCTGCTGGGTTTACGTTCCAGTTGCAGAGGAAGAAAATTACTTGCACATTTCATGATTTGCCAATATTCCCCAGTGTCTGAGAGACTTAGCTGAAATGTGGTTGGTAGGTGTAGTTCATCAACTTTCATAAAGGATAATTAAACCTTAAAAATGAGTGAATGTAAAATTGATGAGGGTGCTATTGTAAGAACTTTTGCAATGTACATTCATTATTTTTTTTTTTATTTCAAGATATTAATGGGCATGTAAAGGCAAAAAAAATATTTCTTAATATTTTTCAATATTTTTTTAATATTTCTTTAATGAAAAAGAAACCCATCTCCAATATACTGGTACCATTTTTATAAGAAACCTGACTGTATGCAGTGAAATTCTCCCTTCATTTACTGCTGTGGATAGGAATTATCAGACGGTCCCTAACTGCTCTGCAGGGAAACAATCATACATATGAACAGCAGGGGGAGCCCCCGCCTTACTTCCCAGCCATGCAGAACTCAAGCAGCTTTGTTTGTTTCCCTGTAGAGCAGTCGGCGACTGTGTAGAGATTTGTATTGGGTTTTATTTTTGCCTTTCCATTCCCTTTACTGTTTCCAACTCCAGCTGCAGGGACAAAGATCATGGAGCCAGATTTAAACAGATAAACTGGGATTCTATTTGGAGGATTATTTTGCTGCAGCCACTGGTTCTTCAGAGTTGGAGAAAGTTTGTATTAAACAATACAAAAACTATAAAATCCACATTAGATTACATGACAACACAGGACCCAGTGCAGTCTGTATATTCTGATTATTAATCAGTCTTGTTGTATCGGCTTCTGGCAGATATTATTTGACTTGTGCTGTTTTGATCATTTACGACGATCCCTAAGCAGCCCAGACCACACTGAGCATGTGCACAGTCTTGGTCTTGCAAAGATGTATAACAAAGTTACTAGATGGCGACCCCCTGTGGCCAACTTTGAAAACATAAATCATTTGTTTGATTCGGCTTGTGGTGCAGTAAGTTTAGGTTTAGTATACAAAATACAGCATGTCTAGCCTTATTCTATTTTAGACTTTACTTCCCCTTTAAAGGAACAATGTTTTATATTTATGTTTTATATTTATTTTTGCATTAACCATCTCTTTAAAGAGATGGTTAATGCGATGGCTGAGATTTATGGAGGACTTATGCCAATATATGTGAGCACTTGAAGCATTATTTTGTTTGTCCCTATACAGAACTATCTTACGCTCTATCAAGGTGTGGACACATATACATCAATGTCTGAGAATGGGACAACTTCCCCTTTACATCACAATGGCCTTGTTTCAAGGGCTGCCGTCTCTTCACGTCACACAAAAATCAGCTTTCTGGCCTGAAACGAACGTCACCGAAACCGAGACCACTGCATGTGAATCAATGAATCCAGCTCCCTAGGTAAATCCCCCCCCCCCATAGAAATAAGGGTGGTGTCTGTTTGGGAAGGAAATTCCTGTCTGTCTGTCTGAAGAACAGCCAAACATTCTCCTGTGGTTAAAAGCCATACCTTAATATCATTAAAAGGGGAAGTTCACCTAAATAAACACTTAAAGCGGTAGCAAGGCGATGGCACTTGGGGAGATTCCTAGGGGCAAATTCACTAAGCGCCGAAGCGCCGAAGCGCCGAACGCTAGCGTTACTTCGCTAGCGTTTGGCATTTTCGTTACTGCGCAAATCCACTAACGAAACACTGGCGTAGTTTCGCTAGTGTTACTTCGCACCCTTACGCCTGGCGAAGTTTCGCTAGCGACGTAACTACGCAAATTCACTAACTTGCGCAGTGTACTGAACGCTACCTTTTACGCTAGACTTCCTTCGCCACCTCAGACCAGGCGAAGCGCAATAGAGTAGATAGGGATTGCTTCAAAAAAAGTCAAAATTTTTTCTAAGTCCCAAAAAACGCTGGTGTGTTTTCTACATGATGGGTGATAGGCTGAAAAAGATCGAAATTTTTTTTGGGGCTCCCCTCCTTCCCCCCTACATCTCCTGACTCATGGCAACTTACCTAGACAGTGGGCACATGTGTAGGGCAAAATAACATTTTTATTTGATGTTTTGAAGCTTTTCTAGCCATTTGTAGTGCTGATACGTATTCCTCCATTGAAATTAGAATTTGGCGCCATATGCAAATTAGCCTTCGCTAGCGTAACTTCGCTTTACTTAGCGAATCAACGCTAGCGCAACTTCGCAACCTTACGCTACCCCTGAGCGCAACTCGGATTTTAGTGAATTTGCGAAGCGCTGGCGAAACTACGCCTGGCGAAGTGTGGCGAAGTGCGGCGAAGTTACGCCTGGCGCAACTACGAATCTTAGTGAATTTGCCCCCTAGTGTTTTGCCATCTGTGCAATGTCAAGTACAGAGCAAGGGAGGGGCAGAATGCTGGGAATTGACTGTAGATTGACTTACAGTAAATGGTAATTGCCTGGTCTCTGCCGGTGCACTTGTGGGTAAGATGATTTTATATTGCGTTATCGTTTGCAATAGTTAAAAAAAAAATCGGTATGTCAACACTGAGGATGTGGTCAGTCAACAGTAGACTTAGATTTATACAGATATAGCATTAGCTGGGAAAACCCTTAAACTGCTCATCATTTTCTCACAGACTATACAAAGAGATCCCATAAAACTATGGCAGCATAGGTATTCCCTGTACTAAGCACAATTCAGCAGGAACAGCCCCTAAGTTTGCTCATAGTCTGTACAGAGAGATCCCATAAAACTATAGCAGCATAGGTATTCCCTGTACTAAGCACAATTCAGCAGGAACAGTCCCCTAAGTTTGCTCATAGTCTGTACAGAGAGATCCCATAAAACTATGGCAGCATAGTTATTACCCTGTATTAAGCACAATTCAGCAGGAACAGTCCCTAAGTTTGCTCATAGCCTGTACAGAGAGATCCCATAAAACTATAGCAGCATAGGTATTCCCCTGTACTAAGCACAATTCAGCAGGAACAGCCTTCTAAGTTTGCTCATAGTCTTTAAAGAGAGATCCCATAAAACTATGGCAGCATAGGTATTCACCTGTACCATGCACAATTCAGCAGGAACAGTCCCCTAAGTTTGTTCACAGTCTGTACAGAGAGATCCCATAGAACTATGGCAGCATAGGTATTCCCCTGTACTAAGCACAATTCAGCAGGAACAGCCCCTAAGTTTGCTCATAGTCTGTACAGAGAGATCCCATAAAACTATGGCAGCATAGTTATTACCCTGTATTAAGCACAATTCAGCAGGAACAGTCCCCTAAGTAAGACAGGTCTGACTTCTTCATTTTTACCTCTAGAAAAACACACTTGTAACACAAATATATCAGTAACAGTCAGTACATTTGTCAGTATGTCAATACACAAGTATATATAACCTAGAGTACATGTTCATTCACCAAGAGGGAGAATATCATTTTTAAAGCCTGGATTCTTATTTTGTAAACAGTCAGTGGGTGCTCATTTAAAAGGGGATCCTTACCTCAAAACAGTCCTTTGCATACCAAAAGAAAACGCCATTCTAAGCAACTTTCTGATGTGCATTAATGAAAAATAATCAAGTGTTTTTGTAAATGTAATTGTATCGAAAAGCGGACTCTGTTTACATGCTCTGCACTGTTGGTTCTGAATCCTGAACACCAGCTGATTTTAAAATCTGAGGGAGAGAACCCGCCTCTGCATTATTCTTTCAAGAGTCGGAACTAGAGAAAGGAGTAACTTTCAATCCATTGAAATTGTTGCAAATAGAGACATATTATTATTTGAGAAGTGCTGGGGTGCAGGTATTTTGTATGCTCTGTATCAATAAAATAGTAGTGAGTGAGGGCAGAGAGAGTTCAAGATTCCTACAGTGAATATGACTGTTCATACACAGGATTCCAAATAAACAGGGACACACACACATACACATATTAGTGCTAACATGCAGGTACCTGCAGCATCACAGTTCAAGGAAAAGACCCCCCTCCCCCCATTATATAACAGAAGGAATGAAGAATAAAAAGCACATTTCACTTTCCAGAGGTGCTGAACCACCGTTTGTGCAGCTGCATATTTTTTTGAGTGAAGAATGTGTTTATCTGCCCTTTAATTAACCCAGCGAGTTCCCAGGAGAACACGAGGGTGCGGTGAGATTCTAGCCATAAATAGATCAGAAAAACTCTCATCTGTCAACTTATTGGGGTTCATTCTATAAAGGTGGCACTAGTGGTGTAACGAGATGTTACTGGGCCCTATAACTTATTCAATTTAGTACCCCAAAAAATTGGTTGACGTATTCTACAAAGATATATTAAACGTACTCATTGATTAGGGCCTTATTATGTTTTTTTGATCACGCCCATGTTTGTGGCCACACCCCCTAATTACCATGTTCATTTTACAAAATTTGCCAGGTTCTAAAAGTCTGACATATTTCTGTGTTTTTTTTTGTTATTACAATTTTGCTAATGAAGGTGAATTGCCCTTTAAGCTGCGAGTCCTGTTATCTTGTATTGTTACAATCACTTATTTGCTTATCTCGAAATTGTTACAGAAGTATCTTATCTGCTGCTCATACTGTTCTGGGCTCTCTGCCAAAAACGTTGTTGAGAAACTTTGTTTCTTTTTCTGGCTGTTCAGTGCAGAGAAAATCGGGACTACAAACGAGGGACTGCAGGTTGAGCTGTTAAAAGAGAGACTGTCCCTCTAAAAACAGGACAGTTGGGAGGTATGCCACTGGCCTTAATGGGCCCTATCCAATCCTGAGCCCCCTGCAACCGCAGGGTCTGCTTACGCCCCTCACACTCCGGAACTCACTCATACATTCACTCACATACATGCTCACACGTTAACATACATGCCTTTACTCACAATACACATTGCCACAGACAGTAATGATCTTATTCTTATGTGGCCAAAGTTGATCAATGTCCAAAATGTCGATTTTACTTTCTTTCAGCTGCCAGCGGTACTAACTCATACACGGTATAATTAACATATCAATTCAGGAATGCCATGAACAGAGTTAAATACAGGGCGCTGCTGCTTTCTTTACTGAAAATGACAGCTGTTACACTCGCCCAAAGCAGTGCACGAATGTTACCCCCCCCCTATTAAATAGACTTCCCACCCTTAGCAATAACATAATAAATAAAACAACTGTTAAACTCCCTGAGTCTTGATGGGTAAGTCACGTTTTATGTTAAGGAAAAATGTATAACATGCTGCTTGCCTCCTATTCATTACATCAGCTGAGGAATTTGCCAAAGCCTCTAGAAGAACAGCTCCATCTAGTGGTCAAAGAGATAGAACATTGGGACTGCCTGCTATTTACAAAATAAAATAATGTATAACTGAAAATAATAGTCTGGCTCTGGTCTATAATATGTAATTCTGAAATATATTTAAAGTGCAAGACATTTTGTTTTGGGAGGGGTGGTGTAGGACAAAAAGGAAGAGGAATCCTGTCTTTACAGAGGAAGGAACTTGTTTAAAGGAAACGTTGACTTATCCTTTTGTTTTTATTTACATTTAAGTAAACAGATTTCTAAACAGCTTTTAATTTTCCTTCATTTAATCAGCAGTAACTGAAATGCCATAGATAGGAGGAGAGGTAAGGCATATTACTGTTACCATGCTGGACATGCTATCGCTCTGCCACATACTCTGCCAACTAGATAGGTTTGAACAGCGTCAGACTGGGCCATCGGGACACAGGGAAAAAAACCCTTGTGGGCTCTGCCATCCCAGACCAGCTCCATTCTGATCTCCCCTCCCAATCATAGCAACATCAGAGCTTATGTGCAGTGCAGGGAGGGAGGGTTGCTGCATTTGGTATTCATTGGGTTAGGTATTTATTTATTGGGTTGGGTATTCATTGGGTTGGGTAATTATTGGGTTGGGTATTCATTGGGTTGGGTAATCATTGGGTTGGGTATTCATTGGTTTGGGTATTCATTGGTTTGGGTATTCATTGGGTTGGGTATTTATTGGGTTGGGTATTTATTGGGTTGGGTATTCATTGGGGTGGGTATACATTGGGGTGGGTATTCATTGGGTTGGGTATTCATTGGGTTGGGTAATTATTGGGTTGGGTATTCATTGGGTTGGGTAATCATTGGGTTGGGTATTCATTGGTTTGGGTATTCATTGGTTTGGGTATTCATTGGTTGGGTATTCATTGGGTTGGGTATTCATTGGGTTGGGAATTCATTGGGGTGGGTATTTATTTTGGTTGGGTATTCAATGGTTGGCTATTGGGTTGGGTATTCATTGGGTGGGTATTCATTGGGGTGGGTATTAATTTGGTTGGATATTCATTGGATTGGGTATTCATTGGGTTTGGTATTCATTGGGTTGGGTATTCATTGTAAGACCTGATGGTGACCTCACAACTGGGGGCCCCGAGGCAGCAGCCCTGGCGGGCCCTTTAACCCTCAGTCCCATGCTGGGTTTGCAGTTATTTAATGTGACTTTCCTTAAGATACCCATACATGCCCAGATTATGTCAGGCCAATTTTAACCATACTACCAAACCATCTGGAATTTTGGGGATGGTGACAACTCCTCTTCACTGCAGTTCCAAACAATTAGGCTGTCAACCCAGAACAATATGAAAGTTACCATGCACATGTATGGCCACTCATACAGTATCCGTCAGTTCCACCCATGTGCCTTCTGGTTGGATACAATAGAGGAAGGTCACCCAGTGCATGGCCACCCTTACTCATACTGTCTACGAACTTCATTTATATGCGTCCCACCCCTGTGGTGCATGTTGCTGGCTCTCTGCTGGATTTTGATGTAGATTTTGTTTGGGTGGAGAATAAAAGATACAAATTTCAAAAGGACAAATATAGAATTTTCTAGCTTGGAATCATCTTGTGTGTCACAGGGGACATGTGGTGAGCGAATGTGCACAGAGGAGTGACTGATGGACCTACAGGGTGGATAATACACACTTGGGACTCGTAACACAAGCCTGCAGCTGGGAAAACACAGCAAGCACAGGGAAAGCTTGTGGCGACAGGTTTATGAAGGAATGTCATACTCAGGGGCCAATATCTTTTAGGAAGTGCTCCTCCACCTCGACCGAAATAGAAAATCATGAATGATTGGATGCTGGAGTTTTGAAAAAAAGTTTAAGCTAATTATGTGTTAAAGGAACAGCACAAATTATAAATAAGACCCTTGCTTTGAAAAGGTCAAAATTAGTAATAGTAAATATGTTGACAGAAATTTACATACATGGCATAATCCATACTGTTTATCAGCAGACAAGGGTTACAAGTCTATTTACAAAAAGTGGCAAATATCAAAAACATATGTATTTTTAAAACATTTCTTTCTTGCTGCCTCGTACCTGGAAATCCATCCCTGAATTCCTCCATAAGGAACACTCTCTCAACCTCTCTGATGTATCCCTGAATTCCTCCATAAGGGACACTCTCTCAAGCCCTCTGATGTAAGACATAAGAGGGGTTGAGCGAGTGTCCCTTATGGAGGAATTCAGGGATGGAATTCCAGGTACGAGGCAGCAAGATAGAAATGTTAAAAAAATACATATGTTTTTTGATATTTGCCACTTTTTGTAAATAGAGTTGTAACCCTTGTCTGCTGATAAACAGTATGGATTATGCCATGTATGTAAAGTTCTGTCAACATATTTACTATTACTAATTTTGACCTTTTCAAAACAAGGATCCGAATCCTGTTGAAAAAGGTCGAATCCCGAACCGAATCCTGGATTCAGTGCATCCTTAATTTGAATATATATTGGTAAAACAGGACCAGTGTATTGGCCCACCGGGATACCAGGAAAACTCCCTATGTGCCCAGGCGTCAGTGGGCCCTCATGCTGATAAACATTTGGCATATTTCATGGTCATTCTTTATTTCTATGAGAACAAAAAGGCTACCGGTAAATAGATGGAATAATATATTATAGTATGTAAAGAAAAGAGACTAGGAGAATAGAGGTTGAGTGAGGAGAGGAAGAATAATAGTACTGAGAGTGGGCCCCTGGTCTAAGGTTTTGGGTGGGCCCTTGGCGTCCCAGTCCGACACTGAACAGGACAACCTCTAGATATGATTGGGGCCCTACAACAACTTTGCTGTGGGGCTCAGTAACATCTAGATACACCACTGGCTTCAAGTATTAAACCGATTTAAGTGTAGAATATATGAAAATGTCAGTACAATACTGTGTTAATAATAATAAGGTTTGGGCAGCAAAGAAAGAATGTATACACTAAGGGACAGCATATGCAAGACCTCTTTAAAGTCAGCCGTACAAACTAAATTTAACAGCTAAATACCTGTATATCTAACAGAGGACAAAGGGTCAATTCTGGTGTAAAATGCGGGAACTTGTAGTGTAAAATCCGGGAAAAAGCACCCACTAAAATGCACCAGAATTGGTGCAACCACAAAAGAAAAAGTGTAAAACGTGGGAATGTACCATTGAGGTTTGACCGTACTTGAACTTTATCTAAATCCTGAACACATTTGTAGAATAAACAGAGGGTGCTGACTGTAATAAAGTAGTATAAAGTATCACTCTCTCTTGCTATGGATAATGTTTCCAGTGTGGAAGGTAATATTTCTAATACAGGTAGAACCCGTTATCTGGAATGCTTGGGACCTAGGGTTTTCTGAATAAGGGGTCACCATAGGGGTTGGGTCACCATACATGTCTACTAAAAAATAATTTGAATATTAAATAAACCCGACCGGCTGGTTTTGCGTCCAATGAGGATTAATTATATTTTAGGTGGGATTAAGTACAAGATACTGTTAAAATTGGCATTACTTGTTTCAAACGCAGTCTAAGTGATATGATCTTCCTGTAATTCTGAGCTTTCTAGATAATGAGTTTCTGGATAACAGAGTCTATACCTGTACTTCTAAACATTTGGCAGT
This sequence comes from Xenopus petersii, assembly GCA_038501925.1. Lineage (NCBI taxonomy): Eukaryota > Metazoa > Chordata > Amphibia > Anura > Pipidae > Xenopus > Xenopus petersii. The sequence continues at coordinate 6,017,700 of CM076676.1, read as the reverse complement.
ATTCAGCAACTTTCCTCTAAGGATGGGGTTCCTAATCTGTGGGGACAGAGCAGTTAGCCCACTGTACAGGCTGTAAACTTGTTTCATTCCTTTATATAAGAGCAATTATTTATTTGTCTTGGGGGCCGATTCACTAAATTCGGGTGAAGGGTTAGAATAAAAAAAACTTCGAATTTCGAAGTTTTTTTGGGCTACTTCGACCATCGAATGGGCTACTTCGACCTTCGACTACGACCTTCGACTTCGAATCGAACAATTCGAACTAAAAATCGTTCGACTATTCGACCATTCGATAGTCGAAGTACTGTCCCTTTAAAAAAAACTTCGACCCCCTACTTCGGCAGCTAAAAGCTACCGAAGTCAATGTTAGCCTATGGGGAAGGTCCCCATAGGCTTGCCTGTGATTTTTTGATCGAAGGATTTTCCTTCGATCGTTGGATTAAAATCCTTCGAATCGTTCGATTCGAAGGATTTAATCGTTCGATCGAACGAAAAATCCTTCGATCGATCGATCGCAGGATTTGCTCAAAATCGTTCGACTTCGATATTCGAAGTCGTACGATTTTAGTTCACAGTCGAATATCGAGGGTTAATTAACCCTCGATATTCGACCCATAGTGAATCGGCCTCCCCGTCTCAAGTGCTTCCTGGTTACCTCACAGGACACTTTCCCTCATTTTGTAATTGGCTGTAAGTACTTCCTGTTTACTGCACATAACACTTTTCCTTACTCTCTCATTGGCTATAAGTACTTCCTGGTTACTGCACATAACACTTTTCCTTACTCTCTCATTGGCTATAAGTACTTCCTGGTTACTGCACATAACACTTTTCCTTACTCTCTCATTGGTTATAAGTACTTCCTGATTACCACACAGAATACTTTCCTTACTCTCTCATTGGCTGCAAGTACTTCCTGTTTACCTCACAGGACAGCGACTTATTACAGCATCCAGCAACACAATTAGCTGTCACCAACCCACCACAAAAAAGTCTTTAAACATTTTCACATACAAAATGGCTGTGGAGGGGGGATTTCTGTGAAGCAGCCCGGGTCCCCATCATGAATTCCCCATGATGGGATATACGTTCTTAGGCAATGTACATAACAAACAGACACATTTATCTGCCACAAGCTGGTGCCTTTACTTACTTGACCACCTTGGTTCCGTTTCTCATGACCTGCATGTCCACCATGCAGCCCCCATTCACATAGGCAGCCAGGTTCAGCTCGGAGAATTCCGCCTGAAATGAAGCCACAAAGAGGGACAGTCAGTAGAGGATTGCAAAGATTCTTTGTTGGTGAATCTTGATGTACAGTAGTTGCTTTTGGATTAAAGCAAAGTCCACTTTTCTTCAATCCAGGTTACATTTGCATTGTCTTTCATTAGACCTGCTACCCCACATAAAAAGGATCATAAATGCTTCCTACCTATTCTACCTGGCTAAAAAAGTTGTCTTTAAGAAGGGCTCAAATGTTGTGACCCACAAATGAGCAGCTGCTGGTAGGTAAGTAATAAGAGCAAGATTACAGTGCTAAGGTAAGAAAATTACAGTAGGGCAAGATGGAGACAGTAGGACAAGGTGTAGACAGTAGGACAAATGGAAATAGTGGGACAAGATGGAGACAGTAGGACACGATGGAGACAGTAGGGCAAGATGGAGACAGCAGGACAAGGTGGAGACAGATAGGCAAAATGGAGAGAGTAGTACAAGATGGACACAGTAAGGAAAAATGTTCACACCAGAGTAAGATGGTGACAGTGGAAGTGATGTGTTGGAGACAGCAAGGCAACATGGTCACAGTAGCTAAAAATCAGTAAGCCAAGATGGAGACGGTGGGATGAGATGGAGAGAGTAGGGCAAGAGGCAGACAGTAGGACAAGATGTAGACAGTAGGACAATATGGAAACAGTAGGACAAGTTGGAGACGGGGTGCAAGATGGAGACAGTAGGATAAGATGGAGTCAGTAGGCCAAGTTGGAGACAGGGGTGCAAGATGGAGACAGCAGGGCAAGATGGAGACAGTAGGACAAAATTAAGAAAATAGTACAAGATGGAGACAGTAGGACAAGATGGAGACAGTAGGACAAGATGGAGACAGTAGGATAAGGTGAAGACAGTAGGTCAAGATGGAGACAGTAGGACAAGGTGGAGACAGTAGGACAAGATGGAGACAGTAAGGCAAGATGGAGACAGTAGGGCAAGATGGAAATAGTAAGGCAAGATGGAGACAGTAGGACAAGGTGGAGACAGTAGGACAAGATGGAGACAGTAAGGCAAGATGGAGACAGTAGGGCAAGATGGAAATAGTAAGGCAAGATGGAGACAGTAGGGGAAAATAGTCACAGCAAAGCAAGTGGGGACCATTGGTTGATGTGTAGACTGTAAGACAAGATGGAAGGCAGCAAGGCAATTTGGTCACAGAAGCAAAATTGTAACAGTAATCCAAATAGCGACAGTGGGGTGAGATGGAGACAATAAGGCAAGATATTATCCCATCTGCAATACCCTATCCACAACACACTTATCTGCTAGTAAAGGTTTAAAGGTACAGTAACCCTACAAAGTGGCAATATTTTAATTCCATTTTATTGATGCGGTATATATCTGTTGTTCCAGCACCTGCAAATAAAACATATTTTTGGGCAGCCCCTGCCTTATCTTATATGAGAAACGCTTCATCCTGTGCAGGTGTATACAGAACCATAAATGACCTCCACTTCATTCTCTAGTACTCATGAGGGCCCGAAAATGGCTGCCCCCAAGTAGCTTTTTATAGAAACTATAATAATAACTTCTGAATTAAATGCACGTGCTCAGTCTGTTCAACCTAAAAATGAATTAAAGGGAAAAATACTCTCGCTTGGGTGAATAGCTACTTTTTCACACAAGCATTAAATACCACAATTCACTGGAAGCCCAATAAATTGGGCAAATGTGGCCAATCTTAAAGGGATACTGTCATGGGAAAACATGTTTTTTTCAAAACGCATCAGTTAATAGTGCTACTCCAGCAGAATTCTGCACTGATATCCAATTCTCAAAAGAGCAAACAGATTTTTTTATATTCAGTTTTGAAATTTGACATGGGGCTAGATATATTGTCAGCTCCCCAGTCATGTGACTTGTGCCTGCACTTAAGGATGGAACTACTTTCTGGCAGGCTGTTATCTCTCCTACTTAATGTAACTAAGCGTGTCTCAATGGGACTTGGCTTTTACTATTAAGTGCTGTTCTAAGATCTACCAGGGAGCTGTTATCTTGTGTTAGGGAGCTGCTATCTGATTACCTTCCCAATATTTTTTTTAATTAGGCTGCTGGGGGTGAAAGGGAGAGGGGATGATATAACTCCAACTTGCAGTACAGCAGTAAAGAGTGACTGTTTATCAGAGCACAAGTCACATGACTGGGGGCAGCTGGGAAACTGACAATATGTCTAGCCCCATATAAGATTTCAAAATTGAATATAAAATAATCTGTTTGCTTTTTTAAAAAATGGATTTCAGTGCAGAATTCTGCTGGAGTAGCACTATTAACTGATGCGCTTTGAAAAAAACATGTTTTCCCATGACAGTATCCCTTTAATTCAAATCTGCAATTAAATAATCTGCCATTTTAATTGTTCTTCGACAGTGCAACTTCATCTCAACCTCATCTGCTATTCTGAGCAATGGTGGGAGGAAGAGAGGATATTTAACCAGATTCTCCCTCCTGCTGAAACCCTCTGTATAATTAATGCCTCCATATCAATAAGCCTGGGGTGCAGTAATAATAACAGTAAGGGGGGTTGCACATGAATTAAAGGAAGCAAACATCCATTTGTATTTTCTTGTAAAATCAAAACAAAAATGATTTATCCAACGAACGCATGGTGTGTGCCCTGTAAGAAAGGCTAATTTGCTACAGTCTAAACACACAAAGAGTATGAGGCAGTTAGTTACTCCTTATTAAAGGGGTGGTTCACCTTTAAGTCAACTTTTAGTATGTTATAGAATGGCCAGTTCTAAGCATCTTTATAATTGGTCTTCCTTATTTATGTTATAGTTTTTGAATTACCGTATATACTCGTGTATAAGCCGTCCCGAGTATAAGCCGAGGTACCTAATTTTACCTCCAAAAACTGGGAAAGCTTATTGACTCGAGTATAAGCCGAGGGTGAGAAAATGCAGCAGCTTCTGGTAAGGTTCAATCTCGTTTTTGGATGACTATTCTTAGGCGCCGGCTACTATTGTAAGCGCCGGCGAATATTGTTAGGCGCCGGCGAATATTCTTCGGCGCCGGCTACTATTCTAAGGCGCTGGCGAATATTCTTAGGCGCCGGCGACCGTTTTTTGCGCTTGACCCGAGTATAAGCCGAGGTAGAGTTTTTCAGCATATTTTGGGGGCTGAAAAACTCGGCTTATACGGTATTTGCCTTTATCTTCTAACGCTTTCCTGCATTCAAATGGGGGTCACTGACCCCATCTAAAAAACAAATGCTCTGTAAGGTTACAAATGTATTGTTCTTGGTACTTTTATTACTCATCTTTCTACCCAGGCCTCCCCTATTCATATTCCAGTCTCTTATTCGAATCAGTACATGGTTGCTAGGGTCCAAATTACCCTAGCAACGATGGCTGAAACGGCAAACTGGAGAGCTGCTGAATAAAAAGCGAAATAACTAAAAAAAAAACACAAATTATAAAAAATGAAAACCAATTGCAAATTGTCTCAGAATATCCCTCTCTACATCATACTAACAGTTAACTCAATGGTGAACAATCCCTTTAAATCTGTTAATTAGCCGGGCTACTTAGATGGAAGTCTGGATACAGAAATAAATAGAATTGGGCAGGTTACCTGCCTCTATTACGTCTCCCTTTGATTGTGTCTTCCATCGACCTGCTGCGGCCGTACCACATCCCCAGGAAGGGAACATCAGAGGGGTTTCCAGCTCTGAGCTATATTTGCCTTGTAAGGATTTTATTTTTTTTTCCCTTTCCCATTCTAGAAAGTTCTAACCCCTTGGCCCCGATGCTGGTATAAATTTGCACCTACAAATTGCCTGTCAGCTTACATCCCCTGACAGCTCTAATACTACTCAGGGATTAAGTTACAGCACAAATCAATTCATGTATTGTACTGCTGACGGAGAGATGTAAAAGAAAAACATTTTCTTTTTTTTCCTGTAAAAGGAGTCGTTTACTTTATCTTAGTGGGGAATTGAGCTTAAAGGAGCGCTCTATTTTGTAATGTTACTACAGAATTGTGCTTAGTACAGGGAGTACCTATACTGCCATAGTTTTAGGGGATCTCTAGGTACAGACTATGAGCAAACTTAGGGGACTGTTCTTGCTGAATTGTGCTTAGTACAGGGGAATACCTATGCTGCCATAGTTTTATGGGATCTCTCTGTACAGACTATGAGCAAACTTAGGGGTTGTTCCTGCTGAATTGTGCTTAGTACAGGGAATACCTATGCTGCCATAGTTTTATGGGATCTCTCTGTACAGACTATGAGCAAACTTAGGGGACTGTTCCTGCTGAATTGTGCTTAGTACAGGGGAATACCTACACTTCTATAGTTTTATGGGATCTCTTTGTACAATCTCTTTGTACAGACTATGAGCAAACTTAGGGGCTGTTCCTGCTGAATTGTGCTTAGTACAGGCAATATCTATTCTGCCAAAGTTTTATGGGATCTCTCTGTACAGACTATGAGGGAACGTAGTGGGGCTGTTCCTGCTGCATTATGCAAAGTACAGGGTAATACCTATTCTGCCATATTTTTATGGGATCTCTCTGTACAAGCAGGCTATGAGCAAACTTAGGGACTGTTCCTACTTAATTGTGCTTAGTACAGGGGAATACCTATGCTGCCAAAGTTTTATGGGATCTCTCTGTACAGACTATGAGCAAACTTGGGGGCTGTTCCTGCTGAATTGTGCTTAGTACAGGGGAATACCTATACTGCTATAGTTTTAAGGGATCTCTTTGTACAATCTCTTTGTAAAGACTATGAGCAAACTTAGGGGCTGTTCCTGCTGAATTGTGCTTAGTACAGGGGAATACCTATGCTGTCATAGTTTTATGGGATCTCTCTGTACAGACTATGAGCAAATTTAGGGACTGTTCCTGCTGAATTGTGCTTAGTACAGGGAATACCTATGCTGCCATAGTTTTATGGGATCTCTCTGTACAGACTATGAGCAAACTTAGGGGACTGTTCCTGCTGAATTGTGCTTAGTACAGGGAATACCTATGCTGCCATAGTTTTATGGGATCTCTCTGTACAGACTATGAGCAAACTTAGGGTCTGTTCCTGCTGAATTGTGCTTAGTACAAGTGAATACCTATGCTGTCATAGTTTTATGGTATCTCTCTGTACAGACTATATGCTGCCAAAGTTTTATGGGATCTCTCTGTTCAGGCTATGAGGGAACATAGGGGGCTGTTCCTGCTGAATTGTGCTTAGTACAGAGGAATACCTATGCTGCCAAAGTTTTATGGGATCTCTCTGTACAGACTATGAGGGAACGTAGGGGTCTGTTCCTGCTGAATTGTGCTCAGTACAGGAAATATCTTGGTTGGTATTCTGGCATGGGAACAAGCAACCAACATAATGAATGTATGGGAATGACACGTTAGGAAATACAGGGCAAAACCCCTTAATTGTTAAGTGCCTTTATTTTTATCAGTTGGACTTTGATGTCAGTATTATAACCCTAAGCCCATCTGGGGCCCATTTAAATAAAATGGGAAAAAAGTGCTAATTGAAATTGTTCTCCTTTCCCCCCTCGTCTGGCCGCAAACTGTTTCTGGATGAAGCAGCGTCTCGTCTGTCGGGACACACGGTTTATTTTGGACGCAGTTTGCTGTATTGTTTCCCAAGATTCCGAAGTATCTGTTGGACTCGATCCTCTTACGGAAGCAGCATGCGCTGACACCCATTGAACAAGTGTCTCCGAGCAGCAGACACAGGGAGACTGATCAAAGCAGCCCTGTATTCAGCTCGTCTCTATATATCTTAAAGGGGAACTAAACACCATCCCCAAAATATAAATGTATTGAAAACTATTTTCCCAAATTATATTTTCAATGGCATTTTTAGGGAGTTAGAGGCCTCTCTATACCTGCAATATGCCTGGGATCCTACCCTGTCTGGCAGCTCCATTCCAATTGGCTGGCTTCAACTAAGCGGCAGCCTCCTATTGGTTGATATTGGTTGAACTACCACTAAATTGGACCCTAGGCCCAGTAGTGCTTGGGGCCCCCTCTAAAGCAGAATTTCAAACCAAAATAGACATTTCTTTGCATAATAACAGAAAAATAATAATAACTTGTAATAAAGGGGTGGTTCACCCTTAAGTTACATTTTAGTATGTTATAGAGTTGCCAGTTCTAAGCAAAATTTCAACTGGTCTTCTTTATTTATTTATTTTATAGTTTTTGAGTTCTCTTCTGACTCTTTCCAGCTTTCACTGACTGACCCCATCTTTAAAAACAAATGCTCTGTAAGGCTACAAATGTATTGTCATTACTACTTTTTATTACTCGTCTTTCTATTCATATTTCAGTCTCTTATTCAAATCAATGCATGGTTGCTAGGGTAATTTTGTACTCTAGCAACCAGATGCCTGAAATCCCAAACTGGAGAACTGTTGAATCAAAAGCTAAATAAGTCAAAAACTAAAACTAATAAAAAATGAAAAGCAAATTGTCTCGGGATATCACTCTCTACATCATACTAAAAGTTAACTAAAAAGTGAACAACCCCTTTAACTAAGTACTTTTCCAACATAGATTCCCTACACGTGTGTCTGGCTGTTTAAATTGTCTGCACCGTTATTTCAGACTCCAGAAGCAAATAAGAAAAACTGAGCCAATTAAAAGACCTGGAGGAAAACTGACTTTTCAGCCAGCGTCAGAAGCATAAAACAACAAGAAAGTAAGTGAAATCGCTAACCTTGTGTTCTCGTCTGGCGCAGGGGGAGAGGGAGAGAGGAGCAAACTGAGCATGCTCAAGCCCTAGCCCTGGAGGTTTAAGCTGAAAACAGGAAGTCTGATACAGAAGCCCATGAGTACACAATAGAAGGAAAGAAATATGGTGTTTCTTTTGACAGAGAACTCAGAGCAGCATTACTTTGAGAATTGACTGGTGTATTTATAAAGACCTTTCTGATAAAGCCAGTGTGGGACTGGAGGGTCCAAGGCCCCCCACCCCTCCAGGACCCCCTGCTCAAGGAGCAACCCCTTTTCTGAAAAAAAAATACCGGCCTTCCTATATTCTTGACGTTTTTGGCATCAAGCATCATTTTTACCGGCCAGGTAGCAACTCTATCTCTAGTTGCGCCCGTGATTGGGACCAGAGGAGAAGAACAGGAGACAGCAGGGGCCAGTGAAGGCTGCAAACGGGTGTGTGTCTGGGTCTGCGGGGCCCACTGCGTTTTCACACGATGTCCCACCGGCCCAGGGCTCCTGTCTTAGGTGCTCCCCTCTGACGCCCATCCATACTGCAAAGCTCCCTCTGGACCCCTGGTGTGCACACGTTTGTACCCACCCCGGGTTATTGCGTGCACCCTTAACTAAGCAAAACCGGGCCAGGAGGACAAGAGGTTTCCGTGCAGCAGTGACAGGGAGCTGTCTTGGGCCGGCGAGGCCTGCAAGAGGCGGGACCCACCGGGTTTTTTCCCGGTGTCCCGCTGGCCCAGTCCGACTCTGGATAAAGCTCACTTAATTTTAACCTTTCCTTCTCCTTTAAGAAAGCACTCTGGGCCCCAAGGTTAGCAATTTCACTCATCGGGGGGGGGGGGATCCAACATAGTGGGTTATGTAAAAAAAGGCACTGCCCAGGAGCAGTAACCCATAACAACCAATAGGATGTTTGCTTTTTAACCAGTAAATCAGGGCCGGGCCATGCCGGGCAGGCACCCTAAGCAAACAGCCAGTCCGGCGCCCGCTAGCCATGCGCATGCGTAAACTGCTGCTTCCGTGCGGTGCGCATGCGCTAACTCCCACTTTCGTGCGCATGCGTGAACCGACACTCTCGTGCGCATGCGCCTTTTGATGTTCGCACGCGTATGCGCCAATTGATGTTCGTGCGCAGGAGCAGGAGCACAACTACGGGGCCAAATAGAAGAAACTTTTGGAGAGAGGCGATCGGCTATGGGGTAGGTGTCAGAGAAGGCATGTGCCTGGCGCCCCCTAGCTTTTGCACCTAGGCCTGTGCCTACTCTGCCTACCCCTAGTTCCGGCCCTGCAGTAAATGCTACCTTGCTATGGGTTACTGCTCATGGGCAAACTTAGTGCCTTTTTTTTTTACATAACCCACATATTGTTTTAACCTTTCTTTCAGATATCCGTTGTAGTCTTATGTGCATCTGTGTCTATAAAAAGCACCTATTTATAATCAGTCCCGGCTTTTCCTAGAGAACAGATTAAGACCCAGAGGACACAGCAAGTACCAGGGAGCATTTAAAGTTTAAAGTTTATGGACATCCTTTTACAGCCCGTTCTTCTGCACAGTGTGTGTTTACCCTCAGCCTTCGTCTTGGCTCCCACGGTCTCAATCATTGATGTTGGAGGCTAATGAGATGCTGAAGCTGTTCGAGGGCCCCGGGGTGGGCTATTGAGTCCGTCGGGGGAGGGAGAGCGACTCTGTTTGTTGAAGATGATTCAATTGCAATATATCTGATCAAGGGCCACAGCAATGGCCTAGGGCTCCAAGCCAAATCCCAGGGCCTCTAATTTATGTGTGAAGATTAAATGTAAAAGAATTTCCATGGAGCGTGGCCAAAATTCCTGCATTATCTTCCAGCCATACAGGTGGCTCGTTGGTTCATACAGTGGCTCAAGCTGGAGATTCATTTCATGGGTGTTTTGCTCAAGCTCCATTGGGTGCTCCATTCATTGACTCAAGGTCTATCCTATCTGGTGCTCCCTATTTTGGTTCTTCTGCTGAGCAATTCAGGGTGTTAAAGGGGTGGATCACCATCAAGCTAACTTTTAGTATGTTATAGAATGGTTAATTCTAGGCAACTTTTCAATTTGCCTTCATTTTTTTTATTTTTTATAGTTTTTGAATGATTTGCATCTTCTTCGGATGACTCTTTCCAGCTTTCAAATGGGGGTCACTGACCACATCTGAAGAAACAAATGCTCTGTAAAGCTACTAGGGATGCACCGAATCCACGATTGGGTTCGGGCTTCGGCCAGGATTCTGCCTTTTTCAGCAGGATTCGGCCGAATCCTTCTGCCCGGCTGAACCAAATCCTAATTTGTATATGCAAATTAGAGGAGGGAAGGGAAACAAAAGAAGGAAGTAAAAAATGTTTTCCCCTTCCCACCGCTTATTTGCATATGCAAATTAGGATTGAGATTCAGTTCGGTATTCAGCCGAATCTTTCGCAAATAATTCGGGGATTCGGCCGAATCCAAAAATAGTGCATCTGTAAAAACTACACATCTATTGTTATAGCTACTTTTTATTAGTCATCTTCCTAAGCAGGTCCTCTGCTATTCATATTCCAATGTCTTTTTCAAATATGTGCATGGTTGCTAGGGGAATTTGGACCCTAGAAACCAGATTGCTGAACTTGCAAACTGGGGAGCTGCTAAATAAAGAGCTAAATAAGTGAAGAAAAAGCCAAAATATTAAAAAATGAAAACCAATTGCAAATGATCTCAGAATATCACTCTCTACACCATACTAACAATTCATTCCCTTTAAAGAGTCACTGCAGTGATGAGAAGCAAATGCCTATGATATCATTCGGCTTGTTTAAATTTTACGTTAACTTTTAATAGACTGGCTAATTCTAAGCAACTTTTCAATTAGCCTTCATTTTTTTCTTTTTATAGTTTTTGAATTATTTACCTTCTTTTTCTGACTTCTTCCAGCTTTCAAATGGGGGGAGTCACTGACCCCGTCTAAAAACAAGACCTCTGTAAGGCCGCTAATGCTACTTTTTGTTACTCCTTTTTCTATCCAGGCCCTTTTATTCTAGTCTCTTATTTAAATCAGTGCATGGTTGCTAGGGTAATTCGGACCCTAGCAACCAGATAGCTGAAATTGTAAACTGGAGAGCTACTGAATAATCAGCTAAATAACTCATAAACCAAGAATAATAAAACATGAAAACCATCATACTAAAAGTTTATGGTAAAAAGATGAACAACCCCTTTAACCATTTACTTCCTGGAGGTGGCTGCTGGTCCTGGGTGAAGGGATGGAGGTCCAGAAAATTAATTGCCCTGAGATTTCTGATAGTGGTCCAGCCCAGGGGCATAATTATAGAGAATGCAGACCTTGCACGGGGGACCCTATGGTGCCCTAAATAGGTCAAAATCTGGAAACCATGTGTGCCATAAGATTATTTTATGTGTCTCCCAGTAACATCCAATGCAGGAAGCGTCTTCTACTGCTTCTCTGCTCAGTTCTATTAGATAGAACTGAGCAGAGAAGCAGCAGGAGATACCTTCTGCATCAGTAACTTTACCTTTTTTTCTTGTCAGCTGCTTCCAGGGCTGAACAGCCAGTTGTGCTCCTGATGCACATTCATGATATTAGCACGAATGATACGTAAAACTGCTATTATCATGAGAATGAAAAGGGAAAAATATAAATTCCAAAAATGTACAGAGGAGCACTCTGACATCCATTCCTGAAGCTACGTCGGACTTGTGAGTCGGAATCCCAGGAGAAAGGGATCTTCCTTTATACTTAAAAATGAAGTCAAACTTTAAGATCAAGGAAATGAAGCCTAAAGACAGAGCTGTGATCAGTTTTTCTTTCCTGGTGGAGGTTCACCAAAAGGGGTTAATTGACGGCCTTCTGGCATTTCACAGCTTGCCAAGTTTCCGAGACAAAATTAGGAGCCTTCGTTTCCCGAAAGGAAAGAAAAACTAGACAGGTCTGTGTGAAGTCAAACAGGCGCAAGGGAAACGGATTAAAGCCCATCCAGATTCTAATTCTGTCACATTGTATCATGGACTGGGATGAGTCTGCCTGGGTATCATTAGGGACACCTCGGTCCTCCAAGATCCACAAAGTCCTGGGTTATCTTAATGTGACATTATTCGTAGTAATCGTGAATGTAGAAAACAAGATATGCCGTTCAGAGCTAACAGTAAAACTAGAGATGCACCGGGATTCGGCCAGGATTTGGATTTGGGCGAATCCTTCCGCCCGGCCGAACCAAATCTTAATTTGCATATGCAAATTAGGGTCTGAGAGGGAAATTGCGTGACAAGGAAGGAAAAAAATATGGATGCACCGAATCCAGGATTCGCTCGGGATTAGGCTAGGATTCGGCCTTTTTCAGCAGGATTCGGACTCGGCCAAATCTTCTGCCCAGCTGGACTGAATCCAAATTGGGAAGGGAAATTGCGTGACTTTTTGTCACAAAACAAGGAAGGAAAAAATATTTTCCTCTTCCCACCAATAATTTGAATAAGCAAATTAGGATTCGGATTCAGATTCGGTATCCGTCCGAATCTTTTGCAAAGGATTCGAGGGTTCGGCCGAATCCAAAATAGTGTATTCGGTGCATCCCTAGTAAAAAATGTTTCCCCTTCCCACCACTAATTTGCGTATGCAAATTAGGACTTGGATTCGGTTTGGTATTTGGCTGAATCTTTCGCAAAGGATTCGGGGGTTCAGCCAAATCCAACATAGTGGATTCGGTGCATCCCTAGGTAAAACACATTGTAAATCGGAAAAGCTGGCGTCATTAAGTGTCATTATAATGTGGCCACTTGGGTGGGTACTGGTTAATTGTGCATGAAAAGTAATTGTTGTGCTTGAAAGGTTGCAGTATGGCAGCTCCCATCAGCTATAAGGCTGAAGGCATGCATGCATTTAACCTGTCAGGTAACCAATTGATGAAATGCGGAGACATCTCTAATTAAAAGTTAAAGGGGAACTCCATCCAAAACCTGCTTTTGCACAATTACAGAAAACATAATTCTAAGCAACTTTCCAATATCCATTAATTCCTCATTGTCATTATTTGTAAATGTAGTTCCTACTTAAATCAGTGGGGGGGGGGGTAATTTATCAGCACTGGCCAAATTTGCACCTGGGCAGTGTCCCATATTTATGTGCAGAATACTGTACTTGACCCTAAAGAATTATGTGCAGGTTTAGTTCTCCTTTCATTCTTTCCATCCCACTTTTGATCCTCCTGTTTGTTCTCTTCTAGGCTAAAGAAAGTCATCCAGCTCTAAAAACAACATTACAGGTTAGTGTCGAAAAATGTGCAGGGATGAGCCTACCCGTCCTGGAAATGCACGATTTACGCCGAGTCTCCCAGGCAAGTGCAAAAATGATCAAAGGAATTTCACCGGGCTTATCAAAATGGAAAAATAAATACGCTTTGTTTGGATGGTTGGCTGCTGTACTATCTCCCAGCGGCTGGTGGATTACACAGTTCTGTGTGTGGGTTGGGGAGAAGCAAAGGTGGTATCACAGGGCAAAAAAACATTAAAAAGAATGTTCTATATAAATGAAAATTGCTGCCTTTGTAAGAATGTGTTTGATTTGGGGTTCACTGTATTCAGGATTCAGCAAGGAAGGAATAGTCATGATGATTAGCAAGGCCACCATCGGGGGAGGGGGGAATAGACAGGTTTCCTAAAGACTATCAGGGGGCCAGGTCCCAGTGAGGGGTCATACAGGCACATACCCCCCACCCAGGACCACAATGAGCTTCCCACACAACGCAAAGGGTTTGAGTGGATTAGGGTTTAGATGATAAGTTTTTTGAGCAGGGGTCCGAAAACAAAGTGACCTTGCCATGATGCCCCTTGATTGTTTATTCCTACCCTTGGTGACTAGAGGGCAAGTTAAGCAAATTGCTGCGTGGGTACGGGCATTTGCCTTCTACAGCAACTGATTACTTAAGGATTAAAAAAAGTGCCAGTGAGGGCTCTCATCCATCCAGGTCATGGTATATCTATAGTAATAATCAACTGTACTTGCTGTATTTCTTTTGAAGACATTTCTCTAGTCATTAGAATTGAGAAAGCCAATTGGATGACTAGCGAAAGTCTACTTTTCCTACTCTTACCATATTTCTCTACTGTTTCCATCTTGCCCTGTCCATCTTTACCCTACTGTCCACATCTTGCCATACTGTCTCCATCTTGGCCTACTGTCTCCATCTTGGCCTACTGTCTTAATCTTGCCCTACTGTCTCCATCATGCCCTACTGTCTCCATCTTGCCCTTCTGTCTCATCTTGCCCTACTGTCTCCATCATGCTCTGTTACCATCTTGCCCAACTGTCTCCATCTTACTTTACTATCTTCATCTTGCCCTGCTGTTTCCATCATGCTCTTCTTTTTCCAACTTGCCCAACTGTCTCCATCTTGCCCTACTGTCTCCATCTTGCCCTACTGTCTCCATCTTGCCCTACTGTCTCCATCATGCTCTGTTACCATCTTGCCCAACTGTCTCTATCTTGCCCTACTGTCTCCATTATGCTCTACTGTCTCCATCTTACCTTACTGTCTCCATCTTGCCCTGCTGTTTCCATCATGCTCTTCTTTTTCCAACTTGCCCAACTGTCTCCATCTTGCCCTACTGTCTCCATCTTGCCCTACTGTCTCCATCTTGCCCTACCTACTGTCTCCATCATGCTCTGTTACCATCTTGCCCAACTGTCTCTATCTTGCCCTACTGTCTACATCATGCTCTACTGTCTCCATCATGCTCTGTTACCATCTTGCCCAACTGTCTCTATCTTGCCCTACTGTCTCCATCATGCTCTACTGTCTCCATCTTACCTTACTGTCTCCATCTTGCCCTACTGTTTCCATCATGCTCTACTGTCTCCATCATGTCCTTCTGTCTCATCCTGCCCTATTGTCTCCATCATACTATGTTACCAAATTGCCCAACTGTGTCCATCTTGCCCTACTGTTGCCATCATGCTCTACTGTTTCCATCATGCCCAACTGTCTCCATCTTGCCCCACTGTCTCCATCTTTTCCTACTGTCTCTATCTTGTCCCACTGTCCCCATCTTGTCCCACTGTCTCCATCTTGTCCCAATGATTCCATCTTGTCCTACTGTCTCCATCTTGTCCTACTGTCTCCATCTTGTCTCACTGTCTTCATCTTGTCCTACTGTCTCCATTTTGTCCTACTGTCTCCATCTTATTCTACTGTTTCCATCCTGTTCTGCTCTTGCCATCTTGCCCTACTATTACTCTGCTGTTACCTTCTTTTCATATCACTCAACTGCCTCTGCCTTGCAATAATGTTACTTTATATTCATCTCAAGTGGTTGAACGCTTGCCAAAAGCTGATCTCTTAGCAGGTTAAGTTGTGACCCCCTAGGTGTGGTCTTCTGTGGATCTCTGAAGAAATGTTGTTTTGGCTGCCTGTAAACACTCCCATATGGAATGAGATTTGGAAACATCTACAAATTTTTTGAGCAATAAGGATAAAAATGTGCTCTATGTGTAATTTAGAGCCATGGCAGGTGGTTCCTCCAACTTATTCCCAATTTGAGTCTCAAAAGGGCAGAAAAAGATAAAAGCAGGAAGAGGATAAGGGTTTTGGGAAAATGGCCAACCTTTTCTCAATGGCTTAATGACATTCAGACAGAAAACAAGTGATCCATTGATAGAGTGGTTGGGTGTATTGGTCTTTGCCTCCGGCCCTTAGTTGGGCTGCGGCTGAACACAGCTGTGTGGTGAGATCACTGCCATTACCTGCTCCACCCGAATCTCGTAGTCCTTGTTCACCTTCTTCCCTCTGAAGTACTTGGCCCTGCGGGGAAAGGAAATGGGGAAGGAATGTTAGACTGGTTTCCTTGTCAGTTTCAAGTCACAATGTGCCAGGAAAGTGATAAATTACAGGGAAACATCACATCATAGCACAGAGTTCTGGAGACCGGGAATATGGGCTCTATTATGCCAATAATATTTCTCTTTTTTTTGGGAATACATAAACTGGGATCTGTCAGATGCTGTGGTTCAGATGATGATGAACCCTGGGTTATTCCTGACTCACAGACATTAGGCAGATGGATTTCATCTTATTCGCCCTGCACAACAGGTCCTGTCACACCCTCCTCTTTGTCTTTGTAGTAAATGGGCCATATGATAATCCTACCACTAATTTGTTTTTATGAATAAAAATATCTAATTTCTTAGACTTCACTGACTCGGGGGGAGGTGGGGCTCTAGTCTGATAAATAAATAAATCACCTTTAAATAAACAATGCAGGCGCATTTGATATCCATTATGTATCAGTTTTATGCACTGTGTAAATACTGCAACAGTGCCAACATTGAGAGGAATCCTGTAGCAGTGTTAAAGGAACAGTGACACCAAAAAATGAAAGTGTTTTAAAGTAATTAATATATAATATACTGTTACCCTGCACTGGTAAACATTGTGTGTTTGCTTCAGGAAGACTACTATAGTTATATATATACACAAGGGAAAGTTGTGCTCACCACTAATTTTTAAAACCATTAGGCGGGGTGCAATGCGGCTGTGACCACAAAATACATATAGACAAATAGTGGTGAGCACAACTTTCCCTTGTTTGTTATAGTTATACAGGAGCAGTGACCAGCTCCATGTTGTAGCTCCCACCCTTCCCAGCTATAGTCAGGTGATCCCACTGGTGTCTAATAAAAGGGCAGCCAAGTTTGGGAGTTTTACTTTGAAAGCAGCAAGTAAGTTGCAGGTAAAACTTAGCCCCTTTGTAAAATGTATAATGAAGCAATAGAATTCTTAATGAATCAGATAAAATTGAGCATAGGACAGGCCAGATATGGGATGACTTTGACGTAGTTGGCCAGCTTAAATATATTGCAATATATGGACAAACAATCCCTGTTTTGTTTAAAGGGTAAGGCATTTTTCAGTAGCAGTAGCACAACATGTCTCTGTCTTAAATATATTGATAATGGATTGAGTGCAGAGGAATCTTGTATTTGTCTATATATATATATATATATATATATATATATATATATATATATATATATATATATATAGCAGCTTTCATTATATAAACTGTAGTAGTCATTCTAAAGCAAACACATAACTTTGGGAAGGGAGTGTGACTGTGGGATAGCAGGTATAGTAGGGAGAGATGGTGCCTATAGTAACAGTGGATAATAGTCTCTGGGAAGGGAGTGTGACTGTGGGACAGCAGGTATAGTAGGGAGAGATGGTGCCTATAGTAACAGTGGATAATAGTCTCTGGGAAGGGAGTGTGACTGTGGGATAGCAGGTATAGTAGGGAGAGATGGTGTCTATAGTAACAGTGGGATAATAGTCTCTGGGAAGGGAGTGTGACTGTGGGATAGCAGGTATAGTAGGGAGAGATGGTGTCTATAGTAACAGTGGATAATAGTCTCTGGGAAGGGAGTGTGACTGTGGGATAGCAGGTATAGTAGGGAGAGATGGTGTCTATAGTAACAGTGGATAATAGTCTCTGGGAAGGGAGTGTGACTGTGGGATAGCAGGTATAGTAGGGAGAGATGGTGCCTATAGTAACAGTGGATAATAGTCTCTGGGAAGGGAGTGTGACTGTGGGATAGCAGGTATAGTAGGGAGAGATGGTGCCTATAGTAACAGTGGATAATAGTCTCTGGAAGGGAGTGTGACTGTGGGATAGCAGGTATAGTAGGGAGAGATGGTGTCTATAGTGACAGTGGATAATAGTCTCTGGGAAGGGAGTGTGACTGTGGGATAGCAGGTATAGTAGGGAGAGATGGTGTCTATAGTAACAGTGGATAATAGTCTCTGGGAAGGGAGTGTGACTGTGGGATAGCAGGTATGGTAGGGAGAGATGGTGCCTATAGTAACCGTGGATAATAGTCTCTGGGAAGGGAGTGTGACTGTGGGATAGCAGGTATAGTAGGGAGAGATGGTGTCTATAGTAACAGTGGATAATAGTCCCTGGGAAGGAAGTGTGACTGTGGGATAGCAGGTATAGTAGGGAGAGATGGTGCCTATAGTAACAGTGGATAATAGTCTCTGGGAAGGGAGTGTGACTGTGGGATAGCAGGTATAGTAGGGAGAGATGGTGCCTATAGTAACAGTGGATAATAGTCTCTGGGAAGGGAGTGTGACTGTGGGATAGCAGGTATAGTAGGGAGAGATGGTGCCTATAGTAACAGTGGATAATAGTCTCTGGGAAGGGAGTGTGACTGTGGGATAGCAGGTATAGTAGGGAGAGATGGTGCCTATAGTAACAGTGGATAATAGTCTCTGGGAAGGGAGTGTGACTGTGGGATAGCAGGTATAGTAGGGAGAGATGGTGCCTATAGTAACAGTGGATAATAGTCTCTGGGAAGGGAGTGTGACTGTGGGATAGCAGGTATAGTAGGGAGAGATGGTGTCTATAGTAACAGTGGATAATAGTCTCTGGGAAGGGAGTGTGACTGTGGGATAGCAGGTATGGTAGGGAGAGATGGTGCCTATAGTAACCGTGGATAATAGTCTCTGGGAAGGGAGTGTGACTGTGGGATAGCAGGTATAGTAGGGAGAGATGGTGCCTATAGTAACAGTGGATAATAGTCCCTGGGAAGGAAGTGTGACTGTGGGATAGCAGGTATAGTAGGGAGAGATGGTGCCTATAGTAACAGTGGATAATAGTCTCTGGGAAGGGAGTGTGACTGTGGGATAGCAGGTATAGTAGGGAGAGATGGTGCCTATAGTAACAGTGGATAATAGTCTCTGGGAAGGGAGTGTGACTGTGGGATAGCAGGTATAGTAGGGAGAGATGGTGTCTATAGTAACAGTGGATAATAGTCTCTGGGAAGGGAGTGTGACTGTGGGATAGCAGGTATAGTAGGGAGAGATGGTGCCTATAGTAACCGTGGATAATAGTCTCTGGGAAGGGAGTGTGACTGTGGGATAGCAGGTATAGTAGGGAGAGATGGTGCCTATAGTAACAGTGGATAATAGTCTCTGGGAAGGGAGTGTGACTGTGGGATAGCAGGTATAGTAGGGAGAGATGGTGTCTATAGTAACAGTGGATAATAGTCTCTGGGAAGGGAGTGTGACTGTGGGATAGCAGGTATAGTAGGGAGAGATGGTGTCTATAGTAACAGTGGATAATAGTCTCTGGGAAGGGAGTGTGACTGTGGGATAGCAGGTATAGTAGGGAGAGATGGTGCCTATAGTAACCGTGGATAATAGTCTCTGGGAAGGGAGTGTGACTGTGGGATAGCAGGTATAGTAGGGAGAGATGGTGTCTATAGTTACAGTGGATAATAGTCTCTGGGAAGGGAGTGTGACTGTGGGATAGCAGGTATAGTAGGGAGAGATGGTGTCTATAGTAACAGTGGATAATAGTCTCTGGGATGGGAGTGTGACTGTGGGATAGCAGGTATAGTAGGGAGAGATGGTGCCTATAGTAACAGTGGGATAATAGTCTCTGGGAAGGGAGTGTGACTGTGGGATAGCAGGTATAGTAGGGAGAGATGGTGTCTATAGTAACAGTGGATAATAGTCTCTGGGATGGGAGTGTGACTGTGGGATAGCAGGTATAGTAGGGAGAGATGGTGTCTATAGTAACAGTGGATAATAGTCTCTGGGATGGGAGTGTGACTGTGGGATAGCAGGTATAGTAGGGGGGGCAACTGCAGGGCCCGGTGCTTATATAAACAATGGGTGTTGTGCTGGACAATAACGTACCACCCACAGAGAGATTCCTTGCACCCAGACTACATTACTGAGGTATCAGCAAGTCATCCTGTTTGAGTTCATTGTATGCACATAATGGCCAGGGAACTGAGTGCCAGGGAGACAGTGGGCAAGAGATAAAGAATGTTTGCCAGCTCACTATACACTTTACATGCGAGACACTGGGCACGGCAGCCTCACACAGTACATTTATGTCACAGAAGAAGAGACTCTGCACTGATGTGCCAACAACTGTCATGCTCTGACTACTGACATTCCCTGAAGACTCTGAGATGTGTTGTGGTTGTTGCCTTGTGTGGGTTCCAAACACGGTATTTACTCCTGGGAGCAGCAGTTACACACTATACAGGTAGTGTAATAAAAAGCACAAAATTTGCCATGGTCTAGTAACTCATAGCAGCCAATCAGATATTTGTTCAAACAGACAACCAGTAAATCCTGCCAGCTGACTTGTTGCTATGGATTACCAGGCCAGTATAAATTTTGTTATTTGTAGGAATCCACAGGCAGAAGGTGTTCTTAAAGCAACACTTCCCATTTTCTCAAGCCCAGCTGATGCATGAGAATGCTACAATAAAAATCTGATCTACAGTTAACACTTGAATTTCCATTCCTGGTTTAATATATTACTTATTGCACTGAACTGTAATGCCCTTTATTGCCAGTAGGTGAACCATGGCAGCACTCAAGCCAATGAGAAGTCTTGACTGTCTCATATCCTGCAGGGGGTGGAGCTTGATCCACAACCAGGAAATAAAAAAAGGGAAGCAAGCAAGTACTGCAGGCAGTATAATGTATTATATATATATATATATATATATATATATATATATATATATTGAAGACTAACCTCAGCAAGTATTGCTGGTGAATAATCATGGGAAACAGACTGCCTTTAATTCCCAATTTTTTTTTTTTAAAGCTGGTTATGTTCCCACCATCTCTTATCATTATCCAGGGTTAAATAGAAGATATAAAAGATAAATATGTGTATTTGTATAAGCGAGTTACATTCCTATTGGCTGTATCATATGAGTCTGAAAAAAAAAAGGTGAATATGATGTTATGGCAGCAGCCGTCACTGAGTGATAAATGTGTTTATAACGTGGGTCTCTAGGTATATCCTTCTGTTAGCTGGGACCTTAAATCTACATTCCTTTATATTACTGTAGCCTAATGCAGCACAACATTGCCATCTTGCTGTAGTGTTTATTAATGCAGCCTTTATTGCTTTATAATTTAATAATCTACCATCTGAATGGAAGCTCTGTTGTTGGGCTAAGGCTGGCAGAGAGGTGCTAAAGGCCAGTCCTTGCAGCTATCATAGTAAGATTGAGACATCCCTCTATGTCAAAGCCCTTCAGACACTGAGTGAGGTGGCTCAGTAGCAGGAGCAATCAGTACTGTGACCAGATTGGCTTGAGGTCCAGGTCTTAATTAGTGTGAGCTTCAAGATTAACAAAAACTATAATATAGACACAGATTTCAGGCCCAACCCAATACACCTTTACTTGACCCATGGCCTAGAGGATAATCTGCCCCACCATCTGGGTCCATGAGATGTTCCTCTTGATTCCATGTTTGGATCATGTTGGCCTTCCTTTGCTCCACGAACTGCTGTTCATGGTTTCAAATACCTGCTGTAGGCCTCCTAATTTAGGTCATGGACCACTGAGCCACTGTAAGCATAAAGGAAACTACAGGAATGTCAGGTCACAGAATTTGGCCTTGGGGCTGCACAAAGCCATTGCCTTCTTATGCTTGATGCATCATGTAAATCAGATTAGAGAAAGGGCTAAGTCTACATTTCCTTACCAGTCTGTATGAGGATCATCAATCACCAGGAGAACCTTGGGCTTTAACACTACTGGGGTTGCTGGTGCCCCAGTCTGTTCCACTAGCCCCGCAGCTGCTTGGGTGGTCTGCTTCACTGCATTGGTGATTGAGCTGAAGAGGCTGGTTCCCCCTGTGGAGGCTGAAGCTGGGGCAGGAGGAGGCTGTTGCTTCCTATCCATGGCTGGTGAGACTGGGGAGCTTGTGGAGTTATCTGGCCTCTGAAGGTCCATCATATATCCATTAGGTAGGTTGGCCACAAAGCTACTGTCTGAAAGGCGCCTGCGTAGGAAATTCATGGCTTTGCTTGTCTGGGTGGGGGGCTCCTGGGAATGAAATACGATTGCTTATCGTCTTCTGTCTTCCCAGTAGATCAGTAGCTCACTGTCTTATCTGAAGATACAGAAAATGCATGTCACATTAGTAACCCTTGCAAGAACTTGTGATTCTTAAAGAGGAAGTAAACCCATACATTCATAAATTATATAATGATCAAAATAAATAGGTGAGAATTCTATGCTTGAAGCTCATGTCTTCCTCCCTTTTGTTGTGACTTACTAAATATCCTTCTTTCATAACAGATTTGTTTAAAGCTTTAAGAGGGGTGGGGGGATTTCAAATAACCCAAACCACAAATCACAAAGAAAAAAGGAAAGAGGCTGCTGAGGGGTCAGAGTAATTGGCTCATAACCCAACTCATACATCTTCCTGAGAGTCATTACCAGGGAAGTGACTGTATGGGAGAAACCATATGAGGGAGATAATGGATTTCCAACATTTTGGGCCTTCTGTGGTTTCAACCCTGTCTTGGGTTTGTCCATTACTCTGCTTTTATCTTCGGTTTGTCCATTACTCTGCTTCTCTCTGGGGTTTGTCCAATACTTTTCTTCTATCTGGGGTTTGTCCATTACTCTGCTTCTATCTGGGGGTTTTCCATTACTTTGCGTCTATCTTGGGTTTGTCCAATACTCTTCTTCTATCTTGGGTTTGTCCATTACTCTGCTTCTTACTTGGGTTTGTACTTTACTCTGCTTCTACCTTGGGTTTGTTTATTACTCTGCTACTACCTTGGGTTTAACCATTACTCTGCTTCTATCTTGGGTTTGTCCATTAATCTGCTTCTAATTTGGGTTTGTACTTTACTCTGCTTCTACCTTGGGGTTGACCATCACTCTGCTACTACCTTGGGTTTGACCATTACTCTGCTTCTATCTTGGGTTTGTTCATTACTCTGCTTCTATCTGGGGTTTGTTCATTACTCTGCTTCTATCATGGGGTTGTCCATTACTCTGCTTCTATCATGGGGTTGTCCATTACTCTGCTTCTATCTGGGGGTTGACTATTGCTCTGCTTCTATCTGGGGTTTGTCCATTACTCTGCTTCTATCTTGGGGTTGTCCATTAATCTGCTTCTAACTTGGGTTTGTACGTTACTCTGCTTCTACCTTGGGGTTGACCATCACTCTGCTACTACCTTGGGTTTGACCATTACTCTGCTTCTATCTTGTGTTTGTTCATTATGCTGCTTCTTATTTGGGTTTGAACTTTAATCTGCATCTACCTTGGGTTTGTCCATTACGCTGCTTCTGTCTTGGGTGTGTCCATTACTCTGCTTCTATCTTGAGTTTCTCCATGACTCTGCTTCTATCTTGGGTTTGTCCATTACTCTGCTTCTACCTTGGGTTTGTCCATAACTCTGTTTCTATCCTGGGTTTGTTTATTACTTTGCTTCTGGGGATTAAAACAGGGATTTGCTTCACTAGCCTCTTTAATTTCCTCTTTAAGTACAGAGGGGAACAGTCATTACAATGGGAAAGAAATCAACTGCAGAGAATGAATCCAGATAGTCTTATAGCCATTTACCCCAAATGTCATAAAAGGTGCAAAACTTGCCAAGGTGCATAGCAACCAATGAGGTATTTGTTTTGATACAGGTAACCAGTCAATGCTACCTGCTGATTGGTCCTTATAGAAAATAACTTCATTGGTTTATTTGTCAGGTCCTCAACCCCAATATTATTTTTAACCATGCTGTGAGTCCCTGATTACCCTGGTATAACTAACTGATTCCAGCCATTTAGTATGCCTTTTATATCACTTCTGAGTGCCCCAGAAAAATATGTGTAAGAAGCATACCAGTACGTGTTATCTAGCTATTGTGCCATGAGTTAATGTTGGCAGAAGGGTGTGTGGGTGTCCTGTAAACTCATCTCCCCCTCTCTTCTATCACAGCCTTCAGTCAGATTCTATACTCATTATTTCACATATGTCCCTTTTAGTGTCTACCCTGGCATGGGAGTTAAAAACCAGCGAACAGGGAAAGAATTCCGTAGCAATAAAGGAACCAAATGTGCAAAGGAAGAAATAGAAAGAATTACAGGTTTGGTGGCACCTTGACTGTGCTGTAGACTATAAGCTACAGGGGAGGGCAACAAAATTAATGAAGGATTTCATTCTGTTTTTTTGCGATTTTCTTCTATCATGAAGATCAGATGTCTATGTATTTGTTAGGCACCAGCATGCAATATGTTCATTCTAGGAGAGCAGTGTTTTATTTACATTATTTGAGTATTGTACAATGGTTATTTGAAGCACTTCGTGCTCTTGCAGGACCATAGTAAATAACCCCTGAAGAGTGGGTGGTTCACCTTGAAGTTATCTTTGTGTATATTAAAGAATGGCCAATTCTAAGCAACTTTCCAATTGGTCTTCATTATTTACCTTTTATAGGTTTTTAAAATTCCTCTTTCCAGCTTTCAAATGGGAGTCACTGAATCCTTCAAAAAGAACAGATTTTCACACATTTATTATTATTGCTACTTTTTATTACTCCTCTTTCTATTCCATTCTATTCTATTCATATTCCAGTCTCTCAATTCAAATCAATGCATGGTTGCTATGGTAATTTGGACCCTAGCAACCCAAATGGTTGAAATTGCAAACCGGAGAGCTGCTGAATTTAAAGCTAAATAACTCAAAAACCATAAATAATAAACAATGAAAAAGATTTATTTGTTTGGTGACCTCACCGTGAAATACTATTATTCTTTGAACCCCAAATGCACATCTTTGTTGTTAAAATGGGATGGACCTTTGTGCATTTCTTCACTGGATCCATTATTTGCAAATCAATCTCCGATTCTGTAGGAGATGTTACTACCTCCCCCTGTGACACAGGAGACAAATCTATCAGTTTATCCGACATGTTTTTCCTAAACTGAATATCTTCATGGCTATTGAGTCGGAAACAAATCTGATTGTTTCACTGGGATCAGAGAGAAGTCACTTTAACCCCTGGTGGCCCATTCTGACTTGTGCTTTAATCTTCTCTGGTCATTTGTTTTCATTGTATTCATTGTATTGTCCATTAGTGATAAGGAGAAGTTATGTTCTAGGTACACAATAAGCTATACCCTCATACTTTACTGTCTAAGGGAATCAATATGGCACCTCCTCCCATATGTATAAATACAAATATACAGAGAAGGAATGTTCTGGGCACACAATAAGCTATACCCTCATACTGTACTGTCTAAGGGAATCAATATGGCACCTCCCTCCTCCCATATGTATAAATACAAATATACAGAGAAGGAATGTTCTGGGCACACAATAAGCTATACCCTCATACTGTACTGTCTAAGGGAATCAATATGGCACCTCCCTCCTCCCATATGTATAAATACAAAATACAGAGAAGGAATGTTCTGGGCACACAATAAGCTATACCCTCATACTGTACTGTCTAGGGAATCAATATGGCACCTCCCTCCTCCCATATGTATAAATACAAATATACAGAGAAGGAATGTCTGGGCACACAATAAGCTATACCCTCATACTGTACTGTCTAAGGGAATCAATATGGCACCTCCCTCCTCCCATATGTATAAATACAAATATACAGAGAAGGAATGTTCTGGGCACACAATAAGCTATACCCTCATACTGTACTGTCTAAGGGAATCAATATGGCACCTCCCCCTCCTCCCATATGTATAAATACAAATATACAGAGAAGGAATGTTCTGGGCACATAAGACAAATCCGGGAGGGAAGACTTAAATTATGAGGGGAGACTGTCAAGGTTGGGGTTGTGGAAAAAGGTGCTTGCGAGGGGACTTTACAAGTACATTAGAGGATTATTATAGACAAATAGCAGGGGAACTTTTAACCCATAAAGAGAATCACGTACAGAGCCCCCCCCCCCCTTTAGACTAGAAGAAAATAACTTTTATTTAAAGGAACAGAGTAGGGGGGTTCTTCACAGTCAGGACAGTGAGGTTGGGGAATGCACTGCCGGGTGATGTTGTGATGCTGATTCAGTTAATGACTATAAGAATGGCTTGAATGATTTCTTGGACAGACATCATACCAAAGGCTATTGTGATACTTAACTCTGATTTAACTATGTAACTGTAATAATCTCAAACGCTTTGTCTCCATCATTCCTAGGATGGGGGACCCGTGGGCTGCAGATGAAATTGATGCTGAGAGTGACAGAGGCCCTTTCCTGTGTCGAGAGACAGTGGATCAATAGGAAGGTAATTGGCTTAGTCTGTTGGACATGACATGAGAAGGGACAGCACTTAATAGATGGGATTATAAACCAAACCTTGAGGGGATGGAAAAGCGAAACTGATTAACCCTGTAGGTGCAGAATGCAGGTAGAATGCTACAATCCAGCAGTATCCCCTAGTGAGAGTCCTATTCCACTAACTGTGTATATACATTGCACGCTGGAAAATCACAACAGATATCTAATACATATTACACATATTTACTGAAGTGCAAATGGAATTTACTCAGGCCATGGACAACAATCAATGATCGTGATTACAGAGGAAATGAGAATTCCTTTTTAAAGGAGGGGGAACTACACTCTGTTAAAATGTAAGCCACTACATACAGCAGCCCTATTCCAATCAGGAGCAAATAGTATGCATTGGGCCTGCCTATATATTCCTGGGTGATACACAGCCCTCTGCAGGGAGTAGATAAAAATCGTATTACTATTAACGAGCGCTTTAATTAATAGGGGTGATGGAAACAGCATTGTAAAGCGAAATGCAAGAATGATGAACCCATCGCTTCTCCCTGTATTATAATTCTTGGAAAGATATAAAAGTGACAACTGGTTAATAGCCAGGGTCTCGGAGCTGCCAGTCTGGGCTGATTTGTTAGGATTTCTGTATGTGTGTATATATATATATATATATATATATATATATATATATATATCTATACAAACATAGATAGAGAGAGAGAGAGAGAGAGAGGTTTTCTTTAATGTGTTGATGGTTTGAGGTTTTCTTGCATTTTCCCCATTCTCTTTTAGGGGGAAGATCAATCTTTATTTCTCTGCACAATAATCAGTTCCCAAACTTTGGTGGTGGTTCTGGAGCAATGGTTGGTGACACTCAGCCTCAAGGCAAATTATTGTGACATTTGGGGAGAAGTCCGGGTTTCTCTTGAAAGCTTAGCATGATGGTCACAAAAAGCCACTGACAAACAGAACATTCTTCTCTGTGTAGATGTTTTTTATCCATAATGGCAGGAGCCGTGGAGGTGGGAATGTCCATATTGGCTCTCAGTGTTAGGTGGGTTCCCGTAGGTTATAGAAAACAAAGAGCAGCCATATCAGACCTCTTTGGACTCCCCTGATGGTGGATGAGCCAAGAGTCAAGGTATGCCTCAATAAAAGTTGGGGTAGAGGGATAAGTACTAGTTAAGTGAGGGCTAGCTCCTATGAGTAGCTTCATCTTGACTTATAGTAGCCAGTAGAGTTATCTCAGGCTCAACCAAGGACTGCAAGATAGTTAGTACCATCAAGTATATAGATGCAGGGATGGAAAGCATTCCCTTGGAGGCACCACTATGAGTACCTTGTGTTTCGGGGACCAAAGTTGTAAATTAACCCAAAGCTCATGGGGGACAGAAAGAGAAACCGTAAAGATCAGTGAATATTTCCTGAAGCTTGAAGTCACACAAGTATTCAACCAAAGTGCATTACCCCTTCCCTGGGAAAAAACCTGAAAGAATGGAATAGCATAACATTTCCTTTAGTAAATAAAGATTCAAGTCTCACAAGGTTTGTTTTTGTCTTTGTTCTGCACAGAGCTTCCCATCTGAAAGCAAATGCATGTGCACTGAGGCATACATACATGATTCATTCTCACACGGTTTTGGCGTGTTGGAAGTGGATGAGGAAAACTCTGTCTGATTCTCAGGGAGAAGATTATTCTGAGTCCCTCAGCTTCAGTAACCCCACAATCTGTCAATATTTTCACAGGCAGACATGTCCAGGCAGGGACCCTTGGGTAGGAAGAATTATCAGAATAGTAGACTAAAAAAGCAGCAGTAGGAGTGATGACAGCAGTGCAAGACAGTGACAGAAGGGCATGATGGCAGTACTGGGACAAGATGATGACATGGGTAAGATTGTATCAATACAGCAAGATGGTAGCTGTAAAGGCAAGATGGTGAGAATAGGAGACGATTGAGACGATGGTGAAAGTTCAAAAGGAGGAAAAAAGTGACAGCAGGGTAAAATGTAGCAGAAGGACAAGCTGGACAAGGGGATTCGTATGACAAGGTTGCCGACCGTAGGGCAAGATGGAGACAGCAGGACAAAATAGTGAGAGCAGAAGAAGATGGAGATAACAGGACAAGGTGGTGAAAGTAAGAGAAGACTGTGAGAGTAGGAGAAGATGAAGATAGCAGGACAAGCAGGTGAAATCAAGAGAAGATGGTGAGAGAAGGAGAAGATGGAGATAGCAGGACAAGATGGTGAGAGTAGGAGAAGATGGTGACATAGTGCAAAATGGGGGCAAAAGTGACAGCATTGTAAAATGTAGCAGAAGGACAAGCTGGACAAGAGGAGTAGTAGGACAAAATGCTGACCATAGGGCAAGAGAGCAGGAGAAGATTGAGGCAGCAAGACAAGATTGATGAGGGTAAGAGAAGATGAGAAAGCAGGAGAAGATGGTGAGAGTAGGAGAAGATGGTGACAGTGCAAAATGGGGGCAAATGTGACAGCATTGTAAAATGTAGCAGAAGGAAAAGAGGAGAAGATGGTGAGAGTAGGAGAAGATGGAGACAACAGGACAAGATGGTGAGAATAGAAGAGGATTGAGACATTATTATTACTGACCATTGCAGAGAAATATTTCAACCATAAAACATAAAGAGCATAGAGACCCAAGTATGGGTCCAGCTCCAGAGGTTAAAGTCTCACTGCAGTAGGAAAAGATGGTGACCATAGGGCAAGATGGTATTTGTAGGACATGACAGTAGGATAGGAGGGCAAGATCAGAGAATTAGGCAATTAAGATTGTCAGTAGAACAAGATGGCAGAAATGGGGCAGTGTTGCCCTACCTGCTGCCCTTTATAGGTTGCTGCTTTCACATCACCCACTGGCTGAGGGCTCATAGGCTGGACAACTAAACTTCCCTGGCTGTAGTTGTTATTGATAAAGCAAAATGCCTCTGGTGCGTCTGTCACACACCCACTCAAACTGCCATCTCTCCTCAGTGCTCTTTGTTTTGCACTGTTTGTTGAAGCTGGAATGGGGCCGAATCCAATTATCCTGCAGGCCAGATGATTCTCCTGCTCACGCCTAAGAATACGCTCCCCAAACCAGAGGGACATGGCTGACAGTCTGAGAAATACCCGTTATCTTTACCTACTGTTTAATATAAGCGACAGCCGTCGGCTTTTATGGATCTGAGCTCGGTTTATGCAGATTAAAGGGAACATAAACTTTAAATCTGCTCTAAGTGCTCTACAGAGGACCATTGTAGCTCAACCAATTGTTGTTTCCCAAACAGAATTGTTTTTCAATGCAACTACTGGGAGATAATTAAACATGCACCCAGTCTCCTCCAATGACAATCCTCCTTAGTATTTGGGTGCAGTTCCCGGGTCTTCCCTTGCTCCTACCTACCTGCACCCCCCTACTAACACCCAGACCCCACCCATATTAAACTACCCACTATGTACCCAATACCCCTATTTGCATTGTGGGTACACTCTTAGAAGGACTTAGATGTCACAACCCCTAGAAGGCGTTAGAGTCAACCTGCTGCCCTTGGCTCCCATTAAACTAAGCCCAAGGCATGCTGGGATATAAGCACTGAATTACAGGCTCTTCATTTATTAAATAAGGTCATTTTTTGGATAAATGTACTTCTTAGAGTCTCAAATTGCTAATTATATAAGTGGCATGTTCCCAACTGGGAAGGAATGGAATGTTCCTGGGACACTGGATACCTTCCCCTATACATTAGAAGCTCTCCGGTGTCAATACCAATATCTATAATTGATCTTAGTTCTGGCTAATGAAGAGATCTGCATTTTTTTAGATGCCAAGTTTCTGTAAAGACTCCCAAGAGTCAGCTCTGACCGTTATCTCCAATAGAGGGCGCAGAGCACTCACAGATTGACAAGAGAGACACACATTCATATAGTATAAATGCAAAGCTGATTCATAGCCTGAATACTTTTATTTGAGTTTAGTAGTTTAGTAGTTTAGAGTTATATTTCAACAACAGCTGGCAAGCTGTTATAAGGGATAATGTACCCCCTACTGTAAATGATAAGGCCATTAGAAGTCACTGAGGGGTTGTTCTGTGACCATATAAAGGCACAAGGCTGCAGGCTGAGTTATACAGGGAACTCTGAGTATCACTCATGTATTATAAGGGATAATGTACCCCCTACTGTAAATGATAAGGATATTAGAAGTCACTGAGGGGTTGTTCTGTGACCATATAAAGGCACAAGGCTGCAGGCTGAGTTATACAGGGAACTCTGAGTATCACTCATGTATTATAAGGGATAGTGTACCCCCTACTGTAAATGATAAGGATATTAGAAGTCACTGAGGGGTTGTTCTGTGACCATATAAAGGCACAAGGCTGCAGGCTGAGTTATACAGGGAACTCTGAGTATCTACTGTAAATGATAAGGATATTAGAAGTCACTGAGGGGTTGTTCTGTGACCATATAAAGGCACAAGGCTGCAGGCTGAGTTATACAGGGAACTCTGAGTATCACTCATGTATTATAAGGGATAATGTACCCCCTACTGTAAATGATAAGGATATTAGAAGTCACTGAGGGGTTGTTCTGTGACCATATAAAGACACAAGGCTGCAGGCTGAGTTATACAGGGAACTCTGAGTATCACTCATGTATTATAAGGGATAATGTACCCCCTACTGTAAATGATAAGGATATTAGAAGTCACTGAGGGGTTGTTCTGTGACCATATAAAGGCACAAGGCTGCAGGCTGAGTTATACAGGGAGTATCACTCATGTATTATAAGGAATAATGTGCTGACCACTGTATGCTTATATAGAATATTCATGTTTTCATCCTAGAGACATTCCCACAGAAAAGCACTGGATGGCTGGTTATATCCAATCACATGAATAAATAACGCTGCCACACGCAGTATTTGCACTAAGAACATAAAACACTTTCCATTTATCACACAGCGCATAGTACATATAATATTAATGGTACAGTGACAGTCCTTATCCAGCTATTTATATTTCAGTGCCGGAGGCATACGGAGGGGGAGGTACAAGCTGGGAGGGAGTAACATTGAGCCTTTCAGTATAGATCTTTATTTCTGTCCATAGAAGCTTTTCTATTATGTGGGTAAACCCATTAACTGATGGTGCTGGGAATAAAACTCCGGGGCTGTCAGCTGATAATGGGGGATACACGGGGGGCTGAACTTGACGGACACTTGTATTTTTTTCAAGCATGAATTTACTATGTAACTATGTGACGAGGCAGCAAAGGAGACTTTTTAATAGCATCAGTCGCTGATATAAAACTAGGGCATTGAAACTATAGTACTACAACTCCCAGCATCCCCTAACAGCTGTAATTTAACAAGATCAGCGTACAATAGTTCAATACTTAAGGCAGAAGAATGCAGATTATGGAAGCACTGGGGTTTAATATTAATCAAGACCCCAATGCCCTGTTAGCAGGATATTGCCACTCAGCGCTCCTGTTGCTATTACGGAGCACGTGGCTCAGATAAGTGGATCTCAGTGTAGCATTGGGTCCAGATGGTGAGAGTCTCTGGGCAGGTACATACCTGTGATTTGTATGTTACAACTGCTCACTTACAAAATCCAGAGCAATTATGATTGTTCTGGGTGGGTTTCCCCTCATGCATGAGGGTAGCAACTACAGTAGTGCATGTTTCTGGACTTGAGTGCTAGGTTCTCATGTGAGCACTTAAATCCTATTTTTATATATTTTATATATTGCACATAAAATGAAGAGTATGTAGGAGGCCTGAGACAGGAGAGTGTCCTCAGTGGTCAAGTCTTCTCTGTTGGGAATAGCCTTTCAGGGTGAGGGTTAGGGTTAGGGTTAGGGTTAGTGTTATAGTGATGAGGGAGGATGATTGACATGACATGTCAGAGGGCTGACAGCAAATGGGGGTAGCAAAGCACATCGATGTGTACAGAAAAGAGAAAGGGCTATCCAGCACAATCCATAGAACCAATAATATGTTAAAAAATAAGTCTATATCCAGAGGTTATCCTTTTTTACCAATATATATTGAAATTGCTCATTAATTAGGACCTTGTGGGGCCTCCTATACCCTTGAGCCCCTCCTGCAGCCACAGGGTCTGCTTCCTCTGTTGCCCCTGATCTTAGACCTGACATTGTGAACAGAACATGTAGCATAAGGTAATTATCAGAAGAAGCCCTAATATGTACACGGTATTGACAATTGTACTCCAGGTTGTACCCTGCTTTCCCTCAATCACCAGTCCAAAAGCAGAACCTAAATGTGGCCCCAGGGAAATGCCAGAAGGCCTTAGCTGGAGCATCCACAGATTCAACTAAAAATATTAGGGATGCATCGAAACCACTTTTTGGGATTCGGGAAATCCCCGAATCCTTCATCAAAAATTGGGCCAAATACAGAATCATGCACATGCAAATTAGGTAAAGGAAATACATTTTTACTTCCTTGTTTTTGTGACAAAAAGTGATGCGATTTCCCTTTCTGCTCCTAATTTGCATATGCATATGCAAATTAGGATGTGTATGCTGTTTGGCCACGCCTGAGAATTCGCCCCGGATCTGAATCCTGCTGTAAAAGGTCAAATCCCTAAAAAATATCTTATACTGACTGCACTGAATTTAGCATAAATAAATTAGCCTACTGCTAGGGTTGCTACTTTTTTTAAACATTCTTACCAGCCAATGGGGGCAGTGACACACCAGGGTGGGATGATGACGGTGAGGGGCAGGTCAATGACATCACTAGACGCCGGACAGAGTCTTTGGGTAGGATGAATGAAGAGTAAGAGACAGGTAAGTTTTTACTGGATGAGGGGCTTAAAGGAAAAGTAAAGCCTGACTAAAGAAGTAGCTAGAAATGTTGTACCAGCCCAAGGCAACCACAGCCCTTTAGCAGTAAAGATCTGTGTCTCCAAAGATGCCCCAGTAGCTCCCCATATTCTTTTCTGCTGATTCACTGCACATGCTCTGTGCTGTCACTTACTGAGCTTAGGACCCACTCACAATATACAGTACACATAGAATAGAAATGTCACAATATAAGCCTGATTAGCAATTAATACAGATAATTACTACATGGCAGCACAGAAACCAGTGCAATTAGCATCAGAATTTAATAATCAGCAAACCTGTAGCATCAGCTTATATTACAGACCAACCTCATTTTCTGCTGGATAATTAGTGACGAGCCCTAAGCTTAGCTTCTCAACAGCCAATCAGAGCCCACTGAGCATGTGAGTGTCACAGACACTTTCCAAGATGGTGACCCCCTGTGACAAGTTTGAAGTCCTGGATCATTGCTGCTATTGACAAGCTGAAACTTTTAGCTGGTGCAATAAGTCCAGTATATAAAATGTCATTGTTAGCCACATTCATTTTTAGGGTTTACTTCTCCTTTAAGGGGGTGGGGCAGGGGATTAAGGGTGTGGGGGCTTAAAGGGTAGATTGGGGCAGGGGTTTAAGGAGGGCGGGCAAGGGGGTATTACCAAATTTACCGGCAACTACACAGTCGGTAAATTTGTAATACCAGCCCTGGCCTTGGCTAGGCCGGTAAAATACTGGCCTGTGGCATCCCTACATACAGCAAAGCCAAAGCTACTGAAAGGATGCAGGGAACTGTAGTTTTACAATGTCCCTAAATTATATAATTCTCCCTTTTGCTTCCACAATTGGGCTTTACAAGATGCTGAGTGATGGAAATACGTTGGCATTTAGCCATGCTGCCGGGCACCTCGCCATATCTGCAGCGCGTTCTGCATCATCTTGTTTCCTTTTGGCCAATCTGTGCCCTTCAAGTTCGGTCAGAAATCGAAAGCAAGCGTTTTAGGGGTGTAACAACAAACAAGGCAGCTGCCAGGAGGCGCATAATTACAAAAGCCCAAGGTCTGGGGTCTTTAATAACATTTCATAGTAGGGACTGGTTATTTCTCTTTATGCTTTTAACCGGGCACTTGGTGGTTAGCCAACGAAAGGCTGACTCAGCCCTCAGCTTCCCCCCTACTGCAACACTGTAGCTTTTAGAAGATTAAACGGCATTGATTCTTAATACATAAATGTTATGTATGCTACTGCACCCCCTGCAACCTGCAAATCACGCTTCTGTTTGAATTGTCTTGGATTTGTCTAAAATTCACTCATTTCTAACATTAGACAGGAATATATATTCATATTCCTGTTCATCTTCCAGTCTCTTATTCATTACTGCCATGTTGCTAGGGTAAATTGGACCCTAGCAACTAGATAGATCCAGAAATTTCCAACTACAGAGCTGCTGAATAAAAATCGAAACCAATCGAAAACCACAAAAAAAAAAAAAGACTGACTGCAAATCGTCTCTGTTCTGCCTCCTGCTATCAGTTAAATTTAAGGAGAACTACCCATTATACATTAACAAGGTGGATATTTAAAGGGCATGTAAAGGCAAACAAATAAAATCCCATCTCCAATTTACTTTAATTAAAAAATCTGTACTGTTTTTATAAGAATGTATGTATTTCACTGTATGCAGTGAAATTCTCCCTTCATTTACTGCTGTGGATAGGAATTGTCAGACAGTCCCTAACTGCTCTGCAGGGAAACAATCATACTTATGAACAGCAGGGGGAGCCCCCACCTTACTTCCCAGCCATGCAGAACTCAAGCAGCTTTGTTTGTTTCCCTGTAGAGCAGTCAGGGACTGTGTAGAGATTTGTATTGGATTTTATTTTTGCCTTAACATCCCCTTTACTGTTTCCAACTCCAGCTGCAGGGACAAAGACCATGGAGCAGATTTAAACAGATAAACTGGGATTCTATTTGGAGGATTATTTTGCTGCAGCCACTGGTTCTGCAGAGTTGGAGAAAGTTTGTATTAAAGGGGTTGTTCACCTTCAATGTCCAAATCTTATTAAACCACTAAAAATGCTCTCATTGTGTTAGAAAACCCATTTGACAAGGTCATTGTAAAAGCTAGTTTATATACCATTTAAATCTGTCCTTCTTCTGTCTCTCTGATCAGTTTTCTGAAGGATGGGAGTGGCCTGTTTTACACCTGCACTTCCTATTTGATTACATCATCACTCTCAGGCTTTGCCCTTACTTGGTTCTTATTGGACATTGATACTGCCCTCCCCTTGTAATTCATTGGTTGCTTGTGTACTTGTAAGCAGTCACATAAATTCAAAGGCCATTGGTTAATTTCTACCTTGCATTGGCTGCTATTTTATGTGCATTACTTGTGTGTCTCACATAGGTAAAAAAGAGCAGCATATCCCAAATCTAACACATTTTTACTATGCAAATAATCATATACATTAATGGACATGTAAACTCTATAAACCAGGGGTCCCACGACCAGTGGGGGTGGGGTCGGCAGCAAATTTGTAGTGCCGGCGTCCAATTTTGGTGTGCCTGCATCCAATTCGCCGCGCCTCTTTTTTGCGCACTGGGCTCGGCGGCCCAGTGTGGGAGTGTCCGTGGCCCGGCGGTTGGGGACCCCTGCTATAAACCCTTACCATGTCTTTATATTGGTCACATATTTCCCACACAAAATTCATCATTGTCTCTGTATTTTTAACCCTCCGTTATCCGCACTGTAGTGTTTTCTTGAATACAAGATCTGCTTCAACCAGGCGGCCATTTTCTATCAGCTACATCATCATTTATATTTGTATATCCAGCCACGACTGATGTCCTTGCTCAGAAGTTGTTTGTAATGTAACTTTATTAGCAAGTATGTGTAATCCTACTCACTCCTACATGTAATCCCACTCATACATGTAATCCCACACATACATATGCATAATCCCACACATACATATGCATAATCCCACACATACATATGCATGATCCCACTCCCACATATGCATAATCCCAGTCATACATATAATCCCACTCACGCATATGCATAATCCCACTCATACATGTAATCCTACACACACATATGCATAATCCTACTCACGCATATACATAATCCCACTCATACATGTAACCCCAATTAGGGATGCACCGAATCCACTTTTTTGGAATCGGCCGAACCCCCGAATCCTTTGTGAAAGATTCGTCCGAATACTGAACCGAATCCGAACCCTAATTTGCATATACAAATTAGGGATGGGAAGGGAAAACAGTTTTTACTTACTTGTTTTCTGACAAAAGTCACGTGATTTCCCTCCCCGTCCCTAATTTGCTTATGCAAATTAGGATTCGGATTCGGTTCGGCCAGGCAGAAGGATTCGGCTGAATCCGAATCCTGCTGAAAAAGGCCGAATCCTGGCCGAATCCCGAACCGAATCCTGGATTTGGTGCATCCCTAACCCCAATCACATGCATAATCCCACTCACTCATATGCTTAATCCCACTCATACATGTAAACCCACACATACATATGCATAATCCCACTCATACATGTAATCCGACTCACACATATGCATAATCCCACTCACATGCATAATCCCACTCACTCATATGCTTAATCTCACTCATACATGTAATCCCACTACTAAATTTAACCCCACTCACTCATACATGCAAATCTGGTCAATAATGTTCCTGGTACGTTCTTGGCAGATAGAGCCCTTGTCTGCCAGCATATACAGTGCTAAAATACAGGGCTCAATTGAGAACTTCAAATGCAGGTAGTACGGCATTCTTTGGGGGAAGCAGGTCTTTGCACTTTGCTTTGGTGTGCAGAGATTTGCTGCAATTTTTAGTGCAGAGAAGGATGCAAATGCAAAACACAGAAGTGATCTACCATGTTTTTTGCATGCACAGTACATAATGCTCCTGCAATGTATCTACTGCAAATGCACCAGACTAGAACAGTGGAAGAAGAATGAAAATGGTGGTGTAGTAGCTATCATTACTAGGGATGCACCGAATCCAGGATTTGGTTCGGGATTCGGCCTTTTTCAGCAGGATTCGGCCGAATCCTTCTGCCTGGCCGAACCGAATCCGAACCCTAATTTGCATATGCAAATTAGGGACAGGGAGGGAAATCACGTGACTTTTTGTCAGAAAACAAGGAAGTAAAAAATGTTTTCCCTTCGGATTCGGTTCAGTATTCGGCCCAATCTTTCACATAGGATTCGGGGGTTCGGCCGAATCCAAAAAAGTGGATTCGGTGCATCCCTAATCATTACACAGTATCCTTGGGCTATAGTGTACAAGGCCAGTATATGTAATGGGTGAAGTACACGTTAACACATTTTGTCCTGTCACAGGGTAATCAAAACAGCAGGTGGATCAGATGCATGTGGATGTGCTTATTTGGGTTTTTCAGTCTGATTTACTGATTTAAGACACTTTTCTCCTTGCCTGCAGGCTATACATAGCAGGTTGGAGGTTATAGCTGAACAACTTGACGATCTTTAGATAATTAAATCCAGTGCGTTCAGCCAGTGGAGCACAGGAAGAAACACGCACAACTCTTTAAAATGGCCCCCGTAGTGACTAGGGATGCACCGAATCCAGGATTCGGCCTTTTTCAGCAGGATTCAGATTCGACCGAATCCTTCTGCCAGGCCGAACCAAATTTGCATATGCAAATTGCGTGACTTTTTGTCACAAAACAAGGAAGTAAAAAATTTTTCCCCTTTCCGCCCTTACTTTGCATATGCAAACTAGGATTCGGTATTCGGCCGAATCTTTCACGAAGGATTCGGCTGAATCCAAAATGGTGGATTTGGTGCATCCCTAGTAGTGACACAGGCCCATGTAAGCGCCAAACACAGAATGTTGCATTCCACCTGCATTACATGCGTCTGTGTCCGTATGGGAAAGAAAATGCAGCCTGTGGCATCTTGATGAAACACTCAAACCTGCACATCAAATGCAGAAAATAATACCCTTGTGTATGAGCCCTAGGAGTGAATTTTCTCTAATTACACAATCTGATAAGTCATACTTTTGGTTTGCTATATAGTATAGTATAGCCCAAACGCACAGAGATGTGTTGCCTGTGGTAAATCTATCCTGTCACTGGTGACAAGTCTGCCAAAAATGCTTCCACTTGCCTAAAATCCATTATGCAGCAATCCAAATGAATCCCAGTAACATTGCCTTCTTTTCCTCATATTAAACTGGATCACCGCTATGATTTTTTGGCAAGGAGAAAGCATTTTCATGAGATTTCTTGCCCATAGTAAACATTAACTACAGGTATGCATAATCCAGAAACCCATTATCCAGAAAGATCTGAATCACAGAAAGACTGTCTCCCACAGACTCCATTCTATCCAAATGTAATAAAACAGTAGCTTGTACTTGGGTTTATTTAATGTTTACTTCATTTAAGGTAGAAAGATCCAAATTCTGAATCTGCTATCTGAAACCCCCAGGTCCTGAGCACTCTGGATAAAAGGTCCCATACCTGTACCACATCAAATCTCCACATGTGCCAGTACTCTGAGAATTCTGCTTTTGGTCGATATGTAATATGTAATAGTACCCTACTTTTCAAAACCATAAAAAAATTCCTGTAGCTGGTATTGTGTGTCGTTTGTGTATAAATGAAATTAAACAGCAATTTTATTAAAAGGAAAACATGTATCACAGGCTATGGGGACTGATTCTCTGGTACAAGCAAAGGTAGTTCCCAAGGGACAAACATTGATGCACACGGGTCATTATCTGTCTACACAAAATTCACTATTGTCCAACAGGCAGTTCTTCTGCCATTACCTTTTAATACTATTACCGCATATACTCGAGTATAAGCCGAGTCTTTCAGCTCCCAAAATATGCTGAAAAACTCTACCTCGGCTTATACTCGGTAGCCGGCGCCTAAGAATATTGGCCGGCGCCTTAGAATAGTAGCCGGCGCCTAAGAATATTCGCCAGCGCCTTAGAATAGTAGCCAGCGCCTAAGAATATTCGTCGGCGCCTTAGAATAGTAGCCGGCGCCTAAGAATATTCGCCGGCGCCTTCGAATAGTAGCCGGCGCCTAAGAATAGTTATCCAAAAACGAGATTGAAACTTACCAGAAGCTGCTGCATTTCTCACCCTCGGCTTATACTCGAGTCAATAAGCTTTCCCAGTTTTTGGAGGTAAAATTAGGTACCTCGGCTTATACTCGGGATGGCTTATACTCGAGTATATACGGTACTTTATATCCTCATATTTGCACAATTATCAGAAATCCCTTACTGTGTGTGGAAAGTGAAAAATACCACTGCAAAGTCCGTTCCAATTCTCTAATGAAACAAATATATCTATATTTTCCTTCACTGACACAGGTACACAGGAGTTGAAGGTTAATAAATCCCAGGTCTGTCGGGTGTAATGATTATAGAGTAATTCATAAAAGAAATCCTCTTACTTCAGCAAATACTGCTAAAATGTAATGTATGTGACACAGGCAGAGTTGTGTGTTGGAAAGTTAAAGTGCAGAGTCATTGAGTGTAGAATACAGACACAATAAGAACACTCTGCCAAGGTGATGTGCTTGTATTGCTCATTTATTGGTACATTTACCGTATATACTCGAGTATAAGCCGTCCCGAGTATAAGCCGAGGTACCTAATTTTACCTCCAAAAACTGGGAAAGCTTATTGACTCGAGTATAAGCCGAGGGTGAGAAATGCAGCAGCTTCTGGTAAGTTTCAATCTCGTTTTTGGATGACTATTCTGAGGCGCCGGCTACTATTCTAAGCGCCGGCGAATATTCTTAGGCGCCGGCTACTATTCTAAGGCGCCAGCGAATATTCTTAGGCGCCGGCTACTATTCTAAGGCGTTGGCGAATATTCTTAGGCGCCGGCTACTATTCTAAGGCACCGGTGAATATCTTAGGCGCCGGCGACCATTTTTGCGCTTGACCCGAGTATAAGCCGAGTTTTTCAGCATATTTTGGGGGCTGAAAAACTCGGCTTATACTCGAGTATATACGGTACATGATATGAAAGACACACTTCATAAACAAGATGAAGACACCCTCTCAACACTTATTCCCCTCTAGAAAATGGAGTCTGTCCACTTACAATTTACCCCCCAAACAGTGAGAAATGTCAGCTGAGCCCTGCCTGAAAGTGACTGAGCTCTCCCTCCACATGAGAGTAATCACCAGCCCTCCCCAAATACTAACATGACATTTTCTCCTCACAAACCCCATTTTAACAGTCACCCCCCCCCACACACACACACACATATAAGACAGAGTTCTCCCTCCTCACATGTCCCCACAAGTGACAGACCTTCCTCCCAGCACTGACTTTACCTTCCCTCACACACAGACACTCCATGAACCTCCATGTGGATCAGTCACAGATCACTTATCCCTTCACACAGCAGCTCCCTCCTTTTACCCCACACAAGCCTGGGCACCTGCACACTTCTCTTCTCCCCTGTGAATATGACACCCTGTCCTCCCAACACACACACAGAACTAAACATTCACCTCCTTCAAGTCAGCCCCTTCACATAAGAAACTTCTCTGTGCAGATATACTGCCACACCAAGGGGCAAATTCACTAAGATTCGAAGTTGCGCCAGGCGCAACTTCGCCGCACTTTGCCGCACTTCGCCAGGCGTAGTTTCGCCAGCGCTCCGCAAATTGACTAAAATCCGAAGTTGCGCACAGGGGTAGCGTAAGTTTGCGAAGTTGCGCTAGCGTTGATTCGCCAAGCGAAGCAAAGTTTCGCTAGCAATGGTTCATTTGCATACGGCGCCAAATTCAGATTTCAATGGAGGAACACGTATCAGCACTACAAATGCCTAGAAAACCTTCAAAACATCAAATAAAAATGTTATTTTGCCCTACACATGTGCCCACTGTCTAGGTAAGTTGCCATGAGTCAGGAAATGTAGGGGGGAAGGAGGGGAGCCCCAAAAAATTTTTCAATCTTTTTCAGCCTATCACCCATCATGTAGAAAACACGCCAGCGTTTTTTGGGACTTAGAAAAATTTTGAACTTTTTTTGAAGCAATCCCTATCTACTCTATTGCGCTTCGCCTGGTCTGAGGTGGCGAAGGAAGTCTAGCGTAAAAGGTAGCATTCAGTACACTGCGCAAGTTAGTGAATTTACGTAGTTACGTCCATAGGGAAAATTCGCCTGGCGAAAGGGTGCGAAGTAACACTAGCAAATTTACGCCAGCGTTCGTTAGTGAATTTGCGAAGTACCAAAAATGGCAAACGCTAGCGAATTGACGCTAGCGTTCGTTGCTTCGGCGCTTAGTGAATTTGCCCCCAAGTCTCACCAAAAGACTTCTCCTCTCCTCACACGCTGGCCCAGCCCCTCCCTACAGAGCAGTGTGTATGCAAATGAACCACACTGACTAGGGATGAGAAGCAGACTGACAGGAGAATCAGCCAATCACAGTTAAGCTTCAGAAACTGCTGCATGTGTGCACTTCCTGCTTCTGCCAGGAGTGTGTATGATGTAAAATAAGCAAGTACAACAGTCACTGTAGCGTTTTTGGGGGTCGGCGACCCCCCAACAGGGGGCCCATGATGAAAGGACCCCATCTGCAAAGGGATCCATCTGAGGTGAATATCTCATCAACTGCACATTTTTTGTTAAACATTTATATGGCAAAGCTTGTTATTTTTACATGAACTGTTACATTTTTGAAAGTTATATGAAGGTGAACAACCCCTTTAAACAATACAAAAACTATAAAATCCACATTAGATTACATGACAACACAGGACCCAGTGCAGTCTGTATATTCTGATTATTAATCAGTCTTGCTGTATCAGCTTCTGGCAGATATTATTTGACTTGTGCTGTTTTGATCATTTATGACGATCCCTAAGCAGCCCAGACCACACTGAGCATGTGCACAGTCTTGGTCTTGCAAAGATGTATAACAAAGTTACAAGATGGTGACCCCCTGTGGCCAACTTTGAAAGCATAAATCATTTGTTTGATTAGGCTTGTGGTGCAGTAAGTTCATGTTTATGTTTAGTATACAAAATACAGCATTTTTAGCCTTATTCTATTTTACACTTTACTTCCCATTTAAGTATATCAATGGTTAACGGACTGCACCATCTGTGAATGGGTTTCTTGCTGGATAGAAATGGTTCAGCTCATCTGTTGTAGTGATTCATCTGACTCAGTAGGGTTGTGGAATAATATAACCTAACAGTCCTTGTATAATTCAATTTACCATACTGCAAAGTTACATTCTACTGCACTACAACTCCCAGCATTTTTGCTACAGGGAAGGAAGGGGCCATGGCTCCCTACAAATAATAGAGCATTATTATTTAAAGGGGAGGTTCACCTTTAAGTTAACTTTTAGTATGTTATAGAATGGCTATTTATAAGCAACTTTTCAATTGGTATTTTTTTTTTTTTTAGAGTTTTTTAATGATGTGCCTTCTTCTTCTGACTCTTCCTAGCTTTCAAATGGGGGTCACTGACCCCATCTAAAAAAAATCAGGCTCTCTCCTATTTATATACCAGTCTCTTATTCAAATCAATGCATGGTTGTTACCAGATGGCTGACATGACAAACTGGAGAGCTGCTGTAAAGCTAAATAACTCAAAATTGCCCATTTTTGCACTTTGCACCCTTGATAAATGACCCTACCATATGTCTTATACCTGTAGAATTATTATAAATATTATAAATATTTGGGGTATAAAGTGATTCTATTTGAGATCCAGATTGACCAATGAATCCCCGCCTGGCTTTGCACTAAAACCAATGGTTAGAATTGCTCTCAGCTCCCTGTCTTTCTGACGAGACATCTCTGCTCCCTCTCTAACAACTGCCACTGAGAAATCATTGCTTGGGCAGCCCCTCACTGCTGCTGCCAGTTCCAGGGATGACAGTGCAATAAATGTCATTTGCTCCTGTCTAAAATGGGAATTTATTGCTTCTGCTTCACGTCTGAGGCACGGGGATCAGAATCTGAGCAGTGGAGACAATGGGCTCAGGGAAAGGGCACGTGGAGATTCGGGGAGATTCAGTCAACCGGAATGGAAGTCTCTGGTGCCATTATTCTTAGTCTGTGAGATTGTGGAGATAAAAATGAGGCTTCTGCTCCTTTTATCTCTCTTTAGGGCAGAAACACGTGTGGACATTCAGGGAGGTTAGTCAACCGCCCACAAATTGCCTCTTCTTCGGCCATTATCTCCCCGAACTGCCTTCCCGCCAGCTAGAATCTAAATCGCCAGTGGGATGGCACTCGGAGCAATCGGTTTTCCAAAGTTGCCTCACGAAGAAACTTCGGGCGGCTTCAGAAAACAAAGTGCCATCCCGCTGGCGATTTAGATTCTACCCGGCGGAAAGGAAGTTCGGAGAGATGAGTCGCCTGAAGAAGAGGCGATTTGTCGCCAGGTGACTAATCTTCCTGAATGTCCACATGTGTTTCTGCCCTAAAGAGAGATAAAAGGAGCAGAGGCCTCATTTTTATCTCCACAATCTCACAGACTAAGAGTAATGGCACCAGAGACTTCCATTACAATGCCCTGGAAAAGCACCCACACTACTACAGTGTAAGTCTCTGGGAGGCTGACTGTAGCACCATACCTCCCAACATTTTGGAACTAAAAAGAGGGACAAAAAATTTTTTCCCGCATGTAGCGCATCACATTTTTGACCACACCCCTTTCTGTGGCCACACCCCCTAATTACCATGTTCGTTTTACAAAATTTGGCAGGTTATGAAAGTTTGAAAATATTTCTCCTTATCTAAACTGTTTTTGTGTCTCAAA
The DNA here is from genome assembly GCA_038501925.1 of Xenopus petersii. NCBI lineage: Eukaryota > Metazoa > Chordata > Amphibia > Anura > Pipidae > Xenopus > Xenopus petersii. The sequence goes on along the minus strand of CM076676.1, from coordinate 5,974,000 downwards.
ATTGTTACAAAGTATTTTATTTGCACCTGTTAGCTGTTCTGGGCTCTCTGCTAAAAGCCAATTAAGTGAGAAACTTTGTTTCTTTTTCTGGCTGTTCAGTGCATAGAAAAGAGGGACTTTCCAGTACAAATGTGGGACTGCGGGTTGAGCTATCAAAAGAGGGACTGTCCCTCCGAAAAAGGGACAGTTGGGAGGTATGTAGCACTGCATCTATGGGGTACCCAAAATAGCCCTATGTGCCTTTATCCTAAAATTCAAAGGGGGTCAGACATTAGAAAAATCCAGGACTGAGCAGGAAAAGAGGGCACAAATAACCCCTTTAAAGGGTAGATCCCCTTTATGTTCATTTTTGTATGTTATATGTCCTCCTCTTCTTCATGTTTTGACCCCCCAAAAACTAAAAACTATATCTCCTCAAGGCTGCATTGTTATTGTTCCTTTTTATTCCTTATCTTACTGTTCATCCCTCTCCTATTCATCTTCCAGTCTCTCATTCACACCACCTGGCTGCCTGGTTGCTAGGGTAAACTGGACCCTAGCAACCAGGTCTTTGATTTAAAGATGAACTAGACCTATAATGCATTATAAATTAGGAATAAAATAAGAATCAAGAATAGCCATTGGGGTAAATATTTTATTGCATTATCCCCTTGCATTTGGTGCCACTGCTTGCCAAGGGGGTAGTTGTTTTTTTAAAGTCCAAATAAATCAAATCAAATTAAAATAGAGTTTTTTTAAAAAATGTTCTAGGCTGTGGTGTCTCCCCCTGCCCCATCCCTACCCAGCATCCCTCAGCGTCTCCCACCCGCCACTTTGCACAATGGCCGCCTATAATTAGGTGGGTAATCTTCTTGTGGCAAGTCAAAGGTTATGTGCTGCAGAATGTCAGGGGGAGATTGTAGTGCCGAGAGCTGTAATTAAACACATGGGGGGAGCAGATCCATTTTCAGCCGACAGTCTGTGATTAGAGTTAATTGTTTGCTGCAAATCGGAGGGTGAGTGTTACACAAGTTATTTTAGAACAGCCTTCACCTAAACCACAGAAGCTCATTTCTAGTATCCATAATAGGTAAATATCAATTTGACTGCAGCAACTTGTGGGACTGATCAGAATGCCCCCACCCAACCCCAATAACTTCCCATGTGCATAGTTCCAGACAGGGTCTTCTAGGGCCACCAGAGAACTGACACCCTAAGCCCACCCTCGCAGCTACTAGAAATGGGCAGTGCCAATAGTATAGGCTTATATATACACAGTATAGGCCCATAGAGGGGAGAACCCCTGGTACTCTAGCAGACCAGTCTGATTATTTACGGTAATGCTTTGTCGATCCAAGAAAGGATTCTCTGCCTAAGCCCAATTCCCAGTCAAGTTCTGTCACTGTCAAGTTCCATTGTATTTCTAATTCTGTGTCATCAGTCAGGCTTACATGTTATCATCAGAATTGTTCTTTAAATATTTATATGGATGCATTTCCTATGGGATGTGACACACACAAAATATTGTGAAATTCCTCTAGTCATTATATTCATTTGAGATATTCATTTCCACCGACAAAATGGCAGGCTGACATATGGCACTGCCGACCTGAATGTGCACTTATGTTCCCAGACTCTCATTAATGCACCCGCATAGAAATGGCATAGGCACCTTTAGGAGGTCAAAATCGGGACAGCAGTTACAGATTTGGGGAGTGGGAGCTGTAGATAGTAAAATAAAATACAATGGTGAAATAGAGCATGAGGGAAAGAGTATTGAAAAGTATCAACAATATAGCAAGATGTTGACATTAGAGCAAGATGGGACCAGTAGAGCAAGATGGAGACTGTAGGACAAGATGAAGACAGGAGGGCAAGATGGAGATAGTAGGACAAGATGGAAACAGTAGGGCAAGATGGAGATAGTAGGACAAGATGGAAACAGTAGGACAAGATGGAAACAGTAGGACAAGATGGAAACAGTAGGACAAGATGGAAACAGTAGGACAAGATGTAGATAGTAGGGCACGACGGAAACAATAGGACAAGATGAAGACAGTAGGGCAAGATGGAAACAGTAGGTCAAGATGAAGATAGTAGGGCAAGACGGAAACAATAGGACAAGATGAAGACAGTAGGGCAAGATGGAAACAGTAGGACAAGATGGAGATAGTAGACCAAGATGGGGCCAGTAAGGCAAGATGGAGACAGACGGGCAAGATGGGACCAGTAAGGCAAGACGGAGACTGAAATGCAAGGCAGAGACTGAAGGGCAAGATAGTTACATAGTTAAATAGTTACATTAAATGGGGTTGAAAAAAGACAAAGTCCATCAAGTCCAACCCCTCCAAATGAAAACCCAGCATCCATACACACACCCCTCCCTACTTTCACACAAATGATATATACCCATACCTATACAAACTACAGAGTTTAGTATCACAATAGCCTTTGATATTATGTCTGTCCAAAAAATCCTCCAAGCCATTCTTATAGTCATTAACTGAATCAGCATCACAACATCACCCGGCAGTGCATTCCACAACCTCACTGTCCTGACTGTGAAGAACCCCCTACGTTGCTTCAAATGAAAGTTCTTTTCTTCTAGTCTGAAGGGGAGGCCTCTGGTACGGTGATCCACTTTATGGGTAAATAGGTCCCCTGCTATTTGTCTATAATGTCCTCTAATGTACTTGTAAAGTGTAATCATGTCCCCTCACAAGCGCCTTTTTTCCAGAGAAAACAACCCCAACCTTTTCAGTCTCCCCTCATAATTTAACTCTTCCCTCCCTCTAACCAATTTAGTTGCACTTAGTCTCTTTCCAGCTCATTTATATCCCTCTTAAGGACTGGAGTCCAAAACTGCCCCCATACTCCAGATGAGGCCTCACCAGGGACCTATAAAGAGGCAGAATTATGTTTCATCCCTTGAGTTAATGCCCTTTTTTATACAAGACAGAACTTTATTTGCTTTAGTAGCCACAGAATGACACTGCCCAGAATTAGACAACGTGTTATCTACAAAGACCCCAAGATCCTTCTCATTTAAGGAAACTCCCAACACACTGCCATTCAGTGTATAACTTGCATTTATATTATTTTTGCCAAAGTGCATAACATTTATTTATCAACATTGAACCTCATTTTCCAGTTTTCTGCCCAGTTTTCCAGTTTAGACAAATCACTCTGCAAAGTGGCAGCATCCTGCAGGGAACCTATAGTTCTGCACAATTTAGTATCATCTGCAAAAATAGAAACAGTACTTTCAATGGCCACCTCCAGGTCATTAATAAACAAGTTGAAAAGCAAGGGACCTAGTACAGAGCCCTGTGTACTCCACTAACATCACTGGTCCAATTAGAAAATGTTCCATTTACCACCACTCTTTGTAGTCTATCTTTTAGCCAGTTCTCTATCCAGGTACAAATACTATGTTCCAGGCCAACATTCCTTAATTTAACCAGTAACCTTTTGTGTGGCACTGTATCAAATGCTTTAGCAAAGTCTAAGTAAATAACATCCACTGCCATCCCAGAATCAAGGTCCCTGCTCACCTTCTCATAAAAAGAAATTAAGTTAGTCTGGCAAGATCTATTACGCATAAAACCATTCTGGAATACACTCATAGTATATGAAGGGCTCTTGGCGTTGCAGTTGTACGCAGTTACATTGGTAAGCAAGGCGGTGAAGGGATTAAGTCAACACCCTTTTGGTCAGTGAATGGAGCCAAAATAATGTCTGATCAGGAGGAGCATTAGAAATAAGCAAGTTGATCAAACCACATACATATGTGAATGTATCTCAATAGATCATATGTTATTGATGTCTCTAGATTGCAAATAACTACAGAAACTTTGAGTAGAGTCTGAAACATGGGATAATGATAACCTGTATCAAATACTTGCTCAAGGGCAGGAACATCTAACCTGCAGCTCCCAGCATCCTCCAACCACCTGATTCCCCCACCCCAAAATATATACATCAGTAAAGTGCCAGTACATGTAGTTACATAAGAACCTACTAAATATTACATTGTGTGCGTCAGTATAAATGTCTCACTGGATGACAAACGGGTTCAGACCCAGCTTGGTGCTGCACGAATGTGTCATTAATTTAATGTACAAAATGCAGAGAAGTCTCACACTGCCGCTTAGATTCTGATACAACCATGGGAACTACCACTGAGAGCATTCCAATATATCCTATAAATTATATAAGGCCAAGGAGTGCACTATATCAAACAGAAATTGCTCAACTGTAAATGTAATGATCTATAAACCCTATTATTCCTAGGAGACATATCTCATATAACTCATATTATACTGCATGAGCTTCAGTTCAGATTCAGTGCCAAATACTGAATTATACCTATGCTGCTATAGTTTTATGGGATCTCTCTGGACAGACTATGAGCAAACTTAGGGGCTGTTCCTGCTGAATTGTGCTTAGTACAGGGGAATACCTATGCTGCCATAGTTTTATGGGATCTCTCTGTACAGAGTATGAGCAAACTTAGGGGCTGTTCCTGCTGAATTGTGCTTAGTACAGGGGAATACCTATGCTGCCATAGTTTTATGGGATCTCTCTGTACAGACTATGAGCAAACTTAGGGGACTGTTCCTGCTGAATTGTGCTTAGTACAGGGGAATACCTATGCTGCCATAGTTTTATGGGATCTCTCTGTACAGAGTATGAGCAAACTTAGGGGCTGTTCCTGCTGAATTGTGCTTAGTACAGGGGAATACCTATGATGCCATAGTTTTATGGGATCTCTCTGGACAGACTATGAGCAAACTTAGGGGACTGTTCCTGCTGAATTGTGCTTAGTACAGGGAATACCTATGCTGTCATAGTTTTATGGGATCTCTCTGTACAGACTATGAGCAAACTTAGGGGACTGTTCCTGCTGAATTGTGCTTAGTACAGGGAATACCTATGATGCCATAGTTTTATGGGATCTCTCTGGACAGACTATGAGCAAACTTAGGGGACTGTTCCTGCTGAATTGTGCTTAGTACAGGGGAATACCTATGATGCCATAGTTTTATGGGATCTCTCTGTACAGACTATGAGCAAACTTAGGGGACTGTTCCTGCTGAATTGTGCTTAGTACAAGGGAATACCTATGCTGCCATAGTTTTATGGGATCTCTCTGTACATTTACCCCTCTTCTTTGTAGAATGATTACACCCTGGTTATTGCTAATGCTGTGTATTTTTTCAGCTACCCCCCAGTAATTGAAAATCCTGTATCCCACTAAGTAGCATAAATACCAGGGGAGAAGAGCCGAAGATGGGGCACAGGGGAACTGGGGAACCTGAGTATTCAGTGGAAAGAGTGGTTTGCAGATTGGGATCAAGACAGTCCAACATTTATTTATTTTTGCTGGGGGGCATTGCCCATTCCTCTGACCCCGAGAGGTTATAATAGAATAGCAAGTGGAGCCAGCGATGGTTTCATAGGAGCGAGGCAGTAAAACCAAGAAGCATATAAATATGCGCTCACTTCTCTAGCTGCAGCGCTGATGCATAGAAACCCAGCGGAGAGTAGTCTGTCTTATGTAATTACTTCTTCTCAAGGCCCAACTCCATATCCATAAATCTCTCCTTTCTGTCCATCTCTATCTGGAGCCTCCTCCCATCCCAATACAACCGCTGACCTTTTTCAATTAAACACAATAACAAAGACTCCTCCAGTACAATGAGGCCAAGGCTCTGTCACTTATTTGCTGTTATTCCTTTTCTTGCTGTGAATCAAAAAAAATGTATAAATGTGCCAGCTTTGAACTAGGAACCTCCTGTTACCCACTGAAAGCAGCCAATAGGTTTCTGCTGAAATGGATTCTTTCCCCCCAAGGCAAGTCCACAGCCATAACTGCTCCCAATACCACCCCCCCCATCTCACTGCCCACCTTCTCTACCTGCTTGATTATCACTGCTTAGGCACATGTTGCCTTTGTTAGGTCTGATCCTGCTTGTCCCTTTCCTGCTTCTTTCTGTCCTGCTTCTCCACCTGCTCCATCCCATTACAGTCTGTCCTGCTTCTCCACCTGCTCCATCCCACTCCAGTCTGTCCTGCTTCTCCACCTGCTCCATCCCACTCCAGTCTGTCCTGCTTCTCCACCTGCTCCATCCCACTCCAGTCTGTCCTGCTTCTCCACCTGCTCCATCCCACTCCAGTCTGTCCTGCTTCTCCACCTGCTCCATCCCACTCCAGTCTGTCCTGCTTCTCCACCTGCTCCATCCCACTCCAGTCTGTCCTGCTTCTCCACCTGCTCCATCCCACTCCAGTCTGTCCTGCTTCTCCACCTGCTCATCCCACTCCAGTCTGTCCTGCTCTTCATCTGCTCCATCCCATTCCAGTCTATCCAGTTTCTACACGTTCCATCCCACTCCAGTCTGTCCTGCTCTCCATCTGCTCCATCCCACTCCAGTCTGCCCTGCTTCTCCACCTGCTCATCCCACTCCAGTCTGTCCTGCTTCTCCACCTGCTCCATCCTGCTCCAGTCTGTCCTGCTTCTCCACCTGCTCCATCCCATTACAGTCTGTCCTGCTTCTCCACCTGCTCCATCCCATTACAGTCTGTCCTGATTCTCCACCTGCTCATCCCACTCCAGTCTGTCCTGCTCTTCATCTGCTCCATCCCGCTCCAGTCTACCCTGCTTCTTCACCAGTTCCATCCCGCTCCAGTCTGTCCTACTCTCCATCTGCTCCATCCCACTCCAGTCTGCCCTGCTCCTCCACCTGCTCATCCCATTACAGTCTGTCCTGCTTCTCCAACTGCTCATCCCATTACAGTCTGTCCTGCTTCTCCACCTGCTCATCCCACTCCAGTCTGTCCTGCTCTTCATCTGCTCCATCCCGCTCCAGTCTGTCCTGCTTCTCCAACTGCTCATCCCATTACAGTCTGTCCTGCTTCTCCACCTGCTCATCCCATTACAGTCTGCCCTGCTTCTCCACCTGCTCATCCCACTCCAGTCTGTCCTGCTCTTCATCTGCTCCATCCCACTCCAGTCTGTCCTGCTTCTCCACCTGCTCATCCCACTCCAGTCTGTCCTGCTCTTCATCTGCTCCATCCCGCTCCAGTCTGTCCTGCTTCTCCACCTGCTCCATCCCATTACAGTCTGTCCTGCTTCTCCACCTGCTCCATCCCATTACAGTCTGTCCTGCTTATCCACCTGCTCATCCCACTCCAGTCTGTCCTGCTCTTCATCTGCTCCATCCCACTCCAGTCTGTCCTGCTTCTCCACCTGCTCATCCCATTACAGTCTGTCCTGCTTCTCCAACTGCTCATCCCACTCCAGTCTGTCCTGCTCTTCATCTGCTCCATCCCGCTCCAGTCTGTCCTGCTTCTTCACCTGCTCCATCCCATTACAGTCTGTCCTGCTTCTCCACCTGCTCCATCCCATTACAGTCTGTCCTGCTTCTCCACCTGCTCATCCCACTCCAGTCTGTCCTGCTCTTCATCTGCTCCATCCCACTCCAGTCTGTCCTGCTTCTCCACCTGCTCCATCCCATTACAGTCTGTCCTGCTTCTCCACCTGCTCCATCCCATTACAGTCTGTCCTGCTTCTCCACCTGCTCATCCCACTCCAGTCTGTCCTGCTCTTCATCTGCTCCATCCCACTCCAGTCTGTCCTGCTTCTCCACCTGCTCCATCCCATTACAGTCTGTCCTGCTTCTCCACCTGCTCCATCCCATTACAGTCTGTCCTGCTTCTCCACCTGCTCATCCCACTCCAGTCTGTCCTGCTCTTCATCTGCTCCATCCCACTCCAGTCTGTCCTGCTTCTCCACCTGCTCATCCCATTACAGTCTGTCCTGCTTCTCCAACTGCTCATCCCACTCCAGTCTGTCCTGCTCTTCATCTGCTCCATCCTGCTCCAGTCTACCCTGCTTCTTCACCAGTTCCATCCCACTCCAGTCTGTCCTGCTTCTCCACCTGCTCCATCCCGCTCCAGTCTGTCCTGCTTCTCCTCTTGCTCTATCCCACTCTTGTTCCTGATCTTCAGCCTCACCCCTTTTCTAGTCCCTCATTGGTCCCAGAGACTAAACACCCTGAAATTCCTCTTCACTGCGGGTAGTGACACTATTGCTTTTTAAGTGGTTGAGTCGAGGCGATTCCCACTACCTGCAATGAAGAGAAAATATTGGGTCTGTTGTTGCTCCAAAAGTCACGTGTAACTGTCGTTGCAATTGAACCCCTATCTGTCAGTCTGTTTATATTCTCTATTCAGCTGAGACAATGTAGCAGAATGTAATAATGTAGCACTCCCAATAACAGATCTGGAAGGAACTGACTTTGGCTACATTGTTTTAAGAGGACAGAAATAATTAACTGTAAAAAAAAAAAAAACAGATCAAAAGTGTAATTTATATTAGGAAGTTGCTTGGAATTACATTTTCATTTGGGTGGAGTTCCCCTTTAAGTTTCAGTTTGAGAGCCTTAGAGGGGGGGGGGCAAATCTCTGTGTTCTGAAGATGTCGCTGATCAGCGTGACTCAAGCTGGCAATTTGATTCGACAGTTAACAATGAAATCTTTTTATAGAAGGTGCTAATGGAACAGCTGCCAAGTCCCAAAATGTCTCACGGATGCAGAAGAGAAGGAGAAAACAAGACAATTACCTTTAAAAAAAGCAATAAGCAAGTTACTGGGAATTCAGATCCTTCCAGATTCCATTTCAATTGCCTCTTATTGGCCCCAGTGAGGTGCAGGCTATGCCTTCTATTGGCTGAAATCACCTCTATCCATTCAATAGGCCGGATTAGCAATGAAGCTGCTCTGCAAAAACAGGTTCATTATACCTGGAAGTCCCAATAGCAGAGTGAAAATGAATAAATGTGCATGTGTTACGCTTCCCTGCAGATGAATTAGCGCATGGCCTGTGTTTACATACTATATGTTATTTTCAACCTCAGAACAGAATAGATTACATTACAATTTTCAGCCTCAGGCCTGGAAGGCCCTTAATCCAGTCTTGCATATTATAATGGTGCAGCTGTCACTCATAATAATACAGACTGGCAGCTCATTCTTTGACATATAAGATTATTGCTAAGGGCTTGGGGGTTGGGGGGAGTTGCACCACGTCCTCTACCCTCTGCTCCCCAATCACCCCACTCTATACATTCCCTCTGGCTTCCCAGACAATAGAAAGGCCACTGGGACCCCAAGTTATATTATAACACCAGAACATCTCAGATTTTAAAGGGCCAGAACCACGTCTTAAAACATGGTAAAATCTGTAGAACATTACAACATTCTCACAGGCCAACCAGACATTTTCAACCTCCAAAGGACTGGAAGGACAAAGCCAATTCGATTCACGATCCAAATTTTAACAGTGATGAGATCTTAAAGGGAAACTACACCCCAAACAGATTCTTTATGCCTTATGGTCATCGTGAGAGACTTCCCGATTCGTTTCAGTGACTTTATCATGGTCTGTTTATACATATTCTCTGCACTGCTGGTCCTGACTCCTGAAACAGCTGGCTGGTGAACAGAGCTGACTTTTGCTACATTGTTTCAAGTGTCAAAACTTGAAAGCAATAGACAAATAGTGTTTTCAGCTGGTTGGAGATGCCCTCTGTCGTGCCCTCGGATGCCGGTGCGTCACCCTTCCCCTCTCAAACCCATTCGGAGTATATATGGGTGCCCTTCCAGCAGCTCAGCAGATTTAGAATGATCATGTCACGATGCATTAAACTCCTAGTCTTCTTCACTTACGCAGCTCTCGCTTGATAGTCCACATCTTCCCTCTCGCTTGACCTTTTCTCTCTAATTTAATCCTGTTATCTCCCCTTTCCACGGAATATTCTCCCTTCATCTCTCATTCTCTTATTCCTTTAATCTCTTCTTCCCTATAACCAGGGTTGGACTGGGCTGGCGGGAAACCGGGAAAAAACCCGGTGGGCCCACCGTCAACCCAGACCTGCACCCCCACTCTCGCATGAGCATTTGGAGGTCGGGAGGGGGCCCTCGAGGACTGCCATGAGGGCCCCCAAGGCTCCAGTCCAACCCTGCCTATAACTGCCTTCTTCCTCCTCTCTATGCAAAGTCTCCTTCTTATTTCCCTTTTCTTAATAAATCAGGCTTAACTTGTCCTTTGCTGATTAACCCTTTACCCCCTGCCCAGGTTACAGCAAAACAATCCTGAAACACAGATAAGTTGTTTATTGAGAGGGAGCAAACGACGGGTGTATAAATAGACTGGCACAACACACACAGATCACAGCTGGCATTAAAACAGACAAATAACCCTCAGAGGGAGATTTCTAGCGCCCCCTGGAAGGTAGGGAAGCAGCGCTATAGTGCAGCAGGGGTTAAGCTTCATGGGTAAATATACCCAACTGATATATGATATAGTGATAAAAGAAGTAGGGACAGGCTCAGATTCGAGATTAGTTGCCCGGTGATTTTTTTGGGGGGGACTAATCTCCCTGAACTGCCTCCCGCCAGCTACAATCTAAATCGCCTGAAGGATGGCAACCTGTTTTCCGAAGTTCCCCGAAGTTTCGCCTTGAGGCAACTTTGGAAAACGAAGCCCACTAATTGCCATCCCGCCGGCGATTTAAATTCTAGCCGGTGGGAGGCAGTTCGGGGAGATCAGTAGCCCAATGACAAATATCTGCGTCTTAGGGGCGACTAATCTCCCCAAACTGCCTCCCGCCAGCTAGAATATAAAATGCCGGCAGGGTGGCACTCACATCTCATCTTTTTCCGAAGTCGCCCGAAGTTTCACTCATGAGGCAACTTTGGAAAACGAAGTGCATCAATTGCCATCTCGCCGGTGATTTACATTGTAGCTGTAGGAAGGCAGTTTGGGGAGATTAGTCACCCTGAAGAAGAGGAGATTTGTCACTGGGCAACTAATCTCCCCGATTCTGAGCGTGTCTGGGGCAAACAGGCAGATTCGGGGAGATCGCCTCTTCTTCAGGGCGACAATCTCACCGAACTGCCTTCCTTCTGCTAAAACGAAAAATCTGCCGCGAGTGCCATTGCGCTGGCGTTTTCTCATTATAGCAGGCGGAAGGCAGGGGGAAGGCAGTTTTGGGGAGATTGTCGCCTTGAAAAAGAGGCGCCAGGCGATTAAATCTCCCTGAATCTGCCCGTGTGCCCCTGCCCTTAGACACAATCTGTCCCGTATTTACCATGCCTTTATCTATTATTTATCTTTATCTATTTACAGAAGCATTGAGGGATAATGTGGTTACAGTGGAGGCTCAGGTTACACACACAGTAGTGCTGGTGCTCTGCTTCAGCTGCGTTGCCTTATCTCTCCCCCTGTCACAGCTAAATCAAACAGGTAGTCGCAGGCAGCAGTGCAGAGAACTATTCCTGTGTATATAATCTCCTCTCATCTATATCCCTGATTTATATTCCTTGGTTAAGATCAGTGGTGTAATAATTGGGGGGGGCTCAAAAGAAAAGTGGGCCCAGTAAGGTCCTGTACTGACTTTATGCCTTTGCCCCGGACTGCTCTGTAGAAACAATCTGCTGCATGATGAACGAGAAATCTGCAGGGGAGCATAATGCATCTACATTTACACATTAACATGGGCACCCACAGCACTGGGATTTCCAAGTCTCTCCCCCATGTATGTTAGAGCTGATACACCTTCCCTCCTTTACCCTCCTCCTCAAGCCTCCCAGAAATCCTACTCCTTCCCTCTCACACCTCCCACCTTCTGATTATAAACTGTCAGCTCACCGTCAGCTCTTCCCTGGCACCGCTCTGCCCCTTGTCACACTGGGCCTGGCATCTCTGCAGATCCTTTATATCAGGATCATCAGCATTAACTTGTCACTGCCTTTTAGGCTGCACTCACACACACACGGCAGCTCAGGGGGGGACTGGTTTTCAATGAAAATCAATAAGTGAGGCTTTTTCCGACACCTGCCCCCCCCACTCTCTTTTACCTAAATTATATCTCCCCCCCCCGTCAGTGCAGATCCTGAAGCAGTAAGTGTCATTATGTTAATTGTGTCCATAAGCTTCATGGTTGGTGGAGTTGTATGTCCTTATTTATATTCTTTTATATTCTATACCAATGTGTACTCTGTGCTGTTTGCTTTAACTTAAGAGTAATAGCACAGGGAGTAATATCAATAGAACAGTAATAGTACAGAAAGTAATAGTACAGAGGGTAATAGCACAGAGAGTGATAGTATATAGAGAAATAGTACAGAGAGTAATAATACAGAGTGCAACAGAACATAGAGTAATAGCACAGAGATCAATAGCACAGAGAGTAATAATATAGAGAGTCATAATACAGAGTCATAGTACAGAGTAGAGATGTCGCGAACTGTTCGCCGGCGAACTTGTTCGCGGCGAACATCGGGTGTTCGCGCTCGCCGGAAGTTCGCGAACGTCGCGCGACGTTCGCCATTTTGGGTTCGCCATTGTTGGCGCTTTTTTTTGCCCTCTCACCCCAGACCAGCAGGTACATGGCAGCCAATCAGGAAGCTCTCCCCTGGACCACTCCCCTTCCCTATAAAAACCGAAGCCCTGCAGCTTTTTTTCACTCTGCCTGTGTGTGCTGAAGAGATAGTGTAGGGAGAGAGCTGCTGCCTGTTAGTGATTTCAGGGACAGTTGAAAGTTTGCTGGCTAGTAATCGTTTTGATACTGCTCTGTTATTGGAGGGACAGAAGTCTGCAGGGGTTTGAGGGACATTTAAGCTTAGGTAGCTTTGCTGGCTAGTAATCTACCTTCTACTGCAGTGCTCTGTATGTAGCTGCAGTGGGCAGCTGTCCTGCTTCTGATCTCATCTGCTGACTGCTGCAATAGCAATAGTCCTTGTAAGGACTGCTTTTATTTATTTTTTTGTTGTTTTACTACTACTACTACTACTACTACTACTACTATAAGAGCCCAGTGCTATTAGTCTAGCAGTGTTGGGGAGTGGGACTGGTGTGCTAATCTGCTGCTCCTAGTAGTTCAGCAGCACCAACTTTAATTTTTTTTTATTTAACTTTTTTTTATTTTACTACCGCTGTAGTAGTGTATAAGTTGACCTTTTAGGCATTATTTGCCCTGTAGGCATTTTTTGCCCAGTGTGTTATTCAACCAACTGCCATCTAGCTGTGTGCCCGTGTTCACATTCTGTCTAAATATCCATAATATTACCGTCTCCAGAAAAAACACCGGAGTGACTTTTTTCAAGCAGCCATAATAAATTTTACGTAATCCGTATCCATCGCTGTAGTAGTGTATAAGTTGACCTTTTAGGCATTATTTGCCCTGTAGGCATTTTTTGCCCAGTGTGTTATTCAACCAACTGCTATCTAGCTGTGTGCCCGTGTTCACATTCTGTCTAAATATCCATAATATTACCGTCTCCAGAAAAAACACCGGAGTGACTTTTTTCAAGCAGCCATAATAAATTTTACGTAATCCGTATCCATCGCTGTAGTAGTGTATAAGTTGACCTTTTAGGCATTATTTGCCCTGTAGGCATTTTTTGCCCAGTGTGTTATTCAACCAACTGCTATCTAGCTGTGTGCCCGTGTTCACATTCTGTCTAAATATCCATAATATTACCGTCTCCAGAAAAAACACCGGAGTGACTTTTTTCAAGCAGCCATAATAAATTTTACGTAATCCGTATCCATCGCTGTAGTAGTGTATAAGTTGACCTTTTAGGCATTATTTGCCCTGTAGGCATTTTTTGCCCAGTGTGTTATTCAACCAACTGCTATCTAGCTGTGTGCCCGTGTTCACATTCTGTCTAAATATCCATAATATTACCGTCTCCAGAAAAAACACCGGAGTGACTTTTTTCAAGCAGCCATAATAAATTTTACGTAATCCGTATCCATCGCTGTAGTAGTGTATAAGTTGACCTTTTAGGCATTATTTGCCCTGTAGGCATTTTTTGCCCAGTGTGTTATTCAACCAACTGCTATCTAGCTGTGTGACCGTGTTCACATTCTGTCTAAATATCCATAATATTACCGTCTCCAGAAAAAACACCGGAGTGACTTTTTTTCAAGCAGCATTCTTATATTTTACGTAATCCGTATCCACCGCTGTGTATACGTTGACCTTGTAGGCATTATTTGCCCTGTAGGCATTTTTTGCCCAGTGTGTTATTCAACCAACTGCTATCTAGCTGTGTGACCGTGTTCTCATTCTGTCTAAATATCCATAATATTACCGTCTCCAGAAAAAACACCGGAGTGACTTTTTTTCAAGCAGCATTCTTATATTTTACGTAATCCGTATCCACCGCTGTGTATACGTTGACCTTGTAGGCATTATTTGCCCTGTAGGCATTTTTTGCCCAGTGTGTTATTCAACCAACTGCTATCTAGCTGTGTGACCGTGTTCTCATTCTGTCTAAATATCCATAATATTACCGTCTCCAGAAAAAACACCGGAGTGACTTTTTTTCAAGCAGCATTCTTATATTTTACGTAATCCGTATCCACCGCTGTGTATACGTTGACCTTGTAGGCATTATTTGCCCTGTAGGCATTTTTTGCCCAGTGTGTTATTCAACCAACTGCTATCTAGCTGTGTGACCGTGTTCTCATTCTGTCTAAATATCCATAATATTACCGTCTCCAGAAAAAACACCGGAGTGACTTTTTTTCAAGCAGCATTCTTATATTTTACGTAATCCGTATCCACCGCTGTGTATACGTTGACCTTGTAGGCATTATTTGCACAGTGTTTTCTTCAAACCGCCATCTAGCTGTGTGAGCTTGTTCACATTTTGTCTAAATATTGATAATATTATCGTCTCTAGAAAAACCACTTGAGTTACTTTTTTTCAAGCAGCATTCATATATTTTACGTAATCCGTATCCACCGCTGTAGTAGTGTATACGTTGATCTTGTAGGCATTATTTGCACACTGTTTTCTTCAAACTGCCATCTAGCTGTGTGTATTATCGTTTCCAGAAAAACCAACTGATTTTTTGTTGTTGTTGTTTTTTTAAAAATAATGCCAGGCAAAGGCAGGCCGCCACGCAGAGGCCGTGCTAGGGGCCGTGCTGCTATGCAATCCTGTGGCCCTAGCAAATTGCCCAGTTTTAAAAAGCCAATGACCCTGAACTCCCAAAATGCTGAAGAGGTAGTTGACTGGCTTACACAGCACACCCCATCCTCTACCGTTTCTAACTTTACCACAACATCCTCCTCATCCTCCACTGCTATGGCCACCCCACGTAACACTTCCTCCACCACCGGTGCCCCTTCTTCACTGGAGTCAGAGGAGTTATTTTCCCATGAGTTTCTTGAACTGAGTAATGCGCAACCATTATTGGCAGAAGAAGATGAAGGAGATGAGGACGTTACACCAGATTTAATTCTGGCAGAGAACACGACAGAGATGGACATAATGATGAGTGATGAGGAGGAGGAGGAGGTCCCCGCTGCTGCTTCCTTCTGTGATGTGTCAGAAGAAATTGATGCATCTGAGGAGAATGATGATGAGGAGATTGATGTTTTGTGGGTGCCTAGTAGAAGAGAGCAAGAGGAGGGTAGTTCAGATGGAGAGACGGAGAGTCAGAGAGGCAGTAGGAGAATAAGACTTAGAAGAAGCAGGGAGGCCAGCCCGCAGGGATCAGTAGGGCAACAACATGTATCGGCACCTGTGTTCAGCCGGCCAACGCACCCGCCATTGCCGCCAATGCCGCCAACTTCTACTGTTACCGCCAGATCGCACACTTCCAAAAAGTCAGCAGTGTGGGATTTTTTTAATGTGTGTGCCTCTGACAAAAGCATTGTAATTTGCAATGAGTGCAGTCAGAAACTGAGCCTTGGTAAGCCCAACAGCCACATAGGTACAACTTCTATGCGAAGGCACATGAGCGGCAAGCACAAAGCACTTTGGGAGCAACACCTCAAAGGCAACAGGCAAACTAAAAGCCACACTCCTTCTGGTCCAGCATCTTACTGCTCTACCTCTGCTCTCCTTGACCCATCTGAACCACCCTCCACTCCGCCTTCCACCTTGACCACCTGTTCCCATTCCCAGTCATCTGCCACCAGCCAAGTTTCTGTGAAGGCCATGTTTGAGCGTAAGAAGCCAATGTCTGACTGTCACCCCCTTGCCCGGCGTCTGACAGCTGGCTTGTCTGCACTCTTAGCCCGCCAGCTTTTACCATACCAGCTGGTGGACTCTGAGGCCTTCCGCAAATTTGTAGCAATTGGGACACCGCAGTGGAAGGTACCCAGCCGCAATTTTTTTTCTAAAAAGGGAATACCACACCTGTACCAACATGTGCAGAGCCAAGTTACCGCATCTCTGTCACTTAGTGTTGGGCCAAAGGTCCATATGACTACTGACGCATGGTCCTCCAAGCATGGTCAGGGCAGGTATGTCACCTACACTGCCCACTGGGTGAACTTGGTAATGGCTGGGAATGGGAAGCAGGGAATGGGTAGCTCAACAACAACAACAACAGTGGAGTTGGTGTCACCGCCACGGATTGCACGCGGTTCTGCCACCACCTCTACTCCTCCATCGCTCTCTACCTCGTCTTCTTCCTCTTCTTCTTCTTACTCTGCTGCTGGGTCCTCCTTCTCCTCCTCCACACCTGTGCACCCCCAGCTCCCCCTAGGCTATTCGACGTGCCAGGTACGCCGTTGTCACGCTGTCTTGGGGATGACGTGCCTGGAAAGCAAAAACCATACCGGATCTGTACTCCTGTCATCTCTGCAGTCACAGGCCGATCGGTGGCTGACCCCACACCAACTGCAGATCGGAAAAGTGGTGTGTGACAATGGAAGCAATCTGTTGGCAGCGTTGAGACTGGGAAATTTAACACATGTGCCCTGCATGGCACATGTGTTAAATTTAATAGTCCAACGTTTTGTCTCCAAGTACCCAGGATTCCAGGACGTTCTCACCCAGTCCAGAAAGGTGTCGGCCCATTTCAGACGTTCCTACACAGCCATGGCACGCCTTGCTGACATTCAGCAGCGCTACAACATGCCAGTCAGGCGTTTGATTTCTGACAGCCAGACTCGCTGGAATTCAACGCTCCTTATGTTGGAACGTCTGCTGCAACAACAAAGGGCCGTCAACGAGTACCTTTTTGAACTGGGTGGTAGGACTGGATCTGCAGAGCTGGGGATTTTTTTCCCCCGTTACTGGGTGCTTATGCGCGATGCCTGCAGGCTCATGCGACCTTTTGAAGAGGTGACAAATATGGTCAGTCGCACCGAAGGCACCATCAGCGACCTAATACCCTTCGCTTTCTTCCTGGAGCGTGCCGTGCGACGAGTGACAGATGAGGCTGTAGACCAGCGTGACGAGGAGCTGGAAGCGCACGATTTATGGTCGCAATCACCAGAACGAACCCAGGCACCTGCTGCAACGCAGGGAGAGGTGCCAGAAGTGGAGTCAGAGGAGGAAGGTGGCTTTGTGGAGGAGGAGGAGGAGGACCAACAGGAGCAGGCTTCCCAGGGGGCTAGTGGTGACCTTTTGGGGACCCCTGGTCTTGTACGTGGCTGGGGGGAGGAGACCGTGGATGATGCAGTCCTTGATAATGAGGAAGCGGAGATGGATAGCTCTGCATCCAACCTTGTGAGAATGGGGTCTTTCATGCTGGCATGCCTGTTGAAGGACCCCCGTATCAAGAGGCTTAAGGAGAAGGACCTGTACTGGGTCGCAACGCTACTAGACCCTCGGTACAAGCATAAAGTGGCAGAAATGTTACCAACATACCACAAGTCCGAAAAGATGCGGCATTTACAAACCAGCCTGCAAAACATGTTGTACAATGCTTTTAAGGGTGATGTCACTTCAGGAACTCATCAACATTCCAGGGGCAGAGGTGCCAGTAATCCTGCCACGAGCGCACCTGCAAGGACAAAGCCCTTTGGCCGGTCTGTAACATCAGACATGCAAATGTTTTTCTGTCCAAGGCAGCGCCACAACCCTTCTGGATCCACCCTCAAAGAACGCCTCGACCGGCAGGTAGCGGACTACCTGGCATTAACTGCAGATATAGACACTCTGAGGAGCGATGAACCCCTGGACTACTGGGTGCGCAGGCTTGATCTGTGGCCAGAGCTGTCACAATTTGCCATGAACCTCTTGTCTTGCCCAGCCTCAAGTGTGCTCTCAGAAAGGACCTTCAGTGCAGCAGGAGGGATTGTAACTGAGAAGAGAACTCGCCTAGGTCACAAAAGTGTCGATTACCTGACCTTTATTAAAATGAATGAGGGGTGGATCTCGGAGGGTTACTGCACGCCGGAAGACTTGTTCTGACTTCTATGCAGCTGTCCTTCTCTTCAAGCCTCATGACTCCACACACAGCTGTCCTTTAGCGTCCTCCTCCCTCCGCCACCGTTACAAACTAGGGTGCAAACCCTACTGGTTTAATTTTTTCTGGCCTCTGTGCTTCAGTGGCTGCGTCCAAAAAAACGGGGCAAACAATGTCTACAAGGTCAACGTATGGCGAAAAATTACTATTTTCAGCATTTATATGGCATATTTTTTCTGGCAACTGTGCTTCAGTGGCTGCGTCCAAAAAAATGCATATTTTCTGCATTTATATGGCATAATTTTTCTGGCCTCTGTGCTTCAGTGGCTGCAACCAAAAAAATGCATATTTTGTCCATTTATATGGCATAATTTTTCTAGCCTCTGTGCTTCAGTGGCTGCAACCAAAAAAATGCATATTTTCTCCATTTATATGGCATAATTTTTCTAGCCTCTGTGCTTCAGTGGCTGCAACCAAAAAAATGCATATTTTCTCCATTTATATGGCATAATTTTTCTGGCCTCTGTGCTTCAGTGGCTGCAACCAAAAAAATTTATATTTTCAGCATTTATATGGCATAATTTTTCTGTCAACTGTGCTTCAGTGGCTGCGACCAAAAAAATGCATATTTTCTGCATTTATATGGCATAATTTTTCTGGCCTCTGTGCTTCAGTGGCTGCAACCAAAAAAATTTATATTTTCAGCATTTATATGGCATAATTTTTCTGGCAACTGTGCTTCAGTGGCTGCGACCAAAAAAATGACTATTTTCAGCATTTATATGGCATATTTTTTCTGGCCTCTGTGCTTCAGTGGCTGCGGCCAAAAAAACTGGGCAAACAATGCCTACAAGGTCAACGACGTTGACCTTGTAGGCATTGTTTGCCCAGTTTTTTTGGCCGCAGCCACTGAAGCACAGAGGCCAGAAAAAATATGCCACATAAATGCTGAAAATAGTCATTTTTTGCCATACGTTGACTCAACGTATATGGCAAAAAATGGCTATTTTCAGCATTTATATGGCATATTTTTTCTGGCAACTGTGCTTCAGTGGCTGCGTCCAAAAAAACTGGGCAAACAATGTCTACAAGGTCAACGTATGGCGAAAAATTACTATTTTAAGCATTTATATGGCATATTTTTTCTGGCAACTGTGCTTCAGTGGCTGCGTCCAAAAAAAACTGGGCAAACAATGTCTACAAGGTCAACGTATGGCGAAAAATGACTATTTTCAGCATTTATATGGCATATTTTTTCTGGCAACTGTGCTTCAGTGGCTGCGTCCAAAAAAACTGGGCAAACAATGCCTACAAGGGCAACGTATGGCAGTTGTTTAAAGAGAACAGTAGATTACTAGCCAGCAAAGCTACCTAAGCTAAAATGTCCCTCAAATCCCTGCAGACTTCTGTCCCTCCAATACAGAGCAGTATCAAGCAGATTACTAGCCAGCAAACTTACTATCATCTGTCCCTGAAATCACTAACAGCTCTCCCCCTACACTATCTCTTCCAAGCACACACAGGCAGATTTTTCAGATACATTTTTGCCCTTGATCCCCCTCTGGCATGCCACTGTCCAGGTCGTTGCACCCTTTAAACAACTTTAAAATCATTTTTCTGGCCAGAAATGTCTTTTTTAGATGTTAAAGTTCGCCTTCCCATTGAAGTCTATGGGGTTCGCGAACCGTTCGCGAACCGCTTGCATTTTTGCGCAAGTTCGCGAATATGTTCGCGAACTTTTTTTCCGACGTTCGCTACATCCCTAGTACAGAGAGTAATAGAACCGAGAGTAAGAGTACAGAGGGTAATAGTACAGAAAGTCATAGTGCAGAGAGTAATAGTACAGAGGGTCAAAGTACAGAGGGTAATAGTACAGAGAGTAATAGTACAGAGAGTAATAGTACAGAAAGTCATAGTACAGAGTAATAGTACAGAGAGTAACAGTACAGAGAGTAATAGTACATAAAGGCATTGTACAGAGAGTAATAGTACAGAGGGTCAAAGTACAAAGGGTAATAGTACAGAGAGTAATAGTACAGAAAGGCATAGTACAAAGTCATAGTACAGAGAGTAATAGTACAGAGAGTAATAGTACAGAGAGTTATAGTACAGAGAGTAATAGTACAGAGGGTCAAAGTACAGAGGGTCAAAGTACAGAGGGTAATAGTACAAAGGGTAATAGTACAGAGAGTAATTGTACAGAAAGGCATAGTACAAAGTCATATTACAGAGAGTAATAGTACATAAAGGCATAGTACAGAGAGTAATAGTACAGAGGGTCAAAGTACAAAGGGTAATAGTACAGAGAGTAATAGTACAGAAAGGCATAGTACAAAGTCATAGTACAGAGAGTAATATTACAGAGAGTAATAGTACAGAGGGTCAAAGTACAGAGGGTAATAGTACAGAGGGTAATAGTACAGAGGGTCAAAGTACAAAGGGTAATAGTACAGAGAGTAATAGTACAGAAAGGCATAGTACAAAGTCATAGTACAGAGAGTAATATTACAGAGAGTAATAGTACAGAGGGTCAAAGTACAGAGGGTAATAGTACAGAGGGTAATAGTACAGAGGGTAATAGTCGGAAGCATAACTAGATATTACTGGGCCTCACTGTAAATTATTTTTCAGGGCCCTAAAATGACTAGAGGGTGACCTGTTTTACCAATATTTATTGAAATTGTATATGAATTAGAGATCATGAGGCCCCTATACCTCCTTGACCCCCCTGCAGCCACATGGCCTGCTTTCTCTGTAGTTACACCCCTGGTAATAGTACAGAGAGTAATAGTACAGATAGGGGGTCATGCGTTGCAATAAATCAGACAGGTGGTTCTGCAAGGCCCTGGTCCCGGGTAAGTCCTGTTGGGCCACTGGGGGAAGGGGTGGCACTGACTTTGGCTAGAGTGCAGTGGGGGTACTGGCCTATAGGTCCACTTCTGAGGGGAGACCCAATGAACCCTGTTTGATATTGGATACAAGCATGGAGGAGCAACTGGACTGATGCACCAAAAAAATATCTGTCTGTCCCTTCCTAATTTCTGCTGATGTACTGCTGTTTCTGACTCTTGAAGCAATGTAGCAGTATCCAGCTGAATAACAGACCTTGCGAAGAAGCATGCTGGAGCAGAGCCGGCTTCTGCTACTTTATTTTTGGAGTCAGAAGCAGCAGTGCAGAAAAGAACAAACAGATGCTGCTTTCAAATTCCACTGCAATTTACAAATGATGATCAACGTGAATTAACCGACGGCGGGAAAAAATTCAACCACTGGTCATGTGACTCACACAGTGCCCCATGGGTAATATTTTGTATACCATATCTTAGGCATATTTATTAGTATTGGACAAAGCTTATCAGTAGTAGACAAAGTAGAAAACACACACACCCACATATATATATATATATGTATATAGTATAACTCATTAATCATGAAATTGTTCCCATTAAACCTTATTAGTCATCAGTTGTTCTGTCTGCACAGATGGTGGCGCTGTCCTGCTGTCGGCTATGAGAAAACAACCTTCCTGCGTAATGGTGAGTACAGGTACTGCAAGCTACAAATCTATAAATAAGTCTGCCCTGAAACAGCAGTGATGTACAGAGGGTTCCACTGAATCTGACCCAGCAGACAACAGGTATGGCATCTATTAACCAGAAACCCATTATCCAGAAAGCTGCAAGTAGACTCAGCAATTTGCTATTTTTTTTATATTAACAAAACCATACCCTGCTATGAAGTGAGCTGCATAAATAAAACAGGCTTATTGGGTGGTGATTCAAATGACTGAAACCCCCATGGGACGGGCAACTAAATCTCGCCCGAATCTCTAGGTGAGCCCTTACCCTCACGAGTAAACTTCGAGCCACTTCGGAAATCGAATTGCTGCGAGTGCATTGGCGCAGGCGTTTTTTTTTTTCATTAAAGCCTGCGGAAGACAAGGGGAAGCAGTTCGGGGAGATTAGTCGCCCCAAAGAAGAGGCGATTAGTCGCCGGGTGACTAAATCTCCCCGAATCTCCAGAGGGCAAATTCACTAAGATGCGAAGTTGCGCCAGGCGCAACTTAGCCGCATTGCGCTGCACTTCGCCAGGCGTAGTTTCGCCAGCGCTCCGCAAATTCACTAAAATCCGAAGTTGCGCACAGGGGTAGTGTAAGGTTGCGAAGTTGCGCTAGCGTTGATTCGCTATGTAAAGCGAAGTTTCGCTAGCGAAGGCTAATTTGCATACGGCGCCAAATTCAAATTTCAATGGAGGAACACGTATCAGCACTACAAATGCCTAGAAAACCTTCAAATCAGCAAAGAAAAATGTTATTTTGCCCTACACATGTGCCCACTGTCTAGGTAAGTTGCCATGAGTCAGGAAATGTAGGGGGGAAGGAGGGGAGCCCCAAAAAAAATTTAGATCTTTTTCAGCCTATCACCCATCATGTAGAAAACACACCAGCGTTTTTTGGGACTTAGAAAAAAATTTTACTTTTTTGGAAACAATCCCTATCTACTCTATTGCGCTTCGCCAGGTCTGAGGTGGCGAAGGAAGTCTAGCGTAAAAGGTAGCGTTCAGTACACTGCGCAAGTTAGTGAATTTGCGTAGTTACATCACTAGCGAAAATTCGCCTGGCGTAAGGATGCGAAGTAACACTAGCGAAACTAGGCCAGCGTTCGTTAGTGAATTTGCGCAGTAGCGAAAATGCCAAACGCTAGCGAATTAACGCTAGCGTTCGGGGCTTCGGCGCTTAGTGAATTTGCGCCCAGGGGTGCCCTTACCCTAAGAAGGACGACACACATAAAAGGATAACATTGAAATAGTGTGATCCCTATTTAACATTATCCTCAGGCTCCATTCTATTCATATGGCCAGTGACTGGAGGTTCCGACTCAGTAGCGCACTGTTGCTTTTATTCAAATCAACCAATAAAAACGAGGCAGTATTATACAATGGAATACCTACAAGTGCACGGGGAGGGCAATAAATCACAACAGAGAAAAAGATTAGCATAAAGGAGAAGGATCTGCAACCTGTGGCCCTTCTGCTGTTGTTGTTGAACTATAACTATACAACAGTTATTACACTGGGTTATTTGTCCTTAATAAAGATCATTTTCAGTTCAAGACGCCCCTGGTCCGTGGTCCTAAAACCAGTCCTATAAATACAAACAGCGGAAGAGTTTCTACATGCAACAGTCTATCCACCTGTACCAGGCTCTGTATAGGGACCGGGCTACCACCTTATAATATCTCACTTGCCCAACAGAACCTGGTTCTGACCATACAGAGCTAATAAGCGAAACATGAATTCCTAATTGACCTTTTCATTATTCTATTGCTTCCCAATAAGCACTAACTGTCAGCTGCAGCAGCAACATCCCCATCCCTCCTGGGTCCCCTGATGCAGAGAGCTGGGCACCATCTATTGGAGGGGGGTTCATTAGAGGAATGGAGGGGCTGCCTAAAAAGAGAGGGGTCTCCCAATATCCATTTCATTCTCTGTTGTGGCCTCTTACCTTGTGTTGCTTCCTGGAAGATCAGATGGCAGTTGCGAATGTCTCTGCAGCCTCATCCAGCCTCCTCTCCCTGCATCACATTCGGCTGCTGTCTCTGCCTCTCCCACCTCACCCTGCCTCCCATTGGCTATTGTTAGGCAACGGCACCTCCCTCACTGATGCTCAGAAACGAGCAAAGGGGAAGATGCATAATTTAGTGAAACAACTGGTTGGTGATGGTGGTGGTTGGGGGGATCAAATGTCATGCAAACAGGCAGTCAGATACCCAGACATGTGTGTGAATTAGAATGAAGGAGTCATTGCTACAGTCACTGATAAATAGATTTTATTACAAAGGATGAATTTGTTTGCCTGGCCTGAGGTCAGGGCATCTGAGGCTTCTTGGGGATAAACAATATAATTCCACCTTCTATCAATATTTCCTCCCTGTAATGAACAGTATTACACCCCTGTATTTGTCTTTTATGGGACCAATAGAATTATAAAGTTCCTGCTTACCGCTGTTCAATTTATTGTCTGGTCTTAAGTCATCCCCAGACATTTATTTTCTGAATTTTTGAATTATCAAGTGTCAATGTAACATTACTGTTAACATATTTGTGCAATTTATATAGGCCCATGAGAAACAAAACTCTGCAGGGTCAGCTTTCTAATGGAGGATGTAACGACCCTGCTATAGTTCCAGGGGTACCCAGGGTACAAATAAGCACTCACCCCAAATCTCCCCCTAACTGACCTTCAGGCTGGGCCTCCTTAGCTCATAACAAGGTTACAGATATATAGAAACATTAGGGTAACAGTCACCCTGCTATAGTTCCAGGGGTACCCAGGGCACAAATAAGCACTCACCCCAAATCTCCCCCTAACTGACCTTCAGGCTGGGCCCCCTTAGCTCATATAAAGGTTACAGATATATAGAAACATTGGGGTAACAGTCACCCTGCTATAGTTCCAGGGGTACCCAGGGTACAAATAAACACTCACCCCAAATCTCCCCCTAACTGGCCTTCAGAATGGGCCCCCTTAGCTCATAACAAGATTAAAGATATATAGAAACATTGGGGTAACAGTCACCCTGCTATAGTTCCAGGGGTACCCAGGGTACAAATAAGCACTCACCCCAAATCTCCTCCTAACTGACCTTCAGACTGGGCCCCCTTAGCTCATAACAAGGTTACAGATATATAGAAACATTGGGGTAACAGTCACCCTGCTATAGTTCCAGGGGTACCCAGGGCACAAATAAGCACTCACCCCAAATCTCCCCCTAACTGACCTTCAGGCTGGGCCCCCTTAGCTCATATAAAGGTTACAGATATAGGGTAACAGTCACCCTGCTATAGTTCCAGGGGTACCCAGGGCACAAATAAGCACTCACCCCAAATCTCCCCCTAACTGACCTTCAGGCTGGGCCCCCTTAGCTCATATAAAGGTTACAGATATATAGAAACATTGGGGTAACAGTCACCCTGCTATAGTTCCAGGGGTACCCAGGGTACAAATAAACACTCACCCCAAATCTCCCCCTAACTGACCTTCAGACTGGGCCCCCTTAGCTCATAACAAGGTTACAGATATATAGAAACATTGGGGTGTCACCCTGCTATAGTTCCAGGGGTACCCAGGGTACAAATAAACACTCATCCCAAATCTCCCCCTAACTGACCTTCAGACTGGGCCCTTTAGCTCATTACAAGGTTACAGATATATAGAAACATTGGGGTAACAGTCACCCTGCTATAGTTCCAGGGGTACCCAGGGCACAAATAAACACTCACCCCAAATATCCCCCTAACTGACCTTCAGACTGGGCCCCCTTAGCTCATAACAAGGTTACAGATATATAGAAACATTGGGGTAACAGTCACCCTGCTATAGTTTCAGGGGTACCCATGGCACAAAGAAGCACTCACCTCAAATCTGTAATAAGGGGCACAATTTGGGCAGGAGAGGAAACATCACAGGTGGGAAACAAAATTAAAGAGTTCTATGGTACAGATGTTGGTGGGATCAGATTGTAAATTAAAAAAGGGGCAACATAAGGGGAAGCCAATGGCCATAAACACAAGGATACACAAGGCAAATGGCAGATGTCCTTGCTTACAAGGTTGAAGTAACTTTCATTAAAGAAGAAATAAACCTTGATTAAACTTTACAGTTCTCCCAAACATATAACCAAACATAAGTGCAAACCCAAAGCTACCAACTACCCCTGTAATTTGGGGGATAATGATCCAGTGCTGGGTTTTCTTATAACTTAATTCATCTTTACTCAAAGGGGTAACGTGTAATAAGGTCTTAGAAATGCCCAGAGTGGATTATTATCTCCCTAATGCCATGGGGTTGCACCAATGAGGAGGTGCAGTTCTGACCCCAGGGGGCTCTTACATAACCTCACAGACTCATTGGCATATTAAAAGTGATGGATATATTATCCTAATTATTGTATATCATTATGTCTCATGGGGAGAGTCCTCTAATAAATTAAGGAGGTCTCTGGATTTGCCTAAATGTTGAACAAAGGAGAATCTTATGAATAACATGAATAGTAGGAAGGGTTAAAACATACTCTCCCTTGATAACGTGTGCTATGTACCCCCTCATTATACACAGCTTGTCCGTTCTTCACTTACGGGTTTCACAAGACAGACTGGGAACAGAGGGAGGGGGTTTCTATGGTAACCATAAAATCTAGTTCCAAATTTCCCAAGTTCTGGCCTTGGTACTTTAACAGTTTGAGAGCTGTGCAAGGAAAAGGTGCTATGAACCATGTAGAGCAATGCACATGAATATTACCCATTGTTCTGTTCAGAGTCCAGTGCTGCCCAAAGGAGCACTCTATAGGCAGAAATCATACTGTGGGATAGCAGGTATAGTAGGGAGAGATGGTGTCTATAGTAACAGTGGGATAATAGTGTCTGGGAAGGGACTGTGACTGTGGGATAGCAGGTATAGTAGGGAGAGATGGTGCCTATAGTAACAGTGGATAATAGTCTCTGGGAAGGGAGTGTGACTGTGGGATAGCAGGTATAGTAGGGAGAGATGGTGCCTATAGTAACAGTGGATAATAGTCTCTGGGAAGGGAGTGTGACTGTGGGATAGCAGGTATAGTAGGGAGAGATGGTGCCTATAGTAACAGTGGGATAATAGTGTCTGGGAAGGGAGTGTGACTGTGGGATAGCAGGTATTGTAGGGAGAGATGGTGCCTATAGTAACAGTGGGATAATAGTGTCTGGGAAGGGAGTGTGACTGTGGGATAGCAGGTATAGTAGGGAGAGATGGTGCCTATAGTAACAGTGGATAATAGTCTCTGGGAAGGGAGTGTGACTGTGGGATAGCAGGTATAGTAGGGAGAGATGGTGTCTATAGTAACAGTGGATAATAGTCTCTGGGAAGGGAGTGTGACTGTGGGATAGCAGGTATAGTAGGGAGAGATGGTGCCTATAGTAACAGTGGATAATAGTCTCTGGGAAGGGAGTGTGACTGTGGGATAGCAGGTATAGTAGGGAGAGATGGTGCCTATAGTAACAGTGGGATAATAGTCTCTGAGAAGGGAGTGTGACTGTGGGATAGCAGGTATAGTAGGGAGAGATGGTGCCTATAGTAACAGTGGATAATAGTCTCTGGGAAGGGAGTGTGACTGTGGGATAGCAGGTACAGTAGGGAGTAGCACCATCTCTCCCTACTATACCTGCTATCCCACAGTCACACTCCCTTCCCAGAGACATACATAGAGGAGGTGAATATAATTGTATGATGAGAGTAGAAGGGGGTTGCACAGTGGATTTTAGCTACAGTTGTGTTTGGGGGGTGGTGTCAGCAATGGGAAAAGATGTGCAGTGATTGGCCAGTTTGAGTGTGGTTACAAACACCAGTAAGAATCTGTCCTGTCTCATCTCATTGGCTACAAGTTGCACCTTCTAATACCCTGTGACTGTCCTGCTGCTGTGATTGGTTATGGGATCATCTTGGCATCAGATATTAAGGTTTATTCCAGTGGCATAATTGTGCACCCTTAGAATGACTCTGTCTGTGACCCCCATCTCTATGTAGCAGTGGGGGTTTGCTCCCCTCTAATTGTGCCAGTGATTTACTCATTAACAAGGTGATCCAGATTATGATCACTATTCGTGTTGCATTTTGTGTATATTCACACATAAGTCAGGGGCTAAAAGCTATACTGGGCCCCTGGGAAATCATACAGACAAACCTTATGGATGAAAGCCCCCCTGCGGGACCCTTACAGTCAGGCTTTTAGTCTTACCCCAATCAACTGCAAATGATCATTAACATGTGTAAATATAGAATTGCACTCGTTACTAAATGCAAATAGGTGAAATTCTCGCAGGCAGGTAAAAAGCAACAGCTGTTCCCCCAAGACTATATGAACCCGGGGGGTCCTTTAAGAGCTCTGGGTTATATGGGTAATATTTTCTGGAACTGCTTCGTCTGTAGTTACACTCATGGGGCTCATACACTGCATTATACATGAGCAATATCAGCTGCAGAGCTTTTCCCTCCAGTCCATGCGCTGCAGGGGGGCCCCCACTTCTCTATAGGAATTTGCCCCCCTTCCTATGATTTACTCCTCACTCTCAGCCCATATTTTATTCCTTTTATCTCGGGGGCCTCAGAGGATGAGCTGAGACACTTCGGGCTCTTGATTTCAGCTCCGAGCAGAGAAATATAAGAAGATTATGTGAATTCTCCAACACGAGAAGCTTTTCTGTGACACCTTCTTGTTCTACTGGATCCCAATATTAGAGATTATTTTCTGTGCTCAGATAATCTGCTTCCCGGGGGCACCAACCATTTGCCCCCCACTTTATTCTCATACAGAGATGTCAGCCCACGCTCGCTCTTCTATAGGCGTTTATCCATTTTTATGTATTAGCGGGAGCTGCCATATTGACAGCAACCATATGGCAGCTCCCTCATGGGTGAATAAATACAAACAAGGATAGGATGTTGAGGCTGGAACAGATTTAATTCAGTTAGTGATAATGTTACAATGTTGCTGCACAATAAATAGTTTCCGTTGCTTTTCATTCTACTTAATATCCATCAGTGTCTCTTCCCTCCGGGGATGTGAGTCAGATCTGCAACACTGCTGTTTAACCTCCTCTCTGCTGGACTGTATTCTGGTGCCTACACTTACTCTAATGAGCATATATGTCTCATAACAAGGTTAGAGATATATAGAAACATTGGGGTAACAGTCACCCTGCTATAGTTCCAGGGGTACCCAGGGTACAAATAAACACTCACCCCAAATCTCCCCCTAACTGACCTTCAGACTGGGCCCCCTTAGCTCATAACAAGGTTACAGATATATAGAAACATTGGGGTAACAGTCACCCTGCTATAGTTCCAGGGGTACCCAGGGCACAAATAAGCACTCACCCCAGATCTCCCCCTAACTGACCTTCAGACTGGGCCCCCTTAGCTCATAACAAGGTTACAGATATATAGAAACATTGGGGTGTCTCCCTGCTTTAGTTCCAGGGGTACCCAGGGTACAAATAAGCACTCATCCCAAATCTCCCCCTAACTGGCCTTCAGACTGGGCCCCCTTAGCTCATAACAAGGTTACAGATATATAGAAACATTGGGGTAACAGTCACCCTGCTACAGTTCCAGGGGTACCCAGGGCACAAATAAACACTCACCCCAAATCTCCCCCTAACTGGCCTTCAGACTGGGCCCCCTTAGCTCATAACAAGGTTACAGATATATAGAAACATTGGGGTAACAGTCACCCTGCTATAGTTCCAGGGGTACCCAGGGTACAAATAAGCACTCACCCCAAATCTCCCCCTAACTGGCCTTTAGACTGGGCCCCCTTAGCTCATAACAAGGTTACAGATATATAGAAACATTGGGGTGTCACCCTGCTATAGTTCCAGGGGTACCCAGGGCACAAATAAGCACTCACCCCAAATCTCCCCCTAACTGGCAGCTGGGATTACATTTTATCAAAGAGGAAAACAATATTTTTGCTGAGTTTTTCCCTGATTTGCACTAGAAAGAAGCAGCGAGTTGGTAAAAATAACACTGCGGGTTTTCTGAAAGTTTCAACAATCTGTTCAGACTTCAGACAACATCCAGTCCTCCAGGATTTTATCCTAAGGTTTCAGCTCAAACTGGGTCAGGAATAAAGGTACAAAGCTAAAAATCTGTACAGACAAATGTAAAGACGTTAACTCTCAAATCATCTTCATCACTTCCTACTTTTCACACAGAGGAAAAGTCTCAGGTAATGTTACAGTTCTATGGAGTTAATTGGGTTATGGTGAAGGTGGGAGCAAGGGACAGAGACAAGGGGAAAGTGTTGGAAGGGTTACTGTCTGCTCTCTCTCATCTCCCTACAGAAATAGGGATTGGTAACACTAGATAGGTACCTAATATATAGAGACAAGAGGAAAGTGTTGGAAGGGTTACTGTCTGCTCTCTCTCATTTCCCTACAGAAATAGGGATTGGTAACACTAGATAGGTACCTAATATATAGAGACAAGAGGAAAGTGTTGGAAGGGTTACTGTCTGCTCTCATTTCCCTACAGAAATAGGGATTGGTAACACTAGATAGGTACCTAATATATAGAGACAAGAGGAAAGTGTTGGAAGGGTTAATGTCTGCTCTCTCTCATTTCCCTACAGAAATAGGGATTGGTAACACTAGATAGGTACCTAATATATAGAGACAAGAGGAAAGTGTTGGAAGGGTTACTGTCTGCTCTCTCTCATTTCCCTACAGAAATAGGGATTGGTAACACTAGATAGGTACCTAATATATAGAGACAAGAGGAAAGTGTTGGAAGGGTTACTGTCTGCTCTCATTTCCCTACAGAAATAGGGATTGGTAACACTAGATAGGTACCTAATATATAGAGACAAGAGGAAAGTGTTGGAAGGGTTACTGTCTGCTCTCTCTCATTTCCCTACAGAAATAGGGATTGGTAACACTAGATAGGTACCTAATATATAGAGACAAGAGGAAAGTGTTGGAAGGGTTACTGTCTGCTCTCTCTCATTTCCCTACAGATATAGGGATTGGTAGCACTAGATAGGTACCTAATATATAGAGATTTTTATTATAACAATACACTTACATTAATTCATCAAAACATAATATATAAGCAAATCCAAAAGCCACACACCCACCCATACACCCTCCTGCCCGCAAAGTCCATCCCTCTGTCCATAGGCAACAGTCCAAAGAAAAACCCTCCAACCCACCAATTCACAAGGCCAAACTTGTAAAATCTTGTTTTTGTCCATATGGCCTTTATATCCCCCCAAAACACAAAAACAATAGCCAGTCCTCGTACTCCAGACTGGGCAATGTTACCACCATCACCCTGAGAAGAAAAGGGGAGCAGTATCAGAGTACTGGAGACAGTATTAATAAAAGTACAACAGTTCCCCCCATACTGCACATAACAAGAGGGCATGTTCATGAAAGAGAAAGGTACAACCCTCGCCATCGCTTTCCATTAGAGTTTGACCTCCTTATATCATTTTCCTTCAGGAAACTCAACTGAGACAGAGTTGCTCTTACAATATTGTCAGGAGTAGCCTTAGCGTAGCCAAAAGTTCTCCTGCACCTCTGCTGCCAGATCTGGTACCATGTGCAGGCAATGATAATGTAGAGGGTCTCATGGTCCAGTAGAATCTCATGGTCCAGTAGATGTTGCCTGGCAGAACCCCCATAAGCTGACTCTGTATAGGTCAAGTTGTTCAGGGTGGAAACTTTAAGATCTGCTGTCAACTGACCATACACATCTCTAGTCACAGGGCAACTGACCAGAAAGTGTTCCCGGGTCTCCTCTTCTCCGCACTCCCAAGGGCAGTTTTTGCTGCCAATACTAAGGTAATTCAAGTTGCCCCAGACATAGAGTTTCCCTTGGAGTGAAAGCCAACAGTTGTCAAAGAACTTAGGGGGGAGTCTCTTGCCATTAAGATAGCGAAGTCTTTCCTGAAGGATGTCACCCACACAGTCCCTCAAAGCGAGAGGAGAAGCAAAATAGTCCCTGATCCCCCTGTGATACAACTGCCTTCGGGAAGATGTGGTCAGTTCACCCACCCTGACATCCCACCTCTTCAGAATCTTCAGATCCCTGTACTATCCGAAATCTCTTCATTCTACCTCCTTGAAACCATGTTCCAACAAAAGGCGATACCCAGTTCCTGACATAGACTTCCGACAGGGCCAAGCTCCCAAAGTTAAACTTAAGGAAAAATTACCCAAAGAAAGCCACTGGGCACAGCATGCCCAAACCACCCTCCTTCTGCTCCTGGTATGTTATCCCCCCTTTTGACTGGATTCAGCCTGTGTCCCCAGAGTAACTGGAAAAAACGTCTGTGGACCCTGGCGTAGAGGGATTCTGGCAATGGATACACGTACACTACAAACAAAAACAGAGGGATCAGGTAGTCCTTGATAAGCTTCACCCTTTCCCTGTAGGCCAGCCTCCATCCCTTCCATCGCTGGACCTTTGCTGTTCCGGCATCCAGTTTCTCATCCCAATTTAGCCTGCAATTGTCTTCCCTCCCAAACTTTATCCCCAGGACCTTTATGTGGGATGGGGCAGTTGAAAATTCAGAGAGCTGAAAGTCGGGCTCACCGTTCAACATCCAAAATGCCTCTGACTTGTCAAGGTTAATCATTGACCCAGAGGCCTCAGAGTAACTTTTGATGGTTTCGTTAAGCAGCCTCCTGTCCTTCCGACTGGATACTACAACTGTCACATCGTCCGCGTAGGCGAGGGATGTCAATGTCTGGCATCTGGGGGCCGATATACCCCTCAAGCCACAACTCTCCAGACAGCGCAGGAATGGGTCTATGGCAAATACATACAAGAGTGGGCTTAAGGGGCAACCCTGTCGCACTCCAGACTCCACATTGAAATCATCTCCCCTCCAACCATTGACAAGTAGGAAGCTTACGGCCCCTTCATACAAAACTGCCAGCCATTGAATAAATTTGCCCGGGTTGCCATACTTTGACAAAGTAGACCACAGGTACTGATGATTCACCTGGTCAAAAGCCTTGGCCTGATCCAAAGAGACAATGTAGCAGCCCTTGCTCTGAGCTTTGCATACTTCTAAGGTCTCCCTGATAGTAAGAAGAGCCCCAAAGATGCTCCGTCCTTTCACCGTGCCGAATTGAATGCCTGACAATAACGTGCCTGAGAACTGAATAAGTCTATCAAAAAATACCCTTGCGAGAATCTTCCTATCGTTATTGAGAAGGGCAATAGGCCTCCAGTTCTCATTATGCTCCAGGTCCTTACCCTTTGAAAGCAGGATAAAAGAAGAAACCCTCATGGAGGGGGCAAGATGCCCTGTCTCTAAAGACCTCCACAAGGACCGGGGCCAACTCATCTTTGAAAGTCTTATAAAACTCGGCTGTTAAGCCATCTGGGCCTGGGGACTTCTTTTTATGAAGGCTGTCAATAGCTGCTCTTACATCAGCCTCTGTGATTTCTGCTTCCAAAAGGGAAAAGTCCAAATTAGATGTATCAGGCTTTGGGGTCGTCTCCAAGAAGTCAGCCATTCCCCATCCGGAAAAGGTCGGCATAGTAAGACCTCACAACACCCCGTCCTATCTTGTGGCCTTTATACCTGGTTGAAATCTCCAGCCAGAAACAATGGAAGGGAAGTGTGGAGGTACTGTCTCATCTCAGACAGCAGTGCACTTCTTTCTTGGCAAGATTGTGGCCCATAGATATTAATAAGGCGCATCTTCCTGCCTCTGGCTGTGATGTCAAGAAGGAGACACTTGCCTACCTGGATTTCCACAAGTCGATGTACAACAACATTCAATTCAGATCTAAACAGCACCCCCACACCACCACATGGCTCAGCTGCTATTGACCAGAATGAGGGCCACTCTGAAGCTGCCCTCTGAAGGTCAGCCCTTGTAGTCAGTCGAGTCTCCTGAAGGAAAAATATGTCTCCATCAGATGATGAGAGACTAGAAAAAGTTAAAAACCTGGCCTTTGGCGAACGGATGCAGCACACATTAGATGTGTAAATTCTAATTGGTTGTGTAGCCATTATGTTGTTTTCTTTTTGGCCTTCTTCCCTTCACTTTCACCATCACATATCCCTTCTCCAAATCTTTTAACTTGGACCCCTGCAGGTATAGGATCCTCATCTCCAAGGTGGACCCGTCTCTTCATCTATTGTCAGGTCTACACTAGGAACAAGCCCAGCCCTATCTGGTTTGTCAGCCAAAGAGGCTGAAATGGGCTCAACCACAGAGATGCCTCCACTACCTTTGGGGGTTATCTCCTGGTCCCTAGTGGCTGACTGCTGTACCTCCATCTGCTCCAGAGAGATCTCACGATCTATTCTCTGAAATTCCTCCCTCTCCATCTTTGACCCCCAAGAGTCATCCTCATCCGAATCATCGCTTTGTAGTTGGGAATAGCGATTGGATGTCTCTGGACTAAAGCACATGGCTCCAGGGGTCTTTTTTTCTTTTCTAGAGCCTGTAACTACTTGCCAGTTTTCTTCACTTGGGGATTGTGATTCTTGCAGAGTACGTTTAAGTTTTCCTTTCTTTTTCTTCTTTTTGTAGGGGGATTCCTCTGACATGGATACAGGAGTCTCACTGATACATTGGGTAGGTTTGGGACTTAAGACGCCCATACATGGGCCAATAAAAGCTGCAGACAGACCGAGTCGGCAGCTTATTGGCCCGTGTATGGGGCCCTCCGACGGGCTTCTCCGATCGATATCTGGCCGAAAGATGTCGATCGGACGGGACTATCCCATTGGATCACAGCCACATCTGTTCGTTGATGTGATCCTGCGATCCCACCACCCGTTACCCATCGTTAGGATCCGATCATTGGGCCCTAGGCCCAGCCCTATCTCTCCGTGTATGGCCACCTTTACTGTACCCGGAGGGTGTGTCTGTGGGTGGGGATCTGGGGAGATTATGGAGCCTATGACGGTTTGTGAGAGGCTGTTTGTGGCACCTGATGGGCATGGCTGTGGTGATGATCTCTGATCTACATCCCTGAGTAGGAGTCTGCCCTCTCTGATGTTGTCCCTTCCTTCCTCTACCATCCTGATCCTCTCCTCTCTCTCTCTGTTGGAGTTGGTTAGGTTTTGTGCCCTCGTGCCTTTGCTGTTGTTCCTCTCTCTGCTGGTTTTCTATCTCATGAACAGCTTCTCAATCAACAGTTGGTCTTCTTCCTGCACTACCTGATTTTCCACTACAAGACTATTCCTATTTTTATTATGAGAGGCCATAGGGCACAAGCGGCACCACACAGGTTACACTTTATGTCCTTACAGAACCTCTTTGTATGGCCGATTTTCCCACAGAGGAACCACTTCCCTACAGCACAGGAACTGGCCAGGTGATAAAGTGACCCACATTTAAAGCACCTTTGGGCCTGGCCAACATAGAAGCAGATGCACTTTTCTTTGCCTATGAAAAATGTGTTGGGCAAATGTTGGGGGACGTTATTAATCACCCTGAGCTTGACCTCAGTTTTCCAGCCTCCCGTCCAGACATCATCTTCAAGTCCACGGGCTAATGGGCAGAGGATTGTGCACTGACGCTTCAGCCACGTGAGCACTAGGGATGTCGCGGACTGTTCGCCGGCGAACTTGTTCGCGCGAACATCGGCTGTTCGCGTCCGCCTCAAGTTCGCGAACGTCGCGCGACGTTCGCCAATAGGCGTTCGCGTCAAAATCGTTCGACCATTCGACCATTCGATCGCTAAAATCGAAGGATTTCCGTTCGAATCGAACGATCGAAGCCATTGGATTGAATGAAATCATTCGATCCAATGGCTTCGATCGTTCGATTCGAACGAAAATCGTTCGATCGAACGATTAAAATCCTTCGATCGTTCGAATTGAACGATTTTCGGATGTTCGAAGTTCGCGAACTGTTCGCAAATTTTGCCGGTGTTCGCGAACGGCGTTCGCGAACACATTATCGGCGGTTCGCTACATCCCTAGTGAGCACATCATCCACAGGGACCCCTTCATTTTTAACAATGTTCTTTATCTCTGGCTTAGATATTGGCATGGCCTCGAAATTCTGCCATTCATCTCCTAAGGACAGAGAGAAGATTGAATCTATTTCTCAAAACCATCTAGATATTTCACTTTTAACTTTTGGCTTTACCAAAAATGAGACTTACTCCAGCACAAGAGATTATTCTCATTATTTTCTTTATTTAAATTCTTCATTTATTTCTTTATTTAGTTCATTCGGGTTCAATGAATCCAATTCACAATGCCATTCTGGCTGTGTTTTAGGGGTCTCAAAAAGCCGCCAAAAAGCATCTAAGCCCAGTGGGATTTTGAAATAGGGATTGGTAGCACCTAATATATAGGGACAGAGAGTAGATGATGTGCTACCGTATGGCCTCTCCTGATTGGCCACAGTCAGCATTAGTGAATGGCGAATTTGTCTTGTTTTGCTTTACTACGAAATTCAGGAATTTCCCACAAAAATCGCATAACAGGTGAAAAATTCACGGAACGTGACTTCTGACGCCAGCGACAATTTGCTGCCGTCAAAATTGAAGGCGGTGACAATTTAGACGTTGTCGACATCTGACGCACGTTAAAGTCAATGGGCGTCCATTTAATTGTCGCTGGCGTTGGAACTGGTGCTGGTGTCCAAAAAAATTTTGATGCTGGTAAATATTCGCCAGCGAATTTTCGCTGCAAATTCACGAATTTATTCAACGGCGGCGAGACGCGGAAATTCACAGTGAATTTGCGCCTGCCCAATAAATCCGCCCGTCACTAGTCAGCAGATCAAGCAGATGATTTTGGTTGGTGGAGCTGATTAATGATAACTAAGTGTTTGGGTAGATAATGAGCTCGGGCAGATGTTTCCATTAGGGATGCACCGAATCCAGGATTCGGTTTGGGATTCGGCCAGGATTCGGCCTTTTTCAGCAGGATTCGGATTCGGCCGAATGCTTCTGCCTGGCTGAAGCGAATCTGAATCCTAATTTGCATATGCAAATTAGGGACGGGGAGGGAAATCACGTGACTTTTTGTCAGAAAACAAGGAAGTAAAAAAATTTTCCCTTCCCACCCCTAATTTGCATATGCAAATTAGGGTTCGGATTCGGTTCGGCATTCGGCCGAATCTTTCACAAAGGATTCGGGGGTTCGGCTGAATCCAAAAAAGTGGATTCGGTGCATCCCTAGTTTCCATACACAGAGAAAAGCAGCACAGGGGGGTCTCTGACCCTCTTATCAAAAGAGCCGAGAGACTGACACCCTTAATAATAGGATTGGGGGGGGCTGGCTTCAGATAACTCTGGGGAAGGAAGAGCCGGTAAATATTTAATAAGAGTATTGTGTGCGACTGAGCTGCGCTGAATGAAATGATTGACAGTGAAAGCCGGGACTAATGGTGCATTTAAAGAGACAGAGCAGATGACTGGGTGGGAAGGGTCTCTGGTGGGCGTGGCTATTTAACAACATATCCCAGCAGGCACAGCGCCCCCTAGATGACATGTTCACATCAATTCAGAGAGCAGAACCGTCCAATCACAGCATGACAGTGCCAGTAAGGACGATCCTCATTGGACAATCCATCTGCATCTGTAATTAAGTTAAAAGTTGGAAATCTAAGGGGTGCAAAAGAGTCCGTTTTAGGGAAGGGAACCGTTTCTGGATAATGAATGAATCCGAGTGCTGATGATTTTAGTGCAGAGCGTGAGACTAATAGAAAGGAAAGTATATTATTATTATACGTGGATAATTTGCATTGCTGTGGTAATTGACTTCATGCAATTAGAGGCCTAGGGTCTGACTGCTGCGCTGAAATGCAAGAGCCGCAATTAATTCCCTGTAATTACACAGAGGCGCTTGGCTGCACATTCCCTGCTTCCCGGCACCTCCCTCCCCGTTCCCTCTCTGATGGCTGATCTCATAATTTATAGGGGAACTTTACCCCCAAAACATCCTGCAGCTCCATGCTGCATTGTTTATATGGGCCCCTGTTCTACAGCCGCATAGATATTATATAATACTGGGTGTCAGGGTGCAAGGAGCTGGGTGCACTTCTTATGCACTGGAGGGAGCTGTGCTCCTATTGGCTACCTTTATCAGCTTCTCCAATAGGATCACAGTGTAGGTGCTTCAGCCTAACCTGCCCTAACTCCCTGCAGCCTTTCATGTCTATGTGCTCCTTGATCGCCCCAGTAGCAACTCTGCTTCTATTTCCGGACAGGCTGAAGCTGCAAGTGACTCTAGAGGAGCAGTGTGGTCACTGAGGGGTTAATGGTAGGACACTCAATTAGATCTTAATCCTTTCTGTGCTGAGGTGGGTAGCTATCATTGCTGGAAGAGCAGTAATGCACCAACTAAATGTCTGGATAGCGATGCCCCTCCAACCAAATAACTCATGCTGCTTATCCTTATCAAACAGTATGAATAAATAAGTTGAGGGGTTGGTTAAGCTCTTAGCAACAAGATAAGTAAAAAAAGACTATAAAAGTCAAAGCATTGGCTCCTCCTAGGCACTATTTCTTACTAAAGCTGGATAATGAAGACACCTCCTGATTGGCTTCCTGTCTTGCCCCTCTGTGATGTCTGTGTGGCACCATCCAGGGCACAGATAGAACAACAGTGCCACCCAGTGGAACACAGAGAGATTGCAGTTTCAGCCAAAAGCAAAGGCAAACCCTCCAACCAATAGAAAGAGCAGAAAAGAGAGAGAATTATAAAACAAGATCCAATTTATTTGCATTTTGTGTATAAATCTAACAAGAATCCCCCCAACACGGCACAACTGAACCCCACCGGGAGTTTTTTGTCTTTGTACTGAGCGTCTGCTGCTGAGCAAGTGACCGGGATAGTGAATTAGACATTTTCTGATTATTTGTAAACATGACAATTAATACTTAACGGTACAAAATTGTGACCCCCCCTTCGCCCCACCACCAACACCAACCCACCTGCCGCTGATCCACCTTCTTATCCCCCCATCCCAGTTGGCTATTGGGTAAAAACTGACCAATCGCTGGCTGAACATCAGGGAACAACTGCAACACTTCAAACCTAGTTGAAAACTATAGCAACCAATAAGGAATCAGCTTTGATCAGTTTAGTGCAATTATAAACATGAAAGCTTACATCTGATTGGTTGCCTTAAGGGTAACTGTCATTTTCAGTAATTTTTCTTCTTTTAAAGGAAACGTAAACAGATTAATACTCATCAACGATTAATACTCATCAACATTTCATTTTATATTATTTGTGGTTTTTGAGTTATTTCGATCTTAATTCGGCAGCTTTGCAGCTTCTACAAACTGGTTGCTAGGGTCCAAATCACCCTAGCAACCCTGCAGTGATTTTAATAAGAGACAGGAATATGAATAGGAGAGGGTCAGAATAGAAGCCAAATAATAAAAAGTAGCAATAACAATACATATGTTGCCCTTACATCCTGATGTCTTAGGGATCAAGTGATCCAGCAGAACTACAATTCCCAGCATGCTCAGCCAGCCAACGTGCTAACCATCTGATGTAGGATGTTGCATTTCAGAAATACTTGGGGGGCGGGGGCTCAGGTCTAGTCCATGCGGCGTGTGTAGGGGAGGTGGGGGGAGCTCCCGATGTTCAGCATTCACATTTTAGCAGGGATTTCGATGGTTCCTTCCAGATACTGACACTGTCTCTGGGTCCCATGGCCGCTAAGGGGTAAATTTATCAAGGGTCGAATTTCGAATTTTTAAAAATCTACTTTTTTTTGCAGGTGAATAATCAATTCAACTCGTACGAATTGAATTAATAGCGCATTCAAATCGTACGAATCTTATTTTCCAATCAATTTTACAAAGTCCATGAAATTGATTCCAAATGGGTTCCAAGACGTCCCCCATAGGCTAAAACAGCAATTCGGCAGGTTTTAGAGTTTTTAGAATTATTAAAAAGACCACACATGATACATTTCTAATCGAATTAGGACTATTCCCGAAGTACACAAAAATTCGAATTTTCACTTCG
Organism: Xenopus petersii; assembly: GCA_038501925.1. Lineage (NCBI taxonomy): Eukaryota > Metazoa > Chordata > Amphibia > Anura > Pipidae > Xenopus > Xenopus petersii. The sequence goes on along the minus strand of CM076676.1, from coordinate 5,934,286 downwards.
ACCTTTGATAAATCCGCCCCTAATTGTACTGAGATGATATTACCAACCCATAATGGGTCTTCCCCCTCTCCTTATATTTACACACTGACTTCATTGGTAACTAGGGGCCACTCCTTTAGTACAGGGATGAATACGATACAAAAATAGAAAGAAATGCCCTTTAATTATTCTTAACAAATGAATACGGAGTCTGTCCAAAGAATCGAGCATAGAACGTTCAATGCTGCCACCTGCAGGTTAAAGTCAGAACTGCGTCTGCCTGAGAGTGGCTTGATGTATCCTCTGTGTACCTCCAACACTGCCCTCTGCTGGTAAGTGTCAGAAATGCATCTACTTGGCTTTCTCTTGCATTCGTGTATATATAGCACTGCCCTCTGCTGGTCAGTGTCTGAACTGCACCAGCAATACACTTGTATAGATATCTATCTATATCGCTTCAGATACTGCCACCTGCAGGTAAATGGCAGTATTGCATCAGCCTATACACTATAGATCAGTCCCTAAATTGAAAGTCTTTTCAAAGTATGTGCAAAAAAAACATAAGAAGGCGACCACCCCTCATATTCGCCACTGGTTCCACGTTGCCATGATTGTAAGTAAATCCATTCCAGTGTAATAAGGGTTTCACATGCCCCTTGGGGTGCAAACGGATCTCTTGGCCGTAGCCGATTTCGAGGATTGAGATGTTTGTAAGGAAGGGCCCAGTCCTCGGCCTCAGTATTCGAAGTTGAGGAGAATTTGCAAGCGGCTTTCTTGGAAGCCTTCAGCGATAACTAAGGCTCGATCGCTCAGTGTTGGCCCGAACAGTTGTATTGGGAAGGGTTCCCAAAAACGAGTCATTTAATGCACCCAGAACAGAGCCAACCATGGCTGCAATTCTCCGCTGGCAGGCGGTTCCATGAAATCCGCTCTTGCCCGTTTGGCATTAGCTGTTGTTTTCAGCCGTGAGGTATTTCAGGGCGGTGAAACCGTAGCGCCGGGACATGTCTTGCTGGAACTCCTCCTTCAGCGTCTTCAGGCAGACCCGGTACTGCTTATTGGAACGGAACTTGGTGATGTCAAAGCTGGGGGCGTGGGGCATGTGAATCATGTAGGCGTTGGGGAGCACCGTGAATTCATATTCCTGCGGAAAGAGACAGAGGGTCGGAGGGGGGTCAGGCAATGTACAATAAATGCAGAATGAGATTAACTATCTATATTATATATAAACATTCAAACACAGATTCCTGCAGCCTTGTGCCTTTATATGGTCACAGAACAACCCCTCAGTGACTTCTAATATCCTTATCATTTACAGTAGGGGGTACATTATCCCTTATAATACATGAGTGATACTCAGAGTTCCCTGTATAACTCAGCCTGCAGCCTTGTGCCTTTATATGGTCACAGAACAACCCCTCAGTGACTTCTAATATCCTTATCATTTACAGTAGGGGGTACATTATCCCTTATAATACATGAGTGATACTCAGAGTTCCCTGTATAACTCAGCCTGCACCCTTGTGCCTTTATATGGTCACAGAACAACCCCTCAGTGACTTCTAATATCCTTATCATTTACAGTAGGGGGTACATTATCCCTTATAATACATGAGTGATACTCAGAGTTCCCTGTATAACTCAGCCTGCAGCCTTGTGTCTTTATATGGTCACAGAACAACCCCTCAGTGACTTCTAATATCCTTATCATTTACAGTAGGGGGTACATTATCCCTTATAATACATGAGTGATACTCAGAGTTCCCTGTATAACTCAGCCTGTAGCCTTGTGCCTTTATATGGTTGCAGAACAACCCCTCAGTGACTTCTAATTAGGGATGCACCGAATCCACTATTTGGGATTCGGCCGAATCCCTGAATCCTTTGTGAAAGATTCGGCCAAATACCAAACCGAATCTGATCCCTAATTTGCATATGCAAATTAGGGGTTTGAAAGGAAAAAGTGGATTTTTTTTTCCCTACCTGCCCCTAATTTACATATGCAAATTAGGATTCGGTTCGGCCTAACACAAAGATTCGGCCGAACCCTGCTGAAAAAGGCCGAATCCCGAACCGAATCCTGGATTTGATGCATCCCTACTTCTAATATCCTTATCATTTACAGTAGGGGGTACATTAACCCTTATAATACACGAGTGATACTCAGAGTTCCCTATATAACTCAGCCTGCAGCCTTGTGCCTTTATATGGTCACAAAACAACCCCTCAGTGACTTCTAATATCCTTATCATTTACAGTAGGGGGTACATTAACCCTTATAATACACGAGTGATACTCAGAGTTCCCTGTATAACTCAGCCTGCAGCCTTGTGCCTTTATATGGTCACAAAACAACCCCTCAGTGACTTCTAATATCCTTATCATTTACAGTAGGGGGTACATTATCCCTTATAATACATGAGTGATACTCAGAGTTCCCTGTATAACTCAGCCTGCAGCCTTGTGCCTTTATATGGTCACAGAACAACCCCTCAGTGACTTCTAATATCCTTATCATTTACAGTAGGGGGTACATTATCCCTTATAATACATGAGTGATACTTCATACTAACCCATAAAATTATTAAGGGTTTGGATGTATGATTTACCTGTGCATCTAATTCCATTATATGAGCCACTTTGTTCCAGCCAAAGCCAACAAATCTCCGGTCATACTCTGGGCAGTCACGTCGGACCACCACATAGGGCTCAAAATCCGCCTCCCATTCCACTCGGTAAGGGGTGGTCGCAGTTCGCCATTTGGCGAAGTTTGTGGGGCCGTGTCCTTTTGTCCAGACATGGTACCTGGGGGTGTTAAAAAGAGGATTTAGGCAACTACAAGCCAGGACTGTATATCTGTTGGCATGGGATTTCCCTATATTATATATTATATATCATTATTGGCATGCATTAGTGCTGCAGATTAAAGCTGCAGATTCAGCATTGCTGGGATCTATATTAACATCCTGGCATTACATGAAGGTTTGGTTAAGGGAAGTTGCAAATTAACTATAAATCACCTCTACTTGTGTTTCAGGTAAAGCATTTGGGGGTGAGAGGTGCCCTGTTTGTAATCAGAAGCTGGGAGCCCATTAACTCCTGCACTGCCTTCTATATTAGCAAAGTACAGGCAGATAACATTGCAGGGACAGGGAGCATACGGGTGCAAGTGAATAGGAATTAGGGAGTGCCGCAGGCTGTAGGGCACCCATGTAAATTCCAAAATTCCCATATTGGCACCCACTGGAGAAATTCCTTATTATGTCTGCTGTGCCCTGAGCAGTGTCTTTACAGCTGGACGTGCAATCCACTGCCAGAGAGGATTCTGGGATTTGTAGTCTGCAAGGCATGACAGGGCACCTATGGGACAGTGCAGGGCAGTACCTGAAAGTGAATAGGGTTCCCATGTCCAACATAGACAGCAGCTCTGCCTTAGATTTGGGGAAGGACAGTCGGTAGCGAAGAGTCTCAAAGGCCGGGATGATCAGCGCCTTCTTGGTGTTCTTCATGTCCAACTGGACCACCGTCTTCCTGAGGAAACAGAGAATAGAGAACATTAGCCAATCAGAGAATTAGAATGTTCCATTAGCCTACAGCTTATCAGAGGCCAACTTATAGCCAATCAGGGAATTAGAATATTCCGTAAGCCTATAGCGTATTAGAGGCCAACAAATAGCCAATCAGAGAATTAGAATGCTCCATTAGCCTATAGCTTATCAGAGGCCAACTTATAGCCAATCAGAGAATTAGAATATTCCGTAAGCCTATAGCGTATCAGAGGCCAACAAATAGCCAATCAGAGAATTAGAATGCTCCATTAGCCTATAGCTTATCAGAGGCCAACTTATAGCCAATCAGAGAATTAGAATATTCCGTAAGCCTATAGCGTATCAGAGGCCAACAAATAGCCAATCAGAGAATTAGAATGCTCCATTAGCCTATAGCTTATCAGAGGCCAACTTATAGCCAATCAGAGAATTAGAATATTCCGTAAGCCTATAGCGTATTAGAGGCCAACAAATAGCCAATCAGAGAATTAGAATGCTCCATTAGCCTATAGCTTATCAGAGGCCAACTTATAGCCAATCAGAGAATTAGAATATTCCGTAAGCCTATAGCGTATCAGAGGCCAACAAATAGCCAATCAGAGAATTAGAATGCTCCATTAGCCTATAGCTTATCAGAGGCCAACCAATAGCCAATGAGAGAATTAGAATGTTTTCCCATTAGCCTATACCCCATTAGAACACTGCAAAGACAGGTAAGTTATATAAACATACAACCAATCCGAACAGAAAAAAGTTTTTTAAAGGATAAGTAAACCTTAAAAACAAGTGAATGTACAATTGATCAGGAGTTTGTTGCTGTTCCAGTTGGAGCCGGCGGCTGATATCTGAATTGTGAATATTCCAAGGCTCTGATTGGGTTTTTGGTCGAGCCCTGTGAAACTTTAACAAACTGGTTGGCCTTAAGGTCAACCAGTTTGTTAAAGTTTCCCAGGGCTCGAACTAAGTTCCTACGTGCGATTCAATACAGCATTGAATAAAGGAGAAAATCAATATATTCCTCAAGGACCCAACAGATAATTCTATACATTCCTCTCTGCACAAATGAATCAATTTGATGACAATCACAGGCCTCGTTATTCTCATTAACAGACGAGCAATGAGGCAGCAACAGCCTCCACTCTGAGCTGGTTAGAGTTTCCCTGGGGTCTCTCCTCCAGATCAATCAGCTAATGAGTAAATACCTCAATTAACTCTCTCCTACTTAGATTTGCAGAACCACCATAATCTCAAATGTTCCTGCTGAATTGTGCTTAGTACAGGGGAATACCTATGCTGCCATAGTTTTATGGGATCTCTCTGTACAGACTATGAGCAAACTTAGGGACTGTTCCTGCTGAATTGTGCTTAGAACAGGAAATACCTATGCTGCCATAGTTTTATGGGATCTCTCTGAACAGACTATGAGCAAACTTAGGGGCTGTTCCTGCTGAATTGTGCTTAGTACAGGGAATACCTATGCTGTCATAGTTTTATGGGATCTCTCTGTACAGACTATGAGCAAACTTAGGGGGCTGTTCCTGCTGAATTGTGCTTAGTACAGAGGAATACCTATGCTGTCATAGTTTTATGGGATCTCTCTGTACAGACTATGAGCAAACTTAGGGGACTGTTCCTGCTGAATTGCGCTTAGTACAGGGAATACCTATGCTGCCATAGTTTTATGGGATCTCTCTGAACAGACTATGAGCAAACTTAGGGACTGTTCCTGCTGAATTGTGCTTAGTACAGGGAATACCTATGCTGCCATAGTTTTATGGGATCTCTCTGTACTGACTATGAGCAAACTTAGGGGACTGTTCCTGCTGAATTGTGCTTAGTACAGAGGAATACCTATGCTGCTATAGTTTTATGGGATCTCTCTGTACAGACTATGAGCAAACTTAGGGGGCTGTTCCTGCTGAATTGTGCTTAGTACAGAGGAATACCTATGCTGTCATAGTTTTATGGGATCTCTCTGTACAGACTATGAGCAAACTTAGGGACTGTTCCTGCTGAATTGTGCTTAGTACAGGGAATACCTATGCTGCCATAGTTTTATGGGATCTCTCTGAACAGACTATGAGCAAACTTAGGGGACTGTTCCTGCTGAATTGTGCTTAGTACAGGGAATACCTATGCTGTTGTATCCACTTAGACTGCAAGCTCTTGTGGCCAGAACCCTTAAATCTTCCATCCTGGCAACCCTTTGTTCATTAATTCATTATTAGAATCGTGTTTGCTGTAATGTAATCATAATGACTCCAGAACTGCAGCACTTTAGTGCTGTTCTCTTCAATGCCACCGGGGGGCACCCACATCTTTCAGGATGGCATTCAAATAAAAAGGCTGAAAGCAGGACAGGTGTCAACCCTGTATTATATACGACTTGCGTAGGGACCAGGGCAGTAGTTGTAGTAGTAAATGTAGTTGGACAGACCTTTTGTCGTCACCAAAACTCCATTCCAGACACTTCAGGGATCATTTACAGACAGTGTGGCAGTGATATAATCCTTGTGTCCGAAATTATGTTGAAGAGAGTAGATGGGTGCAGTATGTCAGACAGGGGTATGTGGGCCCAGCAAGAATCTGGAAACAAGGGCTCCCTTTCCCCATCCACTGCCCCCTTGCCCCTGCCTCTGAGCCCCCAGCATCCCTCATAGATCTCTGGCTTGCATTGGTCCAGGTGTGAAGGGGCCCACCAGGGGCCTACCAGGATTTTTCCCAGTGTCCTGGTGGGCCCGTCCAACCCTGAGCTCCAAGGGGTGTGATTGTGCTACTTAGTGTTCTTGCACTGGCATCAGTATGTGAGGTCCTTGACCTCAGGTGTAGACAATTTGGGGACACTGATATGAGAACTCCCAACTGATCCATGCCTAGTCCCCTCCAGGGTCTTCCATAGGCAACACTATCATCTAAAGAAAAGCCTACGGGTAGGTATGTGCCTTAGTACTAATTGTATAATGAGTAACTGACCAGCCCCTTCCCGTGGTTTAACCTCCATAGATACCTGAGGTTCTCGTAGAGTCCATACATAGGCAGGAAGTCAATGTCCGAGAGGAACATATAAGGAGTGCTGACGTGCTTCATGGCCACGTTCCTCAGCAGGTTGACCGGGTAGAACTGGCCTTCCTTGTACACGATGTGGTAGCCAACATTGCGCCGGTTGAGAAGAACCTCAGAGCCTTGGGCATAACGTAGGAACTGCTGGGCCTCGGCATCAGAAAGGTAGAGAGCCAGGCTGATGGGACCTTCCCAGTGTTTGCAGATGGCCTCTAACATCTGGAGCCTGTGGGAGGTTAAAGAAATGAAAATTAGCCTTGGCAAATCCCACTATTTCAGTTGGTTTTACAGAGACACCTACTCACTGGGAACCTTCGGAGGTAGGTTGGTGGCTGTGGATAATGTTCCTTAGATAAGAACCTTTTTAAATCTGAACAACCCCCCCCATCCATCCCGACTCTTGACCAATACCTGTCCATGGAAAGTTGCGCCACCAGAGTGACATCCGTGTCGTCTCCCGCCGGCTTGTACTCGTAGTGTAGAAAGTAGAGATGAGTGCGATGAACCGTGAAGCGTTCCCTTCTGAACTCGTAGCACAGGTCGTCCTCGTCCAACTCAGACAGCTGCTTCTGGAGCTATGGAGAAAGAATGGGCAATGAGGCCTCGAGAATAAAGGCTGCTGGGAGTTGTAGTTCAACAACAGACAAGGGGGCCAGGAGAAGACTGATTTCATATAAATAATCCTTGTACCACACAGGGTCTAAAATAATTATTTCCATAAAAATGAATTCTTGGGTTTCTGCACCTCTAGGCACTGAAGCAGATGGCACCGCAGGCTCAGGCTTTGTAATAAAATCTAAATATTCAGGGTGGGAAGAGACTGACAGAGGGTTCATTAGATGTTATACCAGTGCCAGGGCATTGCCAGTAACTTCATTAGGACTGCAGCTTTGCTATGTTTCATGGGGACGGATTAGACAGCAACGAAATGGTGCCTATAGTAGTTAGATAGTAGTCTCTGGGAAGGGAGTGTGACTGTGGGATAGCAGGTATAGTAGGGAGAGATGGTGTCTATAGTAACAGTGGATAATAGTCTCTGGGAAGGGAGTGTGACTGTGGGATAGCAGGTATAGTAGGGAGAGATGGTGTCTATAGTAACAGTGGGATAATAGTCTCTGGGAAGGGAGTGTGACTGTGGGATAGCAGGTATAGTAAGGAGAGATGGTGTCTATAGTAACAGTGGATAATAGTCTCTGGGAAGGGAGTGTGACTGTGGGATAGCAGGTATAGTAGGGAGAGATGGTGTCTATAGTAACAGTGGATAATAGTCTCTGGGAAGGGAGTGTGACTGTGGGATAGCAGGTATAGTAGGGAGAGATGGTGCCTATAGTAACAGTGGATAATAGTCTCTGGGAAGGGAGTGTGACTGTGGGATAGCAGGTATAGTAGGGAGAGATGGTGTCTATAGTAACAGTGGATAATAGTCTCTGGGAAGGGAGTGTGACTGTGGGATAGCAGGTATAGTAGGGAGAGATGTGTCTATAGTAACAGTGGATAATAGTCTCTGGGAAGGGAGTGTGACTGTGGGATAGCAGGTATAGTAGGGAGAGATGGTGTCTATAGTAACAGTGGATAATAGTCTCTGGGAAGGGAGTGTGACTGTGGGATAGCAGGTATAGTAGGGAGAGATGGTGCCTATAGTAACAGTGGATAATAGTCTCTGGGAAGGGAGTGTGACTGTGGGATAGCAGGTATAGTAGGGAGAGATGGTGCCTATAGTAACAGTGGATAATAGTCTCTGTGAAGGGAGTGTGACTGTGGGATAGCAGGTATAGTAGGGAGAGATGACGCCTATAGTAACAGTGGATAATAGTCTCTGGGAAGGGAGTGAGACTGTGGGATAGCAGGTATAGTAAGGAGAGATGGTGTCTATAGTAACAGTGGATAATAGTCTCTGGGAAGGGAGTGTGACTGTGGGATAGCAGGTATAGTAGGGAGAGATGGTGCCTATAGTAACAGTGGATAATAGTCTCTGGGAAGGGAGTGTGACTGTGGGATAGCAGGTATAGTAGGGAGAGATGGTGCCTATAGTAACAGTGGATAATAGTCTCTGGAAGGGAGTGTGACTGTGGGATAGCAGGTATAGTAGGGAGAGATGGTGCCTATAGTAACAGTGGATAATAGTCTCTGGGAAGGGAGTGTGACTGTGGGATAGCAGGTATAGTAGGGAGAGATGGTGTCTATAGTAACAGTGGGATAATAGTCTCTGGGATGGGAGTGTGACTGTGGGATAGCAGGTATAGTAGGGAGAGATGGTGCCTATAGTAACAGTGGATAATAGTCTCTGGGAAGGGAGTGTGACTGTGGGATAGCAGGTATAGTAGGGAGAGATGGTGCCTATAGTAACAGTGGATAATAGTCTCTGGGAAGGGAGTGTGACTGTGGGATAGCAGGTATAGTAGGGAGAGATGGTGCCTATAGTAACAGTGGATAATAGTCTCTGGGAAGGGAGTGTGACTGTGGGATAGCAGGTATAGTAGGGAGAGATGGCGCCTATAGTAACAGTGGATAATAGTCTCTGGAAGGGAGTGTGACTGTGGGATAGCAGGTAGAGTAGGGAGAGATGGTGCCTATAGTAACAGTGGATAATAGTCTCTGGGAAGGGAGTGTGACTGTGGGATAGCAGGTATAGTAGGGAGAGATGGTGCCTATAGTAACAGTGGATAATAGTCTCTGGGAAGGGAGTGTGACTGTGGGATAGCAGGTATAGTAGGGAGAGATGGTGCCTATAGTATCAGTGGATAATAGTCTCTGGGAAGGGAGTGTGACTGTGGGATAGCAGGTATAGTAGGGAGAGATGGTGCCTATAGTAACAGTGGATAATAGTCTCTGGGAAGGGAGTGTGACTGTGGGATAGCAGGTATAGTAGGGAGAGATGGTGCCTATAGTAACAGTGGATAATAGTCTCTGGGAAGGGAGTGTGACTGTGGGATAGCAGGTATAGTAGGGAGAGATGGTGTCTATAGTAACAGTGGGATAATAGTCTCTGGGAAGGGAGTGTGACTGTGGGATAGCAGGTATAGTAGGGAGAGATGGTGCCTATAGTAACAGTGGGATAATAGTCTCTGGGAAGGGAGTGTGACTGTGGGATAGCAGGTATAGTAGGGAGAGATGGTGCCTATAGTAACAGTGGATAATAGTCTCTGGGAAGGGAGTGTGACTGTGGGATAGCAGGTATAGTAGGGAGAGATGGTGTCTATAGTAACAGTGGATAATAGTCTCTGGGAAGGGAGTGTGACTGTGGGATAGCAGGTATAGTAGGGAGAGATGGTGCCTATAGTAACAGTGGATAATAGTCTCTGGGAAGGGAGTGTGACTGTAGGATAGCAGGTATAGTAGGGAGAGATGGTGTCTATAGTAACAGTAGATAATAGTCTCTGGGAAGGGACTGGACTCATTAGTTAAAAGTATATTAAAGGCCACATTGTGACGTTGGTGCTGCTGAAGATCGAGGAGGGGAGAAGTCAGTTTGGAAACATAATGATGACAAACACTAAATGTATTTTCAGACAGGTGCTGAGTTTATTAGCAGAATTGCCACTAAGTGGATTAGATTCAGACTCATTATGGGAGTAAATCGCTTATAACCCGCAGAGTGTGGAAGGTTCTGCCGCAGGAATATTTAATAAATGGCTGCCAGTTCTATAGAGAAAGACAGACAGACTGATCAGGCTGCAGTAGGGCCGTGTGACCAGAGGAATAACAATTGGGGTCCCCTGCCGCCTTAATACTGTTGAACCCAATTATTATTGATGGCCGCTGTGACCTTACAGGTGACACCCCACTTACATTTTCACTGTTGACATCGGCCTCACTGGGACAGCCAAAGAGTTCCCTCCGCAGGAGATTTCCATCGTATTCCAGGAATGTCAGGTAGAGGTTCCGGAAGAATTCCACGTGCTTGTTCTTTACTCGCAGTTTCTTAGGGGAGTTCCAGTGTATGACCTGTAGAGGGGGAGAGAGATCGGTTACCCCAAATCTGTCTCTATAACAGAACATTCTGTCCCAGTGGCTGCACAGATCCTATCTGATCCCCATTGTAAGCAGCAGTCCTGTCCTGCTTTATGGCAGCTGAGATTCTAGCTATCTGTATAACAGAACATTCTGTCCCAGTGGCTGCACAGATCTTATCTGATCCCCATTGTAAGCAGCAGTCCTGTCCTGCTTTATGGCAGCTGAGATTCTAGCTATCTGTATAACAGAACATTCTGTCCCAGTGGCTGCACAGATCATATCTGATCCCCATTGTAAGCAGCAGTCCTGTCCTGCTTTATGGCAGCTGAGATTCTAGCTATCTGTATAACAGAACATTCTGTCCCAGTGGCTGCACAGATCTTATCTGATCCCCATTGTAAGCAGCAGTCCTGTCCTGCTTTATGGCAGCTGAGATTCTAGATATCTGTATAACAGAACATTCTGTCCCAGTGGCTGCACAGATCCTATCTGATCTCCATTGTAAGCAGCAGTCCTGTCCTGCTTTATGGCAGCTGAGATTCTAGCTATCTGTTTTGTTCAGAGCAAAGTGAAAGAAATCCAAGCAATATGCACATTTCTGATAACTGAAATTCTTAATTAACTGTGAGAATAAAAGGGATATAATTAAGGGGGATATTAAGCTCACTGTGTGTTATACTTCCTGATTCCTCAAGGGGGCAGCAGAGCTCTGCCAAATAACTGTATAACAAATAAAATAAAAACCTCTTTTAAATCTACAGAAAATTCCTGTAACCTTCAAGTCTCCCTCATTTATTTGTAAGACTGTTATACTGAGCTGTCAGCCTAAAGCTGAAAGACTAAAATGAGACAGATTTGGGGTCTTTGAGAAAAAAAAGAGAAAAGCGTTAGATGAGTTTAACCCATTGAGGGCCTGCAGGCGGGAGGATTGTGGTTATTACTGAGGAGTTTAGGGGGATTATTAATTAGCGAGCGCTGGCTCATTTGAATATGGCAAATCCCCCGGATAATGAAAAAAGGAAGGAAAATAGATGAGTCACAATCCCCTGGGAGACGTGAGATGTGACATCACAGGGATTAAAGGGACGCCGGGGACAGTTTGAAATGGAGATAGTAGCCCTGGGGCTATAAGAAGCCGAGCAGTGATAGATACACTCACTGTCTTTATGCTTCTCTTTTCTATCTATGAGGAATATTTGTTATTGCAGTTTTTCCTACATGTGTTACAGGCTCAGTGTGCAGCTGTTTCAGCTGTGCAATGAACTCCATTGTTTCCTGTCCCTTTATCACAACTCCTGCAAGAAGCCGCCCGGGTGTGAGTTATAGTGAAGATGTGACCAGCAATACTGAAATATTCCAAGCATTGCACTCATTAGCGAACCCCCCCCCACTGAGGTTTTTACATTGCATAGGTCCCCCCCTCTGCAAAGAAAATGGGGGTCTGCATTATAATAGCAGAATGGCTTTGATTGGTTAAGGCTGAATTCATGGTAGACAGTGGAGATGATGAACTTCAAGTCTTTACGAAATCTTTAGCACCGCTGGGAAATCACCAAAGAGACCCATTGTTAATGTAAAACTCCCTGATAAGTGGCCCTCCAGCTACAGCTCTCAGATATTGGTTGTGTGAAGAACTGATGGACTGCAGGTTGGAAACAGTATCATGATGTGTTAATGCTTCAGTCCTTCCCTACGATCACTGAAATTTACTACTGTCTCCATCATGTCCTACCGTCTCCACTTTGTCCATCTAATCCTACTTTCCTCATGTTACCCTTCTGTCTCCATCATGCTCTGTCTCCACCTTGCCCTACGGTCTCCGTCCTGCCCTGCGGTCTCCGTTCTGCACTGTGGTCTCTGTCTTGCCCTACTTTCGCTGTTCTGCCCTATTGTCTCCATCTTGTCCTACCGTCTCCATCTTGCTCTACTGTCTTCATCCTGTCCTATTGTCTCCATCTTGTCCTACTGTCTCTGTCCTATCCTACTGTCTCCGTCTTGTCCTACTGTCTCCGTCAAATGTCTCCGTCTGGCCCTACAGTCAAAGTTTTCTCCTACCATCTTCATCCTGTCCTTCTGTCTCCGTTCTGCCCTACCGTCTCCATCCTGTTTTACTGTCTCCATCTTGTTCTACTTTCTCCATCCTGTCCTATCGTCTAAATCTTGTTGTACCGTCTCCATCTTGTCCTACCGTCTCCATCTTGTCCTACCGTCTCCATCTTGCCCTACTTTCTCCATCTTGCCCTACTTTCTCCATCTTGCCCTACTGTCTCTATCTTGCCCTACTGTCTCCATCTTGCACTACTGTCTCCATCTGGACCTACTGACGCTGTTTTGCCCTACTGTCTCCATCTTGCCCTACTATTTGCATCTTGTCCTACCGTCTTCAACTTGTCCTACTTTCTCCATCTAGTTCTACCATCTCCATCTTGCCCTACTCTCTCCATCTTGTCCTACTGTCTCTATCTTGCCCTATTGCCTCCATCTTGCACTACTGTCTCCATCTGGACCTACTGATGCTGTTTTGCCCTACTGTCACTGTCTTGCCCTACCATCTTGATCTTGCCCTACTATCTCCATCTTGTCCTACCGTCTTCAACTTGTCCTACTGTCTCCATCTTGTTCTACCATCTCCATCTTGCCCTACTGTCTCCATCTTAACCCTCTTTTTTTGAGCTAGTTCTACCAGGGTAGGTGTATGGTGTTCTGACAGCTCAAATGCAGCATGCAAGCCCAATATAACAGCTGCATGTAGACTAAAAATGAATTCTTTGATAAATGTACCCTTTAAATATTGTCAAAATAAGAATCCACTTTTCCTCCTATAAAAAAACTTCAGTTAAAAAAAAACTACCCAGCCTGGTCGGAAGCATCGCCTGTGACATTAAGATTTAAACTTCTCTGTCACCTCCATTTACTTCCCTGCCAACTGTGGGTGGATAATTCCGAGCCCTGCGACTGACAGCCCGGGCCTTCCAGGTTAATAGGTAATAATAGTCCTGTCGAGGCGTTTGGGAGGGACTCCATTATTCTTTACTTCTGAAGGGCGTCAAGGTTGGTGGCGGCAAAACAATTAGCAGACAACTGAACTGGCCCTGATGCTGTTTTATAAATATATTAAAGCTCAACCGACACAACAGGTTCTTCTACATGACCCGAGACCCCTCATTGTACAACAGAAACAAAAATCATTTGTGCCCATTAGAGGGAGCCATTTATTTTCTATCCCTTTCCTTCAAGTAAGAGCAGGTGCTCGACTGCAAGTCGTATTGGTTTATTCCTTTTTGTTCTCTGGTTCTGACTCTTGAAGTCCAGTCCAAGTCACTTCTCCACTAGCTCTGTTACTCAGCTGGCTTGTGCAATGTGCTTGTTCAAGAGTCAGAACCAATAGTGCAGAGAATATAAACATCAGAGAACATCTAGTTTGCCTTCAAATTCCACATTTCAGGGAGGGAGGACATTATTGTAATGCCAGGCTGGACCTGCAGCTGTTTGGCTTTGGGCTGTTGAGAGTCAATGTTTCTTAAATCCATCTGTGCTCCCTGCGGTGGGAATTGGCGCCGGGGCATTAGAAGCGGCAGAGGACAGTGACATCATTATTATGTTTCCTACAAGCGCCGACATAATAACCATCTTGCAGCCGGGGCCCCAAATGAATAACAGGGGGAGCGATCCACTCAAGCACATAATTGCATATAAAGGAGAATTTCCCAAAGTCATTTCATTGGTGATTTTTCTGTTCTTCAACTAGAAGCCCCTCGGGGATCTGCAATGTCAATGCTGGAGGCAGAAACAGATGAGTGATTTGTGCCCTGGGTACCCCTGGAACTATAGCAGGGTGACGTTACCCCAATGTTTCTATATATCTGTAACCTTGTTATGAGCTAAGGGGGCCCAGTCTGAAGGTCAGTTACGGGGAGATTTGGGGTGAGAGCTTATTTGTACCCTGGGTACCCCTGGAACTATAGCAGGGTGACTGTTACCCCAATGTTTCTATATATCTGTAACCTTGTTATGAGCTAAGGGGGCCCAGCCTGAAGGCCAGTTAGGGGGAGATTTGGGGTGAGTGCTCATTTGTACCCTGGGTACCCCTGGAACTATAGCAGGGTGACACCCCAATGTTTCTATATATCTGTAACCTTGTTATGAGCTAAGGGGGCCCAGTCTGAAGGTCAGTTAGGGGGAGATTTGGGGTGAGTGCTTATTTGTACCCTGGGTACCCCTGGAACTATAGCAGGGTGATTGTTACCCCAATGTTTCTATATATCTGTAACCTTGTTATGAGCTAAGGGGGCCCAGTCTGAAGGTCAGTTAGGGGGAGATTTGGGGTGAGTACTTATTTGTACCCTGGGTACCCCTGGAACTATAGCAGGGTGACACCCCAATGTTTCTATATATCTGTAACCTTGTTATGAGCTAAGGGGGCCCAGCCTGAAGGTCAGTTAGGGGGAGATTTGGGGTGAGTGCTTATTTGTACCCTGGGTACCCCTGGAACTATAGCAGGGTGATTGTTACCCCAATGTTTCTATATATCTGTAACCTTGTTATGAGCTAAGGGGGCCCAGTCTGAAGGTCAGTTAGGGGGAGATTTGGGGTGAGTACTTATTTGTACCCTGGGTACTCCTGGAACTATAGCAGGGTGACACCCCAATGTTTCTATATATCTGTAACCTTGTTATGAGCTAAGGGGGCCCAGCCTGAAGGTCAGTTAGGGGGAGATTTGGGGTGAGTGCTTATTTGTGCCCTGGGTACCCCTGGAACTATAGGGTGACTGTTGCTGCTCACTGCTACTTCCCAAACCAAATTTCAGATTCATGAACAAAAGGTTTTAGTTTGAAGTAAACTGAAATTCACTTGTGCATAATGAGCCGCTGTCTGATGGATCCACTGAATAAACAGATCAATATGGCTCCATAGGAATCCGGCGCTTCTGCACTACCTTGCTAAGATTTGCCTGTGATAATCCTGTATGCCGGGCATGTGGTGGGCATACTGCAAAAATACAGAATAAAAAAGGCTGGTAGGGAAGGGGACAATGCGATGAAAGCAATTGGTGGCTTCATTTATCTTCAGACACAGATATAGAGGGACATGCATTGACTCAACTACCTTTCTGAATGACATTTAACCAAATGCAAAGTTTGCACAAACTGATAAATAGGTGCCTTTGTCTTGTCCAGGCTTGAGTAGGGGAGAGATAACACACGTTATAATTGGGTCAGAACGCCAGGAAGGAGCCATTCGAAAATTGTGACTTTCTCTTCTCATTATCAGCCATAAAATATAGATGTAAATGGCACGACGGCCTAAAATATTTCATCTTTACATTAAGCAGAATCCCATTTCTGGTCCTTTGCTGGATGGAGGTTTTCAGGAGGCCTTAATTAGCACAGATTTATTCTTAGGGCAAAGAGATGCAGATAAAACGGATAATTCCGTAGGTTGGGGATGAACCAGCAGAGGGAAGGAATAAAATCTAACACAGGCCAATATCGTCTGCTTTTGTGGCACCTCCTAAATCAGCAGGGTAGGTGCCAAATTGATGGCTTCTCAACTGATATCTGAACAGGGTTTGGTATATCAATGGGGAACATGGTGCAATTATAACTGGTGGAACTAATCAGCTTGAGCTCCATCGTTAACTGCATCAACTTGACGGCCAAAAAGAGAAGGGCTTTCCTAAATCTGATCTCCAAAAGCTATGAGGGTCTTCTCCAGGTACTAAAAGATCCTACACTTCCTGGTCATTATGTTGATAAAAAGGGAATCTGGTGCCACAAGTTATATAAAAAGCACAGGGCATTTTAAATTATGACCTGGCCTGCAAGAGTATCAAAGGATGTCCTGGTGGACCCAGACCCTAGTAAATCTGTAGACCAGATACTAGGTCTCCAAATGCTGGTCTGGTCTCCAACTGTTGTGAGGGTCTTCATCATGTACGAAAAGACCCTACACTTCCTGGTCATTAGGTTTATAGGGAATTTTAAATTATGACTTGGCCTGCTAGAGTATCAAAGGATGTTCTGGTAGACCAGACCCTAGTAGGGAAAACTCCTATTAATCTGTTTCTTATTCCGACAATAAGCCTAAATAACCTCTAAACCATATGACATTGTCTTCATCTAATTGCTGTGAAAGTGGTCCCTGGATGTCAAGAGGGGGAGGAACAAGGGGTAGCAGAGGTATGTGCCTTGGGTGCAACTGGGAGACCGAATGGGGGGGGGTGATCAGCAGGAACTGGTCATCGGGAAGGTGCAGGGGGGATCAAGGGTCAGGCTGTCTGGGTTGAGTCCCAGGGGGTCGGTGGCATAGTCAAAAGTCATTCATCAGATTTCACACTTTCCCTTCAAAGCCCTTAAAAACCGGCAGATTAATTCAATTTAAGGCGCACCTCACGATGAAAGCGCAGCTAAACTGGTAACTGATGTCATTGTTTTACATAATTAGCCGATACAGTGATAACTCTGATAATTAGATGACTTGATCGTTTTTGGGATAGCGATGACAAGATCTAAAGTAGAGCCCGGGGCTAATTAGTGTTCCGCGGGTGCGACACTGCGATATCTCATGCGACTGAGAGAGATATTAATGCATCACTCCCAATTAACATCTGCTTTCCTCCAATAAACCAGCAGCATTTTGTAACAGGAGCACAGTTCTGTAAGGCAGGGCACAGCTAAAGGGCAAGTTAGAACTGCATTTATATACGGCCAAGGCTTATTTCTTTCTTCAAGTAACTCCAATGACATTTTGCCAAAGGAAAGCAAATGTATTTTTACGAAGCTTTCCAATATACACATTCATACCGCATCTTCACATGCTTTAAAGGTCTTTTGGTAATGAAATTGAAAAAATAATGCACTGCTGGTTCTGACTTTATGAAACAGTGCAGTCCGATGGTGTCTTGGCTGGCAGTAGTTAGAACCAACCAACAACCGGTCCGATTGCCATTTTGGAGTCAGGAAGGAATTTTTACCCCCTCTGAGGCAAATTGGGGAGTCTTCAGATGGGGGCTTGACCCTTCCTCTGGATCAACTGGCAGTAAGACAGGTTATATATAGATTGGACTTGATGGACGTGTGTCTTTTTTCAACCTAACTTACTATGTAGTTACCTATAGGCCAAGTTCAGCTCCTATTATGATTCAATTCTTGGTCTGTGGGTCAAATGATTGGATCATCCCAATTTGGCCTAGCGTGTTGGTGGCCTAATTCAATAGATTGACTGCATACCCATGAAGAGAAGCGTCCCACAGGATGGTACCTTAAGATCGGAGACATCCCTGTAGCATTGTTCTGAGCGGGTGTGATCAGACAGTTGCACATTCCAGAAACAGGGGAGCTGGTGCACCAGGAACGGGTTCTGCTTGATGACGGCATTGAAGATGTCCTGGGGGAGAGAGTTACAGTTCAGCTTACGGAATCCTGAAGACTAGGAGAACATTGGATAAATCAGCCTACGGCTGTCAGAACGAGACATACTCCGTATGATCCCCCCCCCCCGCCTACAACCTGCTCATTACAGAACTCGGCTCAGGTGAGTTAAACGGCATAATGTTCTGCATGACCGGGCCTGGAATCATCTCTCGGAGATTGTCACACGGAATCACAAGGTAATGGGCAAACATGACAGGGACCGCTCTCCTCTCGCTACGTTAACTGGGTGATTCCTGCTCAGCTATTCATACAAAAAGCCTCCGGTCTCACAGCGCAGATACTTTGTGGCAACAGCCAAGTGATTTTATGGGACCCGGGAGGTGTGAAGAGGTTTGGAGAGAGTTAGCCACCTGAGTAGATGTGCAAGGTCACCCCCTGACTAGCGATGAGCGAATCGGTCCCTGAAAATTTGCAAAACTGCTAAGAAAGTTGCAAAACAGCAAAAAAAATTCGCGAAACGCATTGAAGTTAATTGGCGTTTTTATGCACAACAATTTTTCTTGCACCGAATGCATTAAAGTCAATGCCCGTGTTTTTATGGGCGTCGTTTTTTTCTCTGCAGATTTTTCTATGGCAAATTTTTGCCGCAAATTCATGGCTGGTGAATGAATTCACTCATCACTACCCCTGAATCATGTTGGGTGCACTTTCTTAGGTAAGACAGGTCAACCGCATGGCAACTACTGTTTTATCTAGTAGAAAATATAGCAAGAGAGACCGAAACCCACGGCAGCCAATCAGCAGTGAACTTCCACTGGTCCAATGGAGTCTTTCTAACGTAAGCAATAATTTTATTGGCTCTTGCTTCTACATAGCCCCCTACCACTGAGGCTGTCACCATGGATGGTCAAAGAGAGGAAAGCTAGCCATATTCATGACACCTGTCCAACGTTAATCCTCAACGTATTCATGCCTGATGAGTACCTGATCAGCCAGTGATGTAGAGAGCATGCTCATTAGCTCTCGCTCAGCAGTGAGGCGCCACATCTGTTCCCATTTCATCTTCCTCAACTTGTCCAGGAGCAGCAAGATCACCCCTGCAGAAAGAAAACAGGAAGAACAGCCATTAGAGCCAGGTCCAACTGGTCAACATCATCTACATTCATGCTTACAATCAAGGGGCTGGGGGCAGCCTTGAATCCTATTGGTGGTAAGGCCAGGTCAGCGTATGGGGCCCCATGATTTCTGAAGGCAGTGGCACAGGAAACATCTGACCCATTTCCTCTTCCAGCCAAAACCCATTGAAAGCTATGGTATATCCAAGCTGTGGTTCTTCAGGTTCCAGCATTCCATGACGCCCAAATGTAGGGAAAGGTATTAACCTGAGGATATTGATTTCATGCAATGTCTAGATGCATGGAGTGGAGCATATTGGAACAACCCAAGAGAACATTCGAATAACCTGAAAACACACAGTGCCATCAGATTTCATTTGGCCTTGCACATATTTGAGACTACAGATGCCCCCCGACAGTCAGAGCATGAACAAGCGATTAGTCCTTCATGTTAAATATGCCAGCAGCCAATCAAAATAATCCTATAAGCTACTGGCCCAAACCCACCTACCTACTTTAGGCCTCACCCAATTGCTCCTAACCAGTGTAGGCACTTGGTACTGTATCAAATGACCTCATTGAACCAGCTATGATATCACCCTAAAGCTTATGGCTGCTAATGGGTCCAATTAGCTTCTTACATAGAGAACATTCTTATACAATAAATAAATCCTGGGATAAAGTCAAGAGCAGCCTGTGTAATAGGCTGAAAATGGCCCCGATTTTGGTGGGAGTGCCGGACAAGCAGATGCCAAAAGGAATGTTGCCTATCACTATATGGGTGGGGGTTATGGCCTAAAGGGGACATGTGTTTGGGCATAAATGGGTGTTGCCAGGTCTAATTGTAAGACCTATGTTGACTTAGAGTTTGAGAGGTATGCACTGCCCAACTTCTGTTTGCCCATTGGGGTCTACTTCCAAGACCAAACAGGTGAAAAATTGCAAGGTTTTTGACAAAATTATTAGCTTTGATCATTTCACCTGTTTCCTATGTGAAAGTATAAACGGTTATTTGGTGTCTACTTCCTAGACCAAGCTCAGACTGGTGGAAAATTGCAAGATTTCTGACGAAATTATGCGTTTCGGTCATTTCACCTATTGACTATGCAAGTCTAAAAAGTTGAGAATTTTCCCTCTGACTCTTATTTTACATCATTTCACTTATTTACTCGCCAACAGTTTGCAATGCTCAAATATGATCATTTTGCCCATTGACAAAGAATATTTTTCTCATCAAATTTTTTTTAGTTATTGTTATCCATCCACAATTTTTTTTTTGCCAAGTGAATTTTTTTCTAGCCAGGTGGATTTTATTGCAATGTATTGAATTTTCAAATGTATGAATTGTATTAAAGATTATGTTATAATTATTGACATATTGAATATTCATTTGTTGACTTACTGATTTTTTAGGCTGCTCTTTTAACCTCAAACTCTTCTTCCACCAGGCATAATCCCACAATTTTTTAAAAAAAATCATTAAGAACACAAGGGTCCACCAAAGTTTACACTGGTACCCCTTTGTGTACAAAGGACATTTCTTGGATATAACAACACAGAAAATAGATTAAGATTCAGAAAATGGGGTTTCCAAATGTTACTAAATTTATTCGATTCTTATTAACGGGTTATTATAAGGAATTAACTTCAAGATGTTATATCTTCCAGCTAAGAGCTTTCAGTGATACCTTCTGGCATATGGTACATCTACTAAAGAAAAACAAGATGTGACACGGAAGCTAAAATTCTTCCGCCTACACAGAAGCGCTTGGGAAATAGGACTGTCAATCAGCTTAGAGGTTCTGAAGGACACGCAATGAATGCTGATCATTCCCTCTATCTAAGGAGACATTCCTTGGCAGGGGTAACCTATACTTTATCTATATCCATGAAGGTATCTAGGCATCAAGGAAAGCAACAACACTCTTCTTAGCAGTATTATTCTTCCTGGCTAAATTCAGTAGATGGTACTGAAATGGCCCAGCACAGTTGTTTAAATGATACCAATTACCTGACTTTTTTGGAGAGACAGAACCAGGAGTCAGAAGCCTTTGGAGAAGTTTCTTGGCATTGGTTCTGAGTCTTCAGAGCAGTACCTTGGCACAATGAAAAGCTTTCATGCAGGTTTCTTGGAATAAATGGCCAGCTTTCAGAGAGGTACTAACATTAGTTGCAAACTGTCAAGTTAGACAGGAACATTGGTCCTCACCAAAACCCGCTTTGAAACCTGGTCATTCCCTAGTCAGATATTGTCCCATAGACAAGCAAAAAAGCTGTCTAGAGGTCAAGCTGGCAGTTAATGTTGGCCTGTGTAAGGCCAGCTTTGTAAGCTTTCTGAGAGGTACCTTTGTTGGCATAAAAAACATGTTTTCAGACAGTTTCATTGTCTGAAACAAGCTTCTAGAAAGGTGCCCTGGCATGAGATGATTTAAGAGGTACCATTATATAAGTTACAAACAGTCTACCTGGCATGAGTTATGACACGTTACAAGCTTTCATAGAGATACCTTGGCATAAGCTACAAACTTTTGAGAGGTACTTTAGCATATTGTATCTCTTTTCAGAGACGTCCATTACCTTGGCATGACTTACAGTCTTTCAAAAGGTAGGCTGGCAAGTGTTACAAGCTTTTGGAAAGGTTCCTTGGTGTGAGTGACAAGCTTTCAGAGAGCTACCTTGGCATGAGTTACAAGCCTTTCAAAAGGTAACTTGGCATGAACTACAGACTTTTGGAAAGGTACCTTGACATGAGTAAGAGGATTTCATTGAAGGTTTCTTGGCATGGGTTAAAAGCTTAGGGAAAGATACATTGGCTTTGTATGATTTACAAGCTTTCTGGGAGATACTTTTATATTAATCACTTTTTGGAGAAGATGTCCTTGTGTGAATACCAAGTACTCCATAGCATAAAGTCCCTCTTTGTTTTGAAATTCCTTGGCATGTGTTCCCAACTTCTGGAGATGTTCTTTGGCATGACATACAAGCTTGAAAGTAGGTTCTTGGGCTTAATGTACAAGCCTAGTCAGAGTCTTCTAGGCATGAGTTCCAGGCTTTTATGGAGGTTCCTTATAATGAGTTCCAGTCTTGTATAGTGGTTCCGTGGCATTATATTTAAGATTGCAAATAGATTATTGGGGTTGACTTGGACAGTTTTCTTGGTATGAGTTCAAGGCTTTTGGGAGGCTCATGAGTTCCAAGCTTTGTAGAGAGATTCCTTGGCATGATATAAGTTTGCTTAGGGGTCTTTTGGGTTTGCCTACAAGCATAATGAGAATTTTCTTTGGATAGGTCTCAGGCTTGCAAGAAGTCCCTTGGCATGAGTTCCAAGTTTTTGTAAGCGTTCATATATTGACTTGACTTACAAGCGTAGAGGGAGCTTTCTTGATACGAGTTATAGGCTTGTGTGAGGTTCCTTGGCATGACATACACGTTTGCAAATAGGTTTTGGGTTTTGACTTAGAGAGAGGTGAGCTTTCAGAAAGCTTCCAAACATACAGAGTGTCTGGAAAAGTCATATATTTTTTAGGAGGTCCAGGATTACAAAGAGGTAGGTGATAGCCAGAGAGGGATAGAAAAGAGGTTCAAATAAAGAGCTGCTCAATTAAAGCAAAGAACATTGTGCCAGTGGGTGCCCGTAACTGGGATTCCAGAGTTTTCCACTCCTCATTGCTGAGGCATATGCTGTAACACTAATCTTTTACTCCTACTAATACTTGTAGGACACGGTGCACAAGACCCATTAACCAATTTCCAGAAGAAGGCTTATTCGGTTGAGGATTATATACAACCTCAATTCTCATTACTTTTAGGTAATTTCATATCTCATCCCCAGGCATCATGTAAGAAAGTCAGTGCATGCCATGAAACACTTCCCTTGATGCACGTTGCATAAAAGCTTTTTTTTTTTTTTTTTTTGCCCATAACTACCTTTAACACACCTAGAATCCACTGACTGTTTTTGATTTTTTTTTTGCTATAATCTACCTACATTTGTTGCTATATATCAACAAGGACTTTAATCTCGAAAATTGAAGAACTCAGATATTAAATAATTCTGGTCCAAATCACTTCCAAAGCAAAGCATCCTACCGCCAATTATCCTTTACTGCTGACTGGAAGCCCGCAATCCATTATCGTAAACTATTAATTATCCAATGGTTTCTTTTTTCATCAGACCTGCAATTCACTATCATTAAGTCGTCCAATTTATCTCAGTTCAAAGGGGGGATTTTAAATATATATGGTAAGCAAGGAATATCGGCTGCAGACAGAGGATTTCATGCAATATTAAAGAAGTAGAAAGGGGGCAGGAGAAGCCCAGTCCATTGATGCTCTTGGATAGCAAGAAAGAGAATAGAGGATCCTAAACATAATCTGACTTTGCTTTATATTGTGCCCTACTGGAAGAGAACCTATGGAATGATCCTGAGCTAACAAGCAAGTCAGGAATGAGACATTCAAAAATACCTAAATACCTTTTCTGTGCCCTGACAACAGAGGAACTTGAGTTTTATTATGGAATGTAGATGTATAAATGTATTAATTCCTCCCAGACCAATGAGAAGCCTAAACATGGGTCGGAGGGGTAAACTGGACCCCCCTGAGTTGGGCTTGGAACAGTACGAGAACAACAAGCCTTAAGTCCAGTTACGGTAAGATCAAGGGAGGATGATTATTTGTTCAACTAAATAAATCGGATAGCCCCGGTTGTATGGGGTGCCGTTTGTCCCAAATACATTCTGTATACAAAACTATCCCTAATACACATAATTAATGTCTCTCATGTTATATAAGTATTTTTGACCATACACAGAGAAAAAAATATACAAAAGACTTATTTCTATTAAAGAATGAAAACAAAATCTGGTTAGTGCACAAAAGGATGTCATTATATCACAAACTCCATTCTGTACAGTTTAACAAGCAATCTGTCTCACAAATGTATAACCTCCATGTAACGGACGCACTTATGTGCAAAGTTACTTACAGAATGAATTATGTAAAAACAAAGTTGGACATAATATATAATAGTAACTAACTAGTGCTTGTCAAGCTAGATTTGAATGACAAAATAGATATCTGTGACAGAAAGCAAGATTTTATAGCACAGGATTCATTCTTTCCACAAAATGGCAGTTTTGTTTCACAAAACAGATAAAATAACCATTCTGTGAAGCAACACTGTCAGTCACATTCCTGAACCAATAAGAACAAAGCTTATTGCCATATACAAACAAGATGAGAAGTGGCCAGCTCTGCTCCACATGGCTAAGGCAAAGTATCTGGCCTGCTATAGAGGGAGCCCTCTAATGTCCCCTGTGCTGCATAGTAATAAACATGAACAAACATTTCCTAAAAGAGCTGCTGGTAAACACTACAGGTTCATAAATGGAAGTTTTTACAAATGGCTGAGAAATATAATGCTGCACTTATAATGATTGGAGAGAAAGAAAAGTATGCAAAACCTATATAAATATGATCATTTTAGGTGATATGGCTATTCTTATTGTAGTAACCTGCTTGTGTGGCCATTTTGGTTAAGGGCATTCCTGCTGTTTTGCCATTATCTTCTGACTCACTCCTGTTCCTCTTCCTGTCTAAGCTGAGAGCAATAATGGGACAGGCCACACCCACCTGCCATCTTCTATTAAATGTACCAGAAGTTACTGTGCTTGTCTGGCTGCTTTGCCTGACTCTCAGAGTCAGTTATAAGTTTTGTATATGATAGTTAGACTCCTCCTAGCTGTAATCTTGCACCAATTAGCTTGTAGTAGTCTCTTAATAATGTGCTTAGCTATAGTTCAACTACTACATAATAGCTTTAGCCAGAGACTTGGGACTGATCATGTGCACAGTCATGTGTATAGTATGATGTGTAGGTTATATGAGCAGCCACTCCTGAGTACTGTGTGTAAACAAAAGGCTTCAGGACTTCAACTTCACCTCCTTTCGTGAATTCGGGTCTTTTCGGCACTTCCGCATTCGGTAATATGCTAAATGGCCGCACGGCTCGGGCGCTCGTAAAGGGGACCCGGCTCTTTGAAAAATGCAGCACTTCTGGGCCCCCCTTCAGGCCCGGAACCCTTGTCCCCCCTGCTGGCGGCCCTGGACATGCATGTAACATGGGCGCAGTTGTGCTCTCTGCTCTAGTGTTGTGCCCCCTCGACCCACTCTGATGTGAAAGGGTTAAGCACTGGGCAGGTAAGGGGACGGCATCATTATAGTCTTTTGTTATAAATAAATATAAAGCATTGTATAGCTTGTTGCTTCTATATAAATAGATTATGATCCCCTAAAATTGCCCCTGCTATACTATACAGAATGCGTGGACCTCATACCTCCCAACATTTTGGAAGTAAAAAGAGGGACAAAATTTTTTTTTGTCATGTAGCGCGGCAACATTTTTTTGACCACACCCCGTAATTACCATGTTCATTTTACAAAGTTTGGCAGGTTATAAAAGTTTGAAAATATCTCTCCTTATCTAAACTGTTAAAATTACTTATTTTCTTATCTCAAAATTGTTATAAAGCATCTTAGTTGCACCTGTTAGCTGTACTGGCCTCTCTGCCAAAAGCCAATTAAGTTAGAAACTTTGTTTCTTTTTCTGGCTGTTCAGTGCAGAGAAAATAGGGACTTTCCAGTGCAAATGAGGGACCTCAGGTTGAGCTGTCAAAAGAGGGACTGTCCCTCTGAAAAAGGGACAGTTGGGAGGTATGCACTGTACACATGATCAGTCCCAAGTCTCTGGCTAAAGCTATTATGTAGTAGTTGAACTATAGGTAAGCAAATTATTAAGAGACTACTACAAGCTAATTGGTGCAAGATAACAGCTAGGACATTGGAGTCTAACTATGATATACAAAACTTATAACTGACTCTGAGAGTCAGGCAAAGCAGCCAGACAAGCACAGTAACTTCTGGTACATTTAATAGAAGATGGCAGGTGGGTGTGGCCTGTCCCATTATTGCTCTCAGCTTAGACAGGAAGAGGAACAGGAGTGAGTCATAAGATAATGGCAAAACAGCAGGAATGCCCTTAACCAAAATGGCCACACAAGCAGGTTACTACAATAAGAATAGCCATATCACCTAAAATGATCATATTTATATAAGTTTTGCATACTGTTCTTTCTCTACAATCATTATAAGTGCAGCATTATATTTCTCAGCCATTTGTAAAAACTTCCATTTATGAACCTGTAGTGTTTAACAGCAGCTCTTTTAGGAAATGTTTGTTCATGTTTATTACTATGCAGCACAGGGGACATTAGAGGGCGCCCTCTATAGCAGGTCAGATACTTTGCCTTAGCCATGGGGAGCAGAGCTGGCCACTTCTCATCTTGTTTGTATATGGCAATAAGCTTTGTTCTTATTGGTT
The DNA here is from genome assembly GCA_038501925.1 of Xenopus petersii. Classification (NCBI taxonomy): domain Eukaryota; kingdom Metazoa; phylum Chordata; class Amphibia; order Anura; family Pipidae; genus Xenopus; species Xenopus petersii. The sequence goes on along the minus strand of CM076676.1, from coordinate 5,907,876 downwards.
CAGGAATGTGACTGACAGTGTTGCTTCACAGAATGGTTATTTTATCTGTTTTGTGAAACAAAAACTATGGAAAGAATGAATCCTGTGCTATAAAATCTTGCTTTCTGTCACAAATATCTATTTTGTCATTCAAATCTAGCTTGACAAGCACTAGTTAGTTACACTATTATATATTATGTCCAACTTTGTTTTTACATACAGTAATTCATTCTGTAAGTAACTTTGCACATAAGTGTGTCCGTTACATGGAGGTTATACATTTGTGAGACAGATTGCTTGTTAAACTGTAAACTGTACAGAATGGAGTTTGTGATATAATGACATCCTTTTGTGCACTAACCAGGTTTTGTTTTCATTCTTCAATAGAAATAAGTCTTTTGTATATTTTTTTCTCTGTGTATGGTCACAAATACTTATATAACATGAGAGACATTCATTCTGTGTATTAGGGATAGTTTTGTATACAGAATGTATTTGGGACAAACGGCACCCCATACGGTTGAAGGTAAATTAGGGTTAGATATTCTTGGGACCATGATTGAACAACATTTTCCTAATTCGGTAACCTTATTATGAGCTAAGGGGGCTCCTGACCAAAGGTCTGACCTCTAATGGGACATGCAGATGTTTTGAGATTAAGTATATTGTGACAATTAAAGGTCAGGGCACACGGAGCAAATATTGGTGAGAAAATGCAACAAAGCTTGAATCCATACAAACCCTGGAAACATCTCCGATATGCTGACCTCCACCACCTCCATCTCCTTGGCCGACTCATTCTCCAAACTTCTCCAAGATTGCTATGTCTTGGAAGGTTAAAGGTCCTTGCAAACATTACATTGACTAAAGAATAAACAGTTATAACAAGATGACTATGAAGATTTTCATTCATCCAGGTCATGGTATATCTAGTATAGGTACATCTAAAACAACTGGACTTGCTGAGTAATCTTTGAAAAGGTTTTATTACTTATCCGAGCAGCTTCTTCAGAGTAGTGAAACATCATCAAAGATTACTCAGCAAGTCCAATTGGTTTAGATTTACCTATACTAGATATAGTCATAACAAGAAGAACTGGAATGCAGTATTTTTTTGGGGGGGGGGAGAAGAGGTCTGCTCAAGCTTTACTAGAATTTAAAGGCTGGCCTCATACTGTAGATTGAAAAGCAATGATCTAAGGGCTGTGCAATGTGCCAAAATGCTCATACTCACTCCCAACACCATTAATACTCTTTTTCCTATCTATATCTGGTTTATTAAAGCACCTGCATGTCCATGTATGATGTGAAGCCTAAAGATGTCCATGCTTGAACACCTGCCTGTATGTTTTCACAACATGAACCATATATATAACGCACATAAAACTGGCCAAGCCCCATTGATACATTCTAGTAGAGGACATGGGCATGGTATCTTCTAGTTGCTCGTTAAAGATCTTTAACTTAGGCATCAATGCACTTCATGTAAGAAGGTCCATCACAACACATTTTTAGGCAGGTCTGTCAGTTAATAGTCTCTTTTTACTATATATATAGATTTCCTTTACAAAAGTCAGTACACTGTATCCAAGCAATGAATTAGATGCCGTCTGTAAAAGACTCAAGGCCTGGGGTTCATGTACTAGAGGATCATGGACAACTTGGTTTTTCCTCTGGTCCTTTAAACCGACAAAATTAACTTCAGTTCCTCTGCCCGTGTAGAACAATACAGACAAGGAACACAAGGAGAAGAAGACTAGAAAAGGCCTGGTAGATGATTGGCACGGTGAGTGAATCTCACTAGTTGTTATTGCATGGTGACTGCCGACACATATGCAGCTCTGGGGAGAGATGCCACCGTTTGTCACCGTCCATATTGTCTCCTCTGTCACATTCCTCCTGTCACTTCAAGCCTAAATATCAAAGGAACCACCTGCAGGAGGTGTCGCACATTGTTAGGCAGAGCGAACGCCTAAAATTATTTTAATTTATGAGTATAGCCAGAAGGTAACAAGTGAGACACAGTTTGGAACCAGCTGTTCCGACGTGTGGGGGAGCGAATTGGAGGGGGGAATGGGTGAGCTGGGGATATTCAAGTAGTAGTGAACAGACACTAAAATAAAAATATTAATCAGCGTTGACAGGACTCCTGGAAAGGCCTGCTAAATATAGAATTCTATTAAACTTGGGGGCTGAAAACCCCCCAGCACACATCAGGTTGAGATCAACTAATTTTAATTCCAGCACTAAAAATACTTACAATCTGATGTTCCATCACATTCCCATCAGTACCTGTCCCAGTGAGCTTACAATCTAAGGTCCCTGTCACATTCCCACCAGTCCCTGCCTCAGTGAGCTTACAATATAAGGTCCCTATCACATTCCCATCAGTCCCTGCCCCAGTGAGCTTACAATCTAAGGTCCCTGTCACATTCCCATCAGTCTCTGCCCCAGTGAGCTTACAATCTAAGGTCCCTGTCACATTCCCATTAGTCCCTGCCTCAGTGAGCTTACAATCTAAGGTCCCTGTCACATTCCCATCAGTCCCTGCCCCATTGAGCTTACATTCTAAGGTCCCTGTCACATTCCCATTAGTCCCTGCCTCAGTGAGCTTACAATATAAGGTCCCTATCACATTCCCATCAGTCCTTGCCCCAGTGGATCTTACAAGCTAAGGTCCCTATCACATTCCCATCAGTCCTTGCCCCAGTGGATCTTACAATCTAAGGTCCCTGTCACATTCCCATCAGTCCCTGCCCCAGTGAGCTTACAATCTAAGGTCCCTGTCACATTCCCATTAGTCCCTGCCTCAGTGAGCTTACAATCTAAGGTCCCTGTCACATTCCCATCAGTCCTTGCCCCAGTGGATCTTACAAGCTAAGGTCCCTATCACATTCCCATCAGTCCCTGCCCCAGTGAGATTACAATCTAAGGTCCCTATCACATTTTCATCAGTTCCTGTTCCAATGAGTTTACAATCTAAGGTCTCCCTTATATTGACTCTGCTCTGGTGGGTGCAGAGCAGCAAATAGTCAACCTGGCTGGAATTAAACCAAGGACCCCAGAGGTGCAAAGTAATAATGCTTAATACTGCTCCGCTATGTTGCTCATAGGATACTGAACTGATACTTTGAATTTTGCACGCTTCTCCTTATCTGCTAAGAGAAAATAGGTCTGTGTTGAACCACACTGACCCTTTGCTCATATACCAAACAATCATGTTATTTTCTTTGATTAAGGTCAGTGGTAAAAAAGAGTTACTGCCATGCCAGATTAATGCCGACAATAAGTCCCAGCTGGTGAGCAGAACAGATGGTCGGCATTTTTAGCCAAGTTTTAACTACAATGCACCGGAGGCTGCACGTTTCTCCTCTGCCCCTCACACGCAAGCCGCAGTAAGAAAAAATGGCATGCAATTCCCTGTATCGATCCCCTGAATCTGGAACCATTCTGCAACATATATTTGTCAATGGCCTTTATTTACGCCCAAGTTGCATCTCTTAAAATCAGTGTCACAAGACTTCTGACTGTAGTCGACCAATTGTACAATTCTTATGTCAATTCTTCTTAAAAGTTTATAACACTTTTAAAATAGCGTACATGAAACAGTGCCTCCTGGTGTTTATTTCAGCTAATTGGACCCTTGTGTAGTCCTGCTTGAAACTCACCAGAGAAACATCACATGACTCTTTTCTGCTCACTAACTTAATTTTCTACCAGCCGTTTTCAATATGCCAAAGTAAACAGCAGATGGCACTGTTGATTAAACCGTATTATATCAGGAGTGAAAAAATTGCCAATATCTGGAAAACTAGATATAAATATAAAGAGCAGCACTCATTTCTTTCAAGGTTTTTACATTTCCTTTAAGCAGACCTGGGGCAATAAAAATTCATTGGACGGTCTCCAGTTGGCCAAAAGAAAGAGGATTGCACACTCGACTATGAAAAAGGATCAAAATTAATTTATTGTACAAAAAAATTACATGGGTTTTATCTTATCATGTCAATATCTGTACAATAAATTTTGATCCTTTTTCCTCTTGTTTTTGCTATTTTCTTTGGAGACCTCTGTTGGACTTGCACCTCATAATTTCCTTTTTTTTGGGTGTGCGCCTTCCAAACCTATGGTCTCCAGTTGGCCAGCGCTCCTCAAAATCCCTTCATCCTTAATTAGATATGATTGTGCCAACAATTTTCCTTCTTCTCTGACACAAAGGTCAAGCTCATGTTCAAGATGCCCCATTATCAAAGGCTGAGATGCTAATTTTATTCCATCTAGATGGGAAACAAAAGCTTTTCTCCAGCTTTTTTTATTTTTCATATTTTCTCTTGCCCTCTTATCTGCCTTTTTCCACTATTTGAGATCTCAAACCTTTAATTCATTCCACCTGCTTGAGAATGCTCTAATTTCTTTACCATAAAATTATAACCCTTACCCTAACCCTAAACCTAACCCTCAACCCCTAACCCTAAAACCCTAACCCTACCCCTAACCACCTACACACACATTATGCTATGGGCATTTATTTATGAATGGCTTGCTATGCTTGCATGGAGACGAGCCAGATATAGATCTCTCGTATTGATCATTACTTTCCAAACCAAGGCAAGAAACATTGATGTGAAGTAGTGCAAAATCATTCCATTATACTGCCGTCCAGGGGGTCACTAAGGATTGTGACCTCTCACTTGGGCACCCTCTTGCCCACCCCAATTATACTATTGATGGCACACCAGAAGTCAGTTTGACTCGTAAAGATACCAGAAAGAGAAGTGTCAGCTTCAACGTGAGAGGATAAAATACAGTAGAACCCCCAAGTTTTTCAGGGGACTAGAAAAAAAATGGTGTAAAATCCAGGAAAACGTAAAATCAGGGAAATGTGTTATGCATAATATATAGGTGGGATCACAAAACAAAAATGTAACATTAGAGAAAACTTAAAACCAGAGGATATAAAATGAAGGTTTCACTGTAATTGAAATCAAGAATATCCAACCATTACCCCTGCCATGATACTACAACTTCCAACAGCCAGAGACCTCTCTAAAGTAAAATTATAAAAGCAATTGTCATCTCCTGCTGTTCTCCGGTTCTGGTTCTTGAAACCGCGTCGCAACAGGTATACTTGCCCTTTAACAAATGCTCGAAAAGCAACGCATAAAATAAGCGGTACAGAATAATAATAAATATAATGACACATTAAGCGAAGTGGCAAATAGCAGCCTCTGGAATGGAATAACAAAAATCATCAACTACAGCACAAGTCTGACCTGAACATGTAGGGTTGGGGGAAGATTGCAACGCATGAAAAGGAACCAATTAAATCGAGCAGCAGAAGGGACGGGAGGAAGGGAGTTTTCTCCTGCACACAAAGAATGCACTTTAAATTTATTTACATGTATAACGAGACATAAGTGTACAGAGAATGAAAGGCAGGTGGATGAGGAGAGGGGCAGTGAGTGCAGCATGGAGAGAGAGGTGTCTGAAGGGAGGATAATTAAACATTATGCAAAGTCTGCAATGTGATCACTCTAGACTATAAAAAAAACAAGAAGTGGTAGCTTAAATGAGCAGCAAAACTACCTGGATCCCATTTGCAGCCTCCCATAGTTTATACATTCCTGCTCATGCCCAGCAATGTCCAACTTCTATTCCCTATCAATGCAGCACTTCATACCTGCCCATGCAGCCTCCCGCAGTTTATATATGACTTCCCATGCACAGCTAATTCCCAATCCCTGTCCCTGCAGCCCCCAAGCTGAATCCATGCAGTCTCATGCAGTTTATTCAGGCCTACCCATGCCCTGCTATGTCCCTCTCCCAATGCCAGTCAATGCAGCCTCCTGTAATCTATACATATTTATGCTAGTCCATGCAGCCTCCTGCAGTTTATACAGGCCCGCCCATGCCCAGCTATGTCCCACCTCCATTCCCTGCCCATGCAGCCCCCTGTAGTTTATACATTCCTGCTCATGCCCAGCAATGTCCAAACTTTATTCCCTGTCCGTGCAGCACTTATTACCTGCCCATGCATCCTCCTGCAGTTTATATATGCCGTCCCATGCCAGCTAGTTCCCAATCCCTGTCCCTGCAGCTCCAAGCTGAATCCATGAAGTCTCATGCAGTTTATTCAGGTCTGTCCATGCCCCGCTATGTCCCTCTCCCAATTCCAATCAATGCAGCCTCCTGCAATCTATACATCCCAATCCTGGTCCATGCAGCCTCCTGCAGTTTATACAGGCCCACCAATGCCCACAGTCCTTGTTCTTTCGGTCTCCTTGAATTTATACAAGTCTTCCTATGCCCAGTTACGTGCCTTCCTCAATCCCTGTGCCGCGGTTTATACAGACTCACCCAGTTGCCCCTGCCCCCAATCTCAGAACTAATGAGTTCTGTATAAACAAACCCTTCCAAATCCTAAACTGCAGCCATGAGCTCATGTTCCCCTTTAATGCTTGCAAGTATAAGTGTGCAAAGGCCCCTTCATACTATAGTTCTCTAGTTCTTCTGCAGTGGAAGGTCGAATTATTTGTGCCTGTGGGACCCCCTTAGGCTCCAAGGTTATTTCATGGCATTGCCAACTTCATTCAATTCCTGCTGCATTGTTCTTCCATGATCAACAAGAACCTCACAATGGTGCATGGCAAGTGATGAAGTCGTCCTTTAAGTTACTGCCCTTACCTGTGTTGTACCCTCTCCCCAGAGCCGGCCAAGGACGGTGGTTTTTCCATAAATTTCCCAGGTACCAGTCGCTTTGATTCTCCACCAGTCCAAGCACTTGCTGTCCTGAAAGCACAGATAGCACAGAAATCACTGGGAGGATCAAACACATCATGTGACATGAGAAGGGCTGCAATCCAACAACTTGCATTAATGAGATGTACCCTGATTATTTGGGATCACCCAGCCCCCCCTCAACTCAGCCCACACAATAGAAACCTGTTTTTTTTTTTTTTTGCACTTAGTAAATGAGACCCATATAACTGTGTCATACCAGAGCAGGACTATTAAAATATGCTTAAAAAATAAAACATTATAAAATTTGAAAAACAAATATCCATTGAAAGCAGATGGCGTCTCCTTGCAGAGTGCGGTGCAATCAGTACAAGGCTGAAGGATGTTATAATGAGGAATTAGCCCTACTAGGATTAAGTAGTCCTCACTGATTGCAGTTTATTTCTGTGTATTACAGGGAATCTCTTTCTATTACAGTCTGACCTTGACATATAGAAGAGCCAGAGACGCCGGGTGCTGGACGACACGTAGGAGATGCAGAACAATTCCCTTTATGTGCCGCTTGTCACACTCGCTCTGGTAAACAAGTTTATTTAGTTTAAACAGCGCCGGGGCGCCACCTGTCCGAGGCTGTTAAATTAACAAGGAGTGATGGGACCCAAAATCCTCTCCTGCCTGACGTGTGACTCCTGAGCAAAACAGGGGACAGTTATTCTCATCTCTCCTACCTGCCTCCCTCAATGTTGGTCTGGCAAACAGATCCCTGGCATTGACTCCTTCTCTTTCTCGCTCAGTTAATTATGGGGGCCCTGCATGATCCCAGAATGTTAGGGATGTGCTGCGAGATGGGAGACAGTAGGGCAAGATAGAGACAGTAGGGGAAGATGGAAACAGTAGGACCAGGCCTGCATTTGAGTAAAGGCCACCAAGGCACGGGCCTACAGCAGCAGGATTTTAGGGGCAGCATTCTGCCCAACAAGCGGGCCTACGGGTGCCCACTATGTAAATCCGGCCATGAGTAGGACAAGATGGAGACAGTAGGACAAGATGGTGATAGTAGGGCAAGATGATGATAGTAGGGTAAAATGGAGACAGAATGGCAAGATGGAGATAGTAGGGCAATATGGAGACAGTAGAAAAAGATGGTGATAGTAGGACAAGATGGTGATAGTAGGGTAAAATGGAGACAGAATGGCAAGATGGAGACAGTATGACAAGATGGAGACAGTAGGACAAGATGGTGATAGTAGGACAAGATGGTGATAGTAGGGCAATATGATAACAGTAGGACAAGATGGTGATAGTAGGACAAGATGGTGATAGTAGGGCAATATGGAGACAGTAGAAAAAGATGGTGATAGTAGGACAAGGTGGTGATAGTAGGGCAAGATGATGATAGTAGGGTAAAATGGAGACAGAATGGCAAGATGGAGACAGTAGGACAAGATGGTGATAGTAGGACAAGATGGTGATAGTAGGGCAATATGATAACAGTAGGACAAGATGGTGATAGTAGGACAAGATGGTGATAGTAGGGCAATATGGAGACAGTAGAAAAAGATGGTGATAGTAGGACAAGGTGGTGATAGTAGGGCAAGATGATGATAGTAGGGTAAAATGGAGACAGAATGGCAAGATGGAGACAGTAGGACAAGATGGTGATAGTAGGACAAGATGGTGATAGTAGGGCAATATGGAGACAGTAGAAAAAGATGGTGATAGTAGGACAAGGTGGTGATAGTAGGGTAATATGATAACAGTAGGACAAGATGGTGATAGTAGGACAAGATGGAAACAGTAGGACAGGATGGTGATAATAGGTCAAGATGGAGACAGTAGGGCAAGATGGAGACAGTGAGGCAAGATGGTGATAGTAGGACAAGATGGTTATAGTAGGGCAAGATGATAACAGTAGAACAAGATGGCGACAGTAGGGCAAGATGATGACAGCAGGGGAAGATGATTACAACACAAGGCAGTAGATTGAGATGGCTCAGCAAGCAGTTTGGTGCTAGTAGCAGTTCAGAAAAGCTAATGTACTGGGAGGGCTGACAAGTGGGTGCCACCACAACTCATTTTTGCATAAAAACCAAAACCAAGAAGAGCATCCTGTAGACTGCTAGTTCACATAGGGGCTACCAATAGTCAACCTCAGTCCATAACTAGCACCCCAGGAACTTGTTTCATGCTTGTGTTGCTCCCCACCTTTTGCTCACATTTGAATGTGGCTCACAGGTAAAAAAAAAGTTTGGGGATTCCTGTTTTAGAGCAACAGGGCAGGCATTTCAACAAATGAGCTCACCACCAAGTGTGACCAAGTTAGTGATTGGTCTAATAAAATGGTACCCCAAAGTTTTAGAGTTGAGTTTACTAATAGTGGGTAAAATAGCAGTTGTAGTCCGACAACTATTCAGCTAACCCAGATTTGGGAAAGACTTTCATGGGAGCCCTTTAAGCGCTTTCTCTCTTTCTACCACAATTAGTGAAAAATATGCGTTTCCAGTCGAGTTCTTGCCGAGCGCAATCTGTTCTGTTTCCTAAAATAGATTTTTTTAGTAAATGTCACCGTTACCTCTCAATAAACATTTTTCTAGTCTGCTCGGTGACCTTTAAATGACTTTCTAATGAAGTATCTCGTTGCCTCCGAGTTATTTCCTTTCAATATTTAAATTTTATGTGGAAAGTAAAATTAGCCGCGTCGCACTCGGGAATCGCCGTAACATCATTTTAATGAGAATTAGAAAAAAAAAATACTGAATATAAAAAAAATGGCTCAATGTTCTCTCATCTTGTTTAAAACTCCTACAGGGGGTTGTGGAGGGGGAGGCTGCATAGAATATAAAGGTTTGACTCATAATTTAATGACGCCATCACAATCCATTGCCGCTACATTATGCTCCCCCCTGCTGACCTTGCACCCCATTGAGGAGGGAGAAAGATATGAATACAATTAGTGATGGGTGAATTTGCGCCGTTTCGCTTCGCCGAAAAATTCGCGAATTTCGCGAAACGGCGCAAAATTCGCGAAACGGCGCCGGCGTCTCGTTTTTGACGCCGGCGCCTGGCGAATAAATTCGCCCATCACTAAATACAATGTTACAAGGCAGAAAAGGAACCTATATTCAATCATTAGGTTTTTATCTTCTGTGTATTTGTATTTATATATCAATAGGGGGAAGCCAGAAATAGGGGTACACTGGGTCAGCACATTCTTAGGGTGTAGGGGGGTTCAGTTCAAAGCCAATTGGTAGGAGAATTGAGGAAGCTAGCGAGCAGCAATACTACTTGACCAACTCTGTTAGAAGCTCTGATTGGGTTTCCTAACTTTCCCCCCTTTCTTAAAGGGGTGCTTTACTTTTAAAGGGGTTGTTCACCTTTGACTTAACAGTTAGTATGATGTAGAGAGGGATATTCTGAGACAATTTGCAATTGATTTTCATTTTTTATTATTTGTGGTTTTTCAGTTATTTAGCTTTTCATTCAGCAGCTGTCCAGTTGCGACTTCCGCCATTTTGTGGCTGGAGCCCATATTACCCTAGCAACCATGCATTTATTGGAATAAGAGACTGGAATATGAATAGGAGAGACCTGAATAGAAAGATGAGCAACAAAAAAGAAATAATGATATATTTGTAGCCTTACAGAACATTTGTTTTTAGATGGGGTCAGTGACCCTCCAGATGAAAGCTGGAAAGAGTGAGAAGAAGCAAAGGCAAATAATTAAAAAACTATAGAAAATAAAAACAAAAACCAATTTGGAAAGTTGCTTACAATTGGCCATTCTATAACATACTTGAAGGGAACTTAAAAGTGAACCATGCCTTTAAATCAACTTTTAGTATCTTATAGAATGGCCAGTTCTAGAGCAACTTTCCAATTGGCTTTCATTATTTATTTCTTATAGATTTTTAATTACTTGTCTTTTTCTTCTCTTTTCAGCTTTCAAATGGGGGTCAATGACCCCATCTAAAAAACAAATTCTCCGTAAGGCCTCAAATGTATTATTATTGCTACTTTTTATTACTCATCTTTCTATCCAGGCCTCTCCTATTCATATTCCAGTCTCTTATTCAAATCAATGCATGGTTGCTAGGGGAATTTGGACCCCAGCCACAAAATGGCTGAAAATCGCAACTGGGGAACTGCTGAATAAAAAGCTAAATAACTGAAAAAACACAAATAATAAATAATGAAAACCAATTGCAAATTGTCTCAGAATATCACTCTCTATATCATACTAAAAGTTAACTCAAAGGTGAACAACCCCTTTAAAGGGAAAAAAATTGTAACAGTGGGTGCAGACCTTTCCTAAAACTCTAATTTGTGACCCCTAACCCTCCAAAATAAAGTACACATGTAAGAGTATTAATGCCTAAGGACTTCTTAGCTCCCATAATTCATGCTGGAGACAATCTAAGGGATCTACTTACACACTGGCTTGTAAATGATACGTAACCAATTAGCTTGGACCTTGTTACATATGTTCGGGGGCCCGCAGGCAGCCGCACGCAGTCTCACAGTATCAGCTTGTCAGGCTGGAGGCTGCTTTTCAAAAGATTTTCACTGCCTGGTTCCTCTCTCCACAGAGCAACAAGATGGACAGTGAAAAGCCTGAAATATTACCCAAAATAAAATCAATGTTCCGCAGTCATATTTATATCTATATATACATGCTGGGGTTTATGAATAACAACAGGGATGTGTCAGGAGATTGCAAATCAGATGTAGCTCACAGTGTAGGGAAGAAAAAGAATCATCTTTACAGGACTGCACGGCCCACCATGGTGAGTGTTCTTCACACAAACTCCCTTTCCAGAGACTACTATTCCACTGTTACTATAGGCACCATCTCTCCCTACTATACCTGCTATCCCACAGTCACACTCCCTTCCCAGAGACTATTATCCACTGTTACTATAGGCACCATCTCTCCCTACTATACCTGCTATCCCACAGTCACACTCCCTTCCCAGAGACTATTATCCAATGTTACTATAGACACCATCTCTCCCTACTATACCTACTATCCCACAGTCACACTCCCTTCCCAGAGACTATTATCCACTGTTACTATAGGCACCATCTCTCCCTACTATACCTGCTATCACACAGTCACACTCCCTTCCCAGAGACTATTATCCACTGTTACTATAGGCACCATCTCTCCCTACTATACCTGCTATCACACAGTCACACTCCCTTCCCAGAGACTATTATCCACTGTTACTATAGACACCATCTCTCCCTACTATACCTGCTATCCCACAGCCACACTCCCTTCCCAGAGACTATTATCCACTGTTACTATAGGCACCATCTCTCCCTACTATACCTGCTATCCTACAGTCACACTCCCTTCCCAGAGACTATTATCCACTGTTACTATAGGCACCATCTCTCCCTACTATACCTGCTATCCCACAGTCACACTCCCTTCCCAGAGACTATTATCCACTGTTACTATAGACACCATCTCTCCCTACTATACCTGCTATCCCACAGTCACACTCCCTTCCCAGAGACTATTATCCACTGTTACTATAGACACCATCTCTCCCTACTATACCTGCTATCCCACAGTCACACTCCCTTCCCAGAGACTATTATCCACTGTTACTATAGGCACATCTCTCTCTACTATACCTGCTATCCCACAGTCACACTCCCTTCCCAGAGACTATTATCCACTGTTACTATAGGCACCATCTCTCCCTACTATACCTGCTATCCTACAGTCACACTCCCTTCCCAGAGACTATTATCCACTGTTACTATAGGCACCATCTCTACCTACTATACCTGCTATCACACAGTCACACTCCCTTCCCAGAGACTATTATCCACTGTTACTATAGACACCATCTCTCCCTACTATACCTGCTATCCCACAGTCACACTCCCTTCCCAGAGACTATTATCCACTGTTACTATAGGCACCATCTCTCATAATCTGCATTGCATCAGGTTACATTAGGCACAACCCTATTACTGTTGCTTTAGGGATTACTAGGTGGTGCAGTTTGTACAGCCATTAAATTAATCTGTGGGCCTTTTTTCTAATTCTATAGAAAAATTCCAATAGACTGTGAGGGAAGCCACTTCAAGGGGTCCAGGACAGACACCCCTTTTATAGAGAGGCGTGTTAGTCAATGGTTAAAAGCAGGTGCAAGGTTGCATTTATTGAGGCTACTGGATTTGACGACAGGTGGAGTTCATTTTGCTTTTCTCTATAGAACCTGATTCAGTAATGAATTCTAAGCCAGGCCTTATTTGGTTGTGCAATATTTCATTCATTGATTTTACTGTCAAATGAAAAATCACTTCTTGCAAATGGCATTTAGCAGGATTCACTGGCCTGGCAGGAGGGAGAAGGGTGGAAACCTGCTTAACGCTCGCAGGAACAGAGGAGGCTCCTCATGGAGGTCAGGGCAATGGGTGAGAGTAGAGGAAAGGAAATGTTAGAGATGGTAAGGTATGGATTTGTAGTTTATGACGCCCAATAACATTAACTCTTGTAAAGGCTAGTTGCCAAATATACATGGATAGAATCAGTACATCGGGCAAGGCTGGTCAACAACATCCAACTCTGATAGTATCTCATCAACCCAGAGACCTTCATCCAACCCTATTATCATTACTAGTCTGTTGACAGTCCCCCCCTTACCCACCCCTGACATTATGTCCATAACATTGCTACATAGACATCTCATCCAACTCTGACACAATCTTCTCTACCCAGTGACTCCCATCCACCCCTATCCATATAAATTCTACCAGAGATCTCACCTAAACAGTTTCTTCTCTACCAAAAAAAACCCCTTTTTCCAACCCTTACAGTCTGCCCTCTTCCACCACCATCCTGACTATGCTATGCTATGGAAATACCTCCCTATCCAACCCCAACACAATCTCCTCTACTCAAAGACCCCCATCCAACCATTATAGTAATTCCTCTACATATAAGCCTCCATCCAGTGCTGCTCACATCAATGCTACTCCAACTATCTTCAACTATCAGCCCAACCCAAACAGTATCTTCTCTACCCAGAGAGCCTCATCCAACCCTAACAGTATTTACTTTACCAACTCCCTGCCCATAACAACTCTACCCAACGATCCCATCCAGTACTGAGAGGATCAACCCTACACAGTGACCCCATCTAACCCTGAAAGTATTACTCCTCTTGACCGTCCCCCATTTAGTCCTAACTATACCACCTATAATAAGAAACCCTCATCTTCAAGTAGGTTGTAGCAATTACTTCCATTAAACCTTGTCCAACAGGAACAAGCAGACAAAACAATCTCATATCATGGATCTTCTACACACTTTGATCAATTGGTTGAACAAAGAGCCCTTTAATGCTCATGTTACTTAACACCCGGAACCCTCACCCACACTCAGAAGCCAACTCATGCAGCTTCTCCTGAAGAACAGAAATATTAATTGGCAAATTCCCAGCCCCCAGCAAAGTACATGAAGATCAAGGTACAAAATGTTACGAGAAGAAAACATTAAATATGAATGTTTCTGCACATGCTGCAAGGTCTGTATAATTACTGAAACCCTCTCCTTACTTTTAATCACAACTACTGACAAACTGATGGAGTGTGAATCCTGACAACCCTTAATGAAACATTGGAGACACCTGGGATGGGAGCACTGGGACGGGGGACAGAGGTGGGAGGTTTTTTTTCATATACGACTGACCCCACTGGCTGCCTGAGTGCACATGAGACACCTTCCAGCTAAACAATGAAAGGGGCATATTTTAACCCCATTAGCAGACCCAGAATAGCACATTGTTCTCTGTTCATCTACTCAGCAGGGAGGACTGTATCCCTTCAGGTGGAAAATGTAATGTTGGTTTCCACTGCTCAGGAAGAAAAGATTTAGTTTAAGAGGCAACTGAAGCCCTGAAATTGTTTCGAAGGACAGAAACACAATGTAGAACTAATAACTCTTCGTACTTTCCTTCCATGTCCCCTGCAACATCCATAGATAAGTATATGCTGGGCAAGTAGTATCAACTATAATAGTAGGGGGCGTAATAGTCTCTGGGAAGGGAGTGTGACTGTGCGATAGCAGGTATAGTAGGGAGAGATGGTGCCTATAGTAACAGTGGATAATAGTCTCTGGGAAGGGAGTGTGACTGTGGGATAGCAGGTATAGTAGGGAGAGATGGTGCCTATAGTAACAGTGGATAATAGTCTCTGGGAAGGGAGTGTGACTGTGGGATAGCAGGTATAGTAGGGAGAGATGGTGCCTATTGTAACAGTGGATAATAGTCTCTGGGAAGGGAGTGTGACTGTGGGATAGCAGTATAGTAGGGAGAGATGGTGCCTTTAGTAACAGTGAGATAATAGTCTCTGGGAAGGGAGTGTGACTGTGGGATAGCAGGTATAGTAGGGAGAGATGGTGCCTATAGTAACAGTGGGATAATAGTCTATGGGAAGGGAGTGTGACTGTGGGATAGCAGGTATAGTAGGGGGAGATGGTGCCTATAGTATCAGTAGAATAATAGTCTCTGGGAAGGGAGTGTGACTATGGGATAACAGGTATAGTAGGGAGAGATGGTGTCTATAGTAACAGTGGAAAATAGTCTCTGGGAAGGGAGTGTGACTGTGGGATAGCAGGTATAGTAGGGAGAGATGGTGCCTATAGTAACAGTGGGATAATAGTCTCTGGGAAGGGAGTGTGACTGTGGGATAGCAGGTATAGTAGGGAGAGATTGTGCCTATAGTAACAGTGGGATAATAGTCTCTGGGAAGGGAGTGTGACTGTGGGATAGCAGGTATAGTAGGGAGAGATGGTGCCTATAGTAACAGTGGATAATAGTCTCTGGGAAGGGAGTGTGACTGTGGGATAGCAGGTATAGTAGGGAGAGATGGTGCCTATAGTAACAGTGGATAATAGTCTCTGGGAAGGGAGTGTGACTGTGGGATAGCAGGTATAGTAGGGAGAGATGGTGCCTATAGTAACAGTGGATAATAGTCTCTGGGAAGGGAGTGTGACTGTGGGATAGCAGGTATAGTAGGGAGAGATTGTGCCTATAGTAACAGTGGGATAATAGTCTCTGGGAAGGGAGTGTGACTGTGGGATAGCAGGTATAGTAGGGAGAGATGGTGCCTATAGTAACAGTGGATAATAGTCTCTGGGAAGGGAGTGTGACTGTGGGATAGCAGGTATAGTAGGGAGAGATGGTGCCTATAGTAACAGTGGATAATAGTCTCTGGGAAGGGAGTGTGACTGTGGGATAGCAGGTATAGTAGGGAGAGATGGTGCCTATAGTAACAGTGGATAATAGTCTCTGGGAAGGGAGTGTGACTGTGGGATAGCAGGTATAGTAGGGAGAGATGGTGCCTATAGTAACAGTGGATAATAGTCTCTGGGAAGGAAGTGTGACTGTGAGATAGCAGTATAGTAGGGAGAGATGGTGCCTATAGTAACAGTGGGATAATAGTCTATGGGAAGGGAGTGTGACTGTGGGATAGCAGGTATAGTAGGGGGAGATGGTGCCTATAGTATCAGTGGAATAATAGTCTCTGGGAAGGGAGTGTGACTGTGGGATAGCAGGTATAGTAGGGAGAGATGGTGCCTATAGTAACAGTGGGATAATAGTCTCTGGGAAGGGAGTGTGACTGTGGGATAGCAGGTATAGTAGGGAGAGATGGTGCCTATAGTAACAGTGGGATAATAGTCTCTGGGAAGGGAGTGTGACTGTGGGATAGCAGGTATAGTAGGGAGAGATGGTGCCTATAGTAACAGTGGATAATAGTCTCTGGGAAGGAAGTGTGACTGTGAGATAGCAGTATAGTAGGGAGAGATGGTGCCTATAGTAACAGTGGGATAATAGTCTATGGGAAGGGAGTGTGACTGTGGGATAGCAGGTATAGTAGGGGGAGATGGTGCCTATAGTATCAGTGGAATAATAGTCTCTGGGAAGGGAGTGTGACTGTGGGATAGCAGGTATAGTAGGGAGAGATGGTGCCTATAGTAACAGTGGGATAATAGTCTCTGGGAAGGGAGTGTGACTGTGGGATAGCAGGTATAGTAGGGAGAGATGGTGCCTATAGTAACAGTGGGATAATAGTCTCTGGGAAGGGAGTGTGACTGTGGGATAGCAGGTATAGTAAGGAGAGATGGTGCCTATAGTAACAGTGGATAATAGTCTCTGGGAAGGGAGTGTGACTGTGGGATAGCAGGTATAGTAGGGATAGATGGTGTCTATAGTAACAGTGGATAATAGTCTCTGGGAAGGGAGTGTGACTGTGGGATAGCAGGTATAGTAGGGAGAGATGTGCCTATAGTAACAGTGGATAATAGTCTCTGGGAAGGGAGTGTGACTGTGGGATAGCAGGTATAGTAGGGAGTGATGGTGTCTATAGTAACAGTGGATAATAGTCTCTGGGAAGGGAGTGTGACTGTGGGATAGCAGGTATAGTAGGGAGAGATGGTGCCTATAGTAACAGTGGATAATAGTCTGTGGGAAGGGAGTGTGACTGTGGGATAGCAGGTATAGTAGGGAGAGATGGTGCTTATAGTATCAGTGGGGATAATACCAATCTGCTCTTTTGCTCTCCTGACTTTGCACTGAAGTTAAAGAGCACCAAGTCACTCCGCACACTATTAAATATTTGAGATTATTTTGCACAGTTCATTAGTTGCTGCAAGAAGGGAAATCTCACCGTGATTTATAAAATGGAAACGTCAGTTGATCTTGTTTTCATCTTTTACAGTTTTTTACTACAGAACGTTAGCAGAGATTGGCCTTCAACAAAATCTGACACAAATCTGAGACACAAATCTCCTAAATGATCTCATCTAATTGGGTTGAGCTGTTCGTGTTTCCTTGATTTAAGCTCGATTTAAGACGCAGATGAATTCGTCCACTTAAAATGTAACTTTGTATCTCGGAGATAGATGTAATCAAAGCCAATCTTCTACTGATCTTTATCTTTCGTTAGTATTTGGTAAATATATCATTTTCTTTAGTGAACCACAGCACAGTGTCCCCAGCAATATAAATCACTGTATTGAACAGCACAATGTCCCCAGCAATAGAAATCACCATATTGAACAGCATAGTGTCCCCAGCAATATAAATCACTGTATTCAACAGCACAGTGTCCCCAGCAATAGAAATCACTGTATTAAACAGCACAATGTCCCCAGCAATAGAAATCACCATATTGAACAGCATAGTGTCCCCAGCAATATAAATCACTGTATTAAACAGCACAGTGTCCCCAGCATTAGAAATCACTGTATTGAACAGCACAGTGTCCCCAGCAATAGAAATCACCATATTGAATAGCACAGTGTCCCCAGCAGTAGAAATCACCATATTGAACAGCACAGTGTCCCCAGCATTAGAAATCACTGTATTGAACAGCACAGTGTCCCCAGCAGTAGAAATCACCGTATTGAACAGCACAGTGTCCCCAGCAATCAAAATCACAGTATTGAACAGCAGTGTCCTCAGCAATAAAAATCGCTGTATTGAACAGCACAATGTCCCCAGCATTAGAAATCACAGTATTGAACAGCACAGTGTCCTCAGCAATAGAAATTACTGTATTGAACAGCACAGTGTCCCCAGCAATATAATCACTGCATTGAATAGCACAGTGTCCCCAGGACTGGAAATCACTGTATTGAACAGCACAGTGTCCTCTGCAATCGAAATCACAGTATTGAACAGCACAGTGTCCCCAGCAATATAATCACTGTATTGAATAGCACAGTGTCCCCAGCATAAGAAATCACAGTATTGAACAGCACAGTGTCCTCAGCAATAGAAATTATTGTATTGAACAGCACAGTGTACCCTGCAATATAATCACTGTATTGAATAGCACAGTGTCCTCAGCAATAGAAATTACTGAATTGAACAGCACAGTGTACCCTGCAATATAATCACTGTATTGAATAGCACAGTGTCCCCAGCATAAGAAATCACAGTATTGAACAGCACAGTGTCCTCAGCAATAGAAATTACTGTATTGAACAGCACAGTGAGCCCTGCACTAGAAATTACTGTATTGAACAGCACAGTGTCCCCAGCAATATAATCACTGTATTGAATAGCACAGTGTCCCCAGCAATAGAAATCACCATATTGAACAGCACAGTGTCCTCAGCAATCAAAATCACAGTATTGAACAGCACAGTGTCCACAGCAGCACAAATCACTGTATTGAAGAACATGGTGACCCCAGCAATAGAAACCACAAGGTTGAGTTTTTTTCTTGAAGAAGAAAAACACGTCTGCATGCAACTCAACATTTTTACAATTGTTATTGTTCCTTTTTCTTGCTCATCTTTCTGATTAGGCCCTTTGCCTGGTTGCTAGGGTACATCGGCTCCAATGAGGCATGCTGGGTAATACACAATAGGGTTAATTTATTATGCAAATGAAATCTTAATTCACTCCATGGCACCCGCTTATTAAAGGTTTCCTCTTTTCGTTGTTAGTACAACCAATGAAACCAATAGCAACAGAAGAAAGAGGGAGGCCGGGCGAATGCTCTCAGTGCAGTGGGGTGGGTTTTTATGGCTGTTGTGTTGCAGGTAGCGGCCATTAAAGGGGGTTTAAGTACGGGGCATAGTAATTCCGCAGACAGGTTTCCAATAATCTCAGCAACGCTCTTGGAAACTCATTTATGGATGGACAGTTTTAGTGACTCTGTGAGTGTGGGATGTTCTTGTCCTCGGTGAGCCCACAAGTATGGCACACGTTTTTTACGAGGCAGTAAAAGCAAAGGTTTATATGGATCCCTCCTCTTGCTCTTTGTACCTTACCTCGCTGCCATTCTGTTGATATATGGCCTTTAATCAAAAAGTGTAGGTATGCTCAGAGGGAGAAGTATGAATATCCCCAGCTACAGACAGGGGTAGCTAATACAGGGGTAAGAAGATGCTATGAAGCCTGTTCTTAAAGAGACAGTAAAGCTTGGTGCTTGTTGTCTGCACATCTCTGCTTATCTATATTTATAAAATACACATGGGGGAGATGACCTAGAGCAGGGGTCCCCAACATTTTTTTTACCCGTGAGCTACATTCAAATGTAAAAAGAGTTGGGGAGCAACACAAGCAAGAAAAATGTTCTTGGGTGGAGGGTATGATTGGCTGTTTGGTAGCCCTATATGGACTCCTACAGAAGACTGTTTGGCCATAAATCTGGGTTTCATGCAACCAAGTCAGGAATTAAAAAAGAAGCACCTGCTTTGAGGCCGCTAGGAGCGACATACAAGGGGTTGGTGAATAACATTTTGCTCGATAGCCACTGGTTGGGGATCACTGCCCTAGAGAGTACAGTAAAACATTATGGCTTATTGTTTCCCCTTTGACAGTGCAAACGATTGCTTGTATGGCAGGTGAGCACCCTAGGGTGCAAGATTGATGTCAAGAACCTGTGGGTTAATTGGTACTAGTAAGACCTGTAATGGATAAACCAGTAATGGATCTTTCCTTTTAAAATTTGTAATGGATCAGTCCAGCTTCTATTACCACTAGGGATGAAAACATAATTATGCCTCTTTATAGGTCCCTGGTGAGGCCTCATCTGGAGTATGCAGTGCAGTTTTGGAATCCAGTCCTTAAGAGGGATATAAATGAGCTGGAGAGAGTGCAGAGACGTGCAACTAAATTGGTTAGAGGGACGGAGTACTTAAATTATGAGGGTAGACTGTCAAGGTTGGGGTTGTTTTCTCTGGAAAAAAGGCGCTTGCGAGGGGACATGATTAGACTTTACAAGTACATTAGAGGACATTATAGACAAATGGCAGGGGACCTTTTTACCCATAAAGTGGATCACCGTACCAGAGGCCACCCGTTTAGACTAGAAGAAAAGAACTTTCATTTGAAGCAACGTAGGGGGTTATTCACAGTCAGGACAGTGAGGTTGGGGAATACACTGCCGGGTGATGTTGTGATGGCTGATTCAGTTAATGCCTTTAAGAATGGCTTGGATGATTTTTTGGACAGACATAATATCAAAGGCTATTGTGATACTAAGCTCTATAGTTAGTATGGGTATATAGAATTTAATTAAAAGTAGAGGGGTGTATGTATGGGGCTGGATTTTCATTTGGAGGGGTTGAACTTGATGGACTTTGTCTTTTTTCAACCCAATTTAACTATGTAACTATGTAACTATGTAACTATAATGATGAATCCAGTGATCAACCAACCAATAACTCCTGTCATGGATCAACCCAACTTTTCCACCAGTAACTCTTGTAATGGATAAGCCCAGCTTCTCTACCAGTAACCTATCCATGCTCTTTTACAAGTAGAATCTTAAATGGACCAGCCCAGTCTCCACAATAACTCCTATGATGGATCAACCCAACTTTTCCACCAGTAACTCTTATAATGAATAAGTGTCGCGATCGCCGCCCGGAGCAGGTCCAGGAGCTCCGGGCGGCGCGTCCTCTCCTGCCGGCGTCACTCCCAAAATGGCGGCGCCCATGGCCGCCACGTGGGTAAGCGGCGCCGGCGCGATGACGTCAGTGCGCCGACGTCGGCGCAAGGACGTCAGTGACGTCACAATGGTGCCAAATTTGAAATAAAAGCCATTTTAGACGCCAGAATGGCGCCCAAGTATAGGATAACTTTCCCTAAGCATATCCTGGGTTTCCTGTGTGCCTTATTGCCTAATCCTGTTCCTGCTTTGTATCCTGACCCCTTTGCCTGGACTTTGGACTTTGTTGTACTCTGCCTGCCTGTGAACTCTTGCCTGGATCCTGACTATTCTTCGTTTAATCCTTTGGACACCGCGACCTTGTTCCCTCAAGAGGGCTTCCTCCTTGATCCTGACAACCTCCCTGGAGGGAGCTCCCGGCTCCCTGACAATAAGCTCAGCTTCTCTACCAATAACCTATCCCTGCTATTTACCAAGTAACATCTTAAATGGATCAGCCCAGTCTCCACCAATAACTCCTGTAATGGAACAACCCAACTTTTCCACCAGTAACTCTTGTAATGGATAAGCCCAGCTTCTCTACCAGTAACCTAGCCCTGCTCTTTTCCAAGTAACATCTTAAATGGTCATCCCAGTCTTTCCCAGCAAACTCTATGTAATGGACCAGTACAGTTTCTATTTCCATTCATTGCTGTACTGGGTCAGCACCCCCTGTAATTGACCAGGCATCTTCCAATTCCCAGCCCTACCAATCAGACCCTGCCTTCCTTCTTTTCTCAATTTGTCCCTAATTAGAATTCACTTTTAGTTTATTCCACATCTGGGATGCCGTCTGTCCTGTCAGGTGGGTAGGTCACTAGAAGTAATTTATTTCTGCCTTGGTTCTGGTTGCCCCCGGCACATTCATTCGCTATTTTACATTTCAGAATACCAGCTTTATTAAGATGATGTCCACTGTATCCACCGATAAGTAATATCTCTGCAAAACATCTTTTTTTTTACATAATTGAGCTAGAATACCTCAGAAATTGGTTTAACACAAAAAAGAAAAGTATTTCAATAACGTCCCATTCAGCAATTAAATTTACTGCAGCAAAAAAAGCCTTTATAAACAATGAACAGCATTAATACACATCTTCCCTCACATACCAGAAAGCACTGTATCTCTCCTCAGCTCAGTTGGTCGGTATACAGCTGTGTACATTGTAGAGTCAGGACCAGCAGTGCAGAGAATATAAATATCCAGCTCCTGCTTGCAATGACAATTCTGGAACTCCTTGGGTTAATGGCTACAGCTGGCGTTAGCCAATGAGCTGTTTATTTTGCTAAACCAAGGCCAAGTTTAGATTTTGTCAGATTTACATTTCCCCACGAAAGGGGACCTGAGCGGGGTCGGCCGCAGCTGGACCTCCCTCAGCGAGAGATTGCTTTGTGCGAAGAGAAAATAAGAAATCTGTTAAATTGGCAACTTTATCTCCAGAGCCGCTCCCTCGGCAGCCGCTGAATTAAAAGGGATTTGATCAAATAGATTATAAACTGATTTCCTTCCCTAAAACCAGAGTAACCACAACAATGTATTATTATGCAGTCAGTTTAAATTTATATATATATATATATATATATATATATAGATATATATATATATAGATATATACACACATAAATTTATTAGAAGTCGTTCAAATAAGCTTAGTGAGAAGATCTCCATATCTAGGTGGGCTTTGCCTTTACTGACTGGCAGTGATTTCCAAACTGTTCCTAACTATGGGACAGAAGTCAGAAGGCCTATTAGGGTGAGAATTGGGGAAAATGGTAATTTGGTCTCCTAAAAACACCCGAAAGGCCAGACTGAAAGTCCTATATCTGTATTAAGCTGAGGAGGGGCCTTCATAAAATATCTCACCTTCGTGATAGGCCTTGGCCAAAAGTTGGACATTTAACTGGGGCTTGCACTGAAGAAGCTTGACAGCCATTGCCTTAAAAATAATTGGGGACCCTAGGCCCATCTGGAATGGCTCTCTGCCCTATCCAACCCACTTATCTGCTATGCCATCCCCATAGCTCAACCTTTCATGCAAATGTCTGGGTCCATGGGGGTCATGTATGGGCCAATAGGGTCATGTCTGGGCCAATGGGGACATGTCTGGGTCAACGGGGTCATGTCTGGGCCAATGGGATCATGTCTGGGCCAATGGGGTCATGTCTGGGCCAATGGGGTCATGTCTGGGCCAATGGGGTCATGTCTGGGCCAATTACCCTATGGCTGAGAGAAGCTTCTGCAAACCCCAGGAATTGCACCCATCTTTATCATTTGACCAGTGTTGGCAGGGCCGGAACTAGGGGTAGGTAGGCAATGGATGTGCCTATGGCACAAATCTTGGGGGGCACTACACACAGACCTAATATGTGCCCCTGTATCAACACCACCCTGTGCCGGGGTGGGGGACACTGTTCATTTAAGGACTGAGTATGAGCAGTCCCCATAAACACATATATGCACATAAATATGGATCCATGGTCATGCCATACAATTCATGACATTAATGGGACCATAACAAGGTTTATTTGTCCATCCCAGGGCCGTGAAACTCCCGTTGATATATGACTGCGCCCAGCGACAAGGAAGTAAATACCAAACAGAGTCAGGACTTTTACATTGACCCAAAAAGAAGATGCGTAAATAAACAATAAAAAAAAAAAATGTCCATAAAAATGAGCGATGCTCCATCCAGTGTCGCAGAGGAGAGAGCTGCGCCGGTGCCAAGCAGAGCCATATTTCAATCAGCCGGCACGTGCTTGCGGCCCAGTCCTGCTGTCCTATTGTGCGGTAAGATTTAGGATCTGTTCCGAGGCCACCTTCTGCTGGTGATAAACATCCACATTAGTAATGAAAAAGGAACTCTTTCTTCCACATGAATTCCTTCTGCCTTGGGATCCTGCGCACTGTACGGCACAAGAGCGGAGATGCACAGGGTTACCAGGTCTAATTTTCAAAACCAGCCAAAGTCAGCTACAAAACCAGCCCAAAACTAGCCGAGAGGCACTTCAGAAGTGGCCCACCAATAGCACAATATGTGCAGAGAAAAAAAAGTCTAAAAAAATTAATGAATTTATGTGAAACTATGCCTTTTTCCAATTTTCACTGTTTTGCAAATTTTTCCATGAAGCAAAATGGGACAGATTCACCCGTCACCAGGGGCGTAAATACAGAGGGGGACCCAGGAGACCCTAATACAGATATAATTCCAATAAATATTAGTAAAATTTACTTCTAGATTTTGATGGCCAGCTGAAATTTTTTGAAATTGTCTGAAATTGAAAAAAGTCACCAGAAAATGCGAGAGCGATGGGAGACTGGGAGCTGGTAACTCCCGATTTCTACACAAGTCAGTCCCATTGTATGCTGGGTATTGTAGTCTTACATTAAACTTACATTAAACTCGGCAGTTGCCAAATTGTTAAACAAAAACGACATTACCCAACATGGATTGGGAGACGCAGGCTCAGCTCATTAGGGCAAGAAAAACTTTGGCTAGTTTCCAAAGTACAAACAAGCCAAAGGCCCAAAAATTAGCCCAAATCCGTTCCTTGGCTAGTATGTATTTTCAAAACCTGCCTGGGCTTTAAATGGCAACCATGGAAACCAGGCCCAGGCTTCAGTGGGCTCTCTTGCTTCTAGCCATTTGGCCTATTTCATGGTCATTCACTTTTTCTTTATGGGAAAAAATGCTTAATAATGGAAGAATAGAGTAAGTAGATATAAAAGACTAGGAGAATAAAGAGGTTGAGTGAGGAGAGGAAGAATAATAGTTTGGAAAGTGGGCCCATGGTCTAAGGCAGTGATCCCCAACCAGTAGCTCGTGAGCAACACGTTGCTCTCCAACCCCTTGGATGTTGCTCCCAGTGGCCTCAAAGCAGGTGTTTATTTTTGAATTCAGGGCTTGGAGGCAAGTTTTGGTTTCATAAAAACCAGGTTTAGGTTGACAACCCACATAGGAGCTGCCAAATGGCCAATCACAGCACTTATTTAGCACCCCAAGAACATTTTTCATTCTAGCGTTGCTCCCCAACTCCTTTTACTTCTGAATGTTGCTCATGGGTTCAAAAGGTTGGGGATCCCTGGTCTAAGGTTTTGTGATGGGCCCCTGGCATCCCAGTCCGACACTGCTGGAGACACATTTCACAGTATTGGAGAATTCGTATCCCTTTCAGTGCTGGACAGTGGCCATTGTTGTCTTTAGGGCTAGTCTGAGCAGGAGTGACCCTATGGGGTGCCACTAATATTATATACCTTTTTGTGAGTGTATTTTTGGGAAAAAAGAGAAAACCAGCAATGCTGCCTTGCTTTGGGGAAGGGATTCTAGATTCTAGATTTACCAGTGGCAGTACTTTACTAAAGAGCGAAGTGTGTAACGCTATCGACTTTTCGCCAGAAATCACATCCGCACGGATATCGGATATCGGATATGAGACCATCGCTAGCGTTCATTCGCACTCTATCGTCAGACAACTTTTCGCTCTGGCGAATGATCAATACTCCACAAATGTGCGGATTTTACTGAACTCTTTTGCCAGATTTGATTTCGCCACCTCAGACCAGGCGAAGTGCTTAAAAGTAGCTAGATCTTCCTTAATCTTCAGTCACTTACACCATATCCGGTTTATGGAAAATGCATTAAAGTTCCAAAAACGCTGGCGACTTTTACTTTTTTTTAGTGGGATTGGCGACAATACAAAAGACGGAAAAGACGTCCATACAACTTTAAATTACCTGTGGTATGCAAATTGCACAAGATCGCTAGCGAATTATCGCTAGGCACAAAGGAACGATTGCGCATCATCGCTGTGAAATGCTCGCACTGCTGAAGTAACACTAGTGAAAAGTCGTCAGCGTTTGGCGCCCAGGACGCAACTTCGCATATTAGTGAATTAGTGTAGTGGCAGCGAATTTGCGCCTGGCGAATTGGTGCGATGCGACAATTCGCCCTTTAGTGAATCGGCCCCTTGGAGTTTACTGGGAGACCCACAGACATGAGGCAAGGTCAGAACCTCATCTTGGGTGGCAGTGGCTCCATGCCATGCTCATTCCCCAACTGCTTTTGACAATATCTGGAGACTTTGGGTGATGATTCAAAATATTTAAATAAAGCAGGTAAGTTTGGTTTCTGGTGCAAATAGGTGATGGACCTGTGAGTGACCGAGGGAGAGGGGCTTCATTCCCTGGGGTGATCCCCAAAAAACATGGGCAAGTTGACTTTTCTGACCCCACTAAGTCATTAGTTAGCAGAGGTTGGCCAATATTTTCTCTGCTTCTCCTTAGTTTGAGTCCTTGGAAATGGTGCAATGACCTGGCATTATACTGCCAAGACCAGCACCTACACTTGTGAGGTGATGAGATCAGGGTGCCTTGGCCACCATCCTAACTTACCTGTTAGTTGAATTAGTGTTTTTTTTACATAAAAGGCTCTTTTATATTGGCTGCAGGAGTATATTTAGCACAGCAGTGGCTCAACGCATTGCAAACAAACGGGGTGATTATGTGGGGAGCAGGTGGGGTTTATATCACAATAAATTAACAACTCGGAGTCTTCTGCTTGTGCCGAAATCAAATTGCTCCCTGGGGGCACAACCTACTTCTTCTGATATTAGAGAGGCCCCCCCAAGTTCTGTGCAGCTTAATGTTCCCCCTGGGTATCAATCTAGGTTACTCTCCCTAGTAAGATCCCCCTCCTTTACCTGCATTAGGGCCCATTACACACACACGTTTATAATTAGGAGATGCCTGGTTGTACCCACGAGCAGCACCTCATTCACAGACCCACCCAAGTGCACCCCTCTTCTCCTATGACATTTAATCTTTATTTAGATCACACAGAAATGGAATACATCCAAGTAGATTGTCAGTAACGTGTAGTTTTACACGGAATCCAGAATAAATCCCTCCGGCACCGGCATCAGATAAATCTCTCTCTTTGATGAGTTAAAGGTTGAAGGCAAACAATGGCCGCCCAGGTTGGCTTTTTCACTTACTGCTTTCCCGGCGGCCGTGCCTATATTGGCCTATATTTGAGAGGACACTGAGAAATAAAAGCAGCAGGAATGATTTTTGGTGAATTCCACTTTTGTGATGATAAATTCTGTGTGGAGCTTGGGATAGGGGCTGACATGAAATGCATAGGGGCTCCTGTGTCATGAAAAGCTTTGGGGCCAAACTATGCCATAAAATGTTGGGGGCCAATGGAACAAGAGAGAGATTTCAATGAGAGAGGGAGAGACAGGCACCATTGGCCCCCGGGGCCCGTCAGACTGCAACATCCAGTCTACAGGGTCCCAACAAAATGGTCCAAATTCAACAGCTCCCAGTGCGGAGGTCACAGAGCGTATGCAATAAATATTATAGAAGTTGCCTGGAATGCCATTTTCTTTCATGGTGCAACAAAACAGTTGTTAAAGTTAAAGTTTTCCTTTAATACCAGGGTTCCCTTTCACCCATCCAATAACGTATTGCATCAGAAACTCAACAGATTTCACTTGCCTGAGATAAATGTTGTAAAAAAAAAAAAAAAAAAGGTAACAGTGCCCCTTTAAATAGATAGAAATATTATAATTTCCCTGGAAGAGCAGTGTGCTGGTGGGGTGAGGGGGTTGCAGCTAAGGGGAAGTTATTACACATCAATAAATCGTCAGATCTGTTCCCCAGCTTTTATTGTAGTGACGCCTCCAAGGGCAAGGTGCTGGCTACATGCAGTTCATTAATAAGGGTCTCCATAATGATCAGGTATTACCATGTCCCCCTCCTCTCTTACGTGCGCAGTGAAATACTGCCGGGCCACCACTTCACAGGGACTTGCTAATGTAAGGGATACGACCTTGCAAATCATCTTCTCGCTAAGCCCCGGGGACACGAGGCAGAACGTGAGGGTGGGGGGGGGATTTCGGTCGTTCAGCGAGTGGATAATTAATGAAATGTTTCTTTCTTAGAAAATTATAAGTGCTGAGTCGGTTCCTTTACTCAAAGAGGATTATTCATGAAAGAAAAAGGCATTAGGGTGTTTAATGCATGCACCCTCCTGTTGTGCAGCTCCATGGATCCTCCTAAATAATGCAAAAGGATCCTCCAATGAGAATGCGGCCTGGACCCTTTGTTGTTGGA
This sequence comes from Xenopus petersii, assembly GCA_038501925.1. Lineage (NCBI taxonomy): Eukaryota > Metazoa > Chordata > Amphibia > Anura > Pipidae > Xenopus > Xenopus petersii. Next base: position 5,879,576 of record CM076676.1, on the reverse strand, counting down.
TCCATTGTATTCGTTTTAACAGCACTCAGCACCAAAACAGCACTATATCCGCCCATTTGATAAAGTAGAGGAACCAATTTGTTAAACTCGAACCCGACCCGCAACCCACATACTTACCAATTAGACCCGCTACCCAACCTGACACGCAAGTACCTTGTCCGCAACTCGTTCTGCGACCCGCTGACCGCCAAGAAACAGAAAGTGATGTCATTGGTGACATCATTAGATCATTAGACGTAGGCGTGATCAGAAAAAAGGAGTAAAACAGGAAAAGCTGTCATTGTAAACCAGAAATGACATAATTAGAAGTAGGCGTATTAAGAAGACCGGCAACTCAACCCACAAACCCGTAGAACCGCGTCTATACCCGCTCCCGAAACTTCTACCTGCAACCGGCAGGGTACCGCGGGTTTTTGCGAGTAACCCGTGGGTACCCGACCCGCTGCACGTCTCAGTTCCCTCCCTATGTTTGATAAACATGGCGCTAGCAGGGAAGGTCCTTTTGGGGAATTTTATTTGTATATATAGTAAGGTTTTATATACTGCGGGGTGCAGATGAGGCAGTTTCTGGGAAGGTATATGTTCTCTTTAATGATGATATGTTAATGATGATATGAAAAAGAACATTCTGCGAACGGTCTATAAATTACGCTTGACATTTTTGCCCAAACTATATAATTATTGAGATATTAACCTTTCCAGTCTTGGCATCCGACATCACTGCCTGACATTTTATGCAAATGCATGGACTATGCATGCTAATAAACTTCCCTTCAAGACAAAATGATCACCCCTATCTTTGGGCTCACCCCTCCCCCACCTGATTGATGCGGACCCCCTCCCCTTATATTATCCATACCAAAGAGCTATTCTCAATCAGTGTTTCTAATATCATACATATATATGTGGAGTTCCCCTTTAATGCTCTCATATAATTCATATTTTATATTTATATAATACACAAAAGCCATGAATATCTTGTAAATGATATCCTTATAAACGGTGAGTTCTGATGTCATCAGTTATAAACGGTGAGTAGTGATGTCATTTCTGTCACATGACTCACTAAAACGTGTGTATTATGATAAATAAAGTACCCCCTGTTGCAAAATATGAGGATATTAGAAGTAACCTCGGAGTTTCATGCCCTGGCCTTCGGCCTCGTGTTTTTATATGGTCATGAAACTCCTCGGTAACTTATAATATCCTTATATTTTACAAAAGGGAGTACTTTATTCCCTATATATATGGCTCAAAAGAAGCTAGCACAGGTTTTTATTTTAACAGAAAAAAACTAACGTTTCAGCTAGGTCCCTAGCCTTTCTCAAAGGCTAGGGACCTAGCCGAAACGTTAGTTTTTTCTGTTAAAATAAAAACCTGTGCTAGTTTCTTTTGAGCCTAAATAGGGATGCACCAAATCCAGGATTCGGTTCTGGATTCGGCCAGGATTTGGCCTTTTTCAGCAGGATTCAGATTCGGCCGAATCCTTCTGCCCGGCCGAACCGAATCCTAATTTGCATATGCAAATTAGGGGCAGGGAGGGCAATCGCATGACTTTTTGTCACAAAACAAGGAAGTAAAAAATGTTTTCCCCTTCCAACCCCTAATTTGCATATGCAAATTAGGGTTCGGATTCTGTTCGGTATTCGGCCGAGTCTTTCACGAAGGATTCGGGGGTTCGGACGAATCCAAAATAGTGGATTGGGTGCATCCCTACTAAATACTAATACATAACTCTGCACCCAGGCGCCTTATACTAGTATACGTGCTGTGCCGGCATTTCCAGTTCTATATATATATATATATATATATATATATATATATATATATATTTATTTATTTTTTTGTCTGTACATTGCTCCTGATGAAGATCCCTGTGGGGGATTGAAAGTTGAGGTTAAATAAACCTTATTTTGTTTTTTGCAACATAAATCCTGTGAGTGCCGCAAGCTTCTTTCTATATATATATATATTATATGAATTATATGAGAGCGTTAAAGGGGAACTCCACATAAAGAAAAAGTTTTTGCATAATGAAAGAGAATAGAATTCTAAGCACACTGGGGAGAGAATGACGAATGAATGAATGAATGTTGGCAAGTTGCTTAGAATTAGATTCATTTTCATAAGGCAAAATATTTTTTTGGGGTTTAGATTCATTTTAATATGTGCTAAATCTCTAGGGGAAGTGTCCAATGTGCTGAAATGAATTCCTCTAGTCCTTTAGTTGCTATACCCAGGGTTGCCTCTGTTCTTTGTTCAGACAAAGCCAGCTTTAGTTGACCAACTGCAAAGATGTTTAATCTTATTCCAATAAACCAGTTACCTACAGTTAATGTAAGAACTACCATTTTATGGATATAGTAGCCACACCTTGGCTTTAGATAATTTGCCACAGGGGTAAAAGAGCTGTAGAGTAACTTGAGCTCTTATTGTAGCTGAAGTTTAGACTGAGTCTTTCAAGGAAACCTCCAAACTTCTTTTGAAAAAAATGCTCCTCATCACATATGCCACGTTCTCCCTCCCCAAGAGCATTAAGGCTGCCCCTTGCCCAGTACTTGGTCTTTAGACACATCCAGGGGTATCAAATCCAGTGCCATGCTTGCCAGGGGTGATTGCTGACCAGCACAATAAGTATTGGAAACCAGTCCCCAGTGTTGGACTGGCCCCCCGGGATACCAGGAAAACTCCCGGTGGGCCCAGGTGTCAGTGGGCCTCTTATTTCTAAACATTTGGCCTAATTCATGGTCATTCCCCTATTTCTTTATCGGGAAAAATGCTTAATAATGGGAGACTATTGTAAGTGTATATAAAAGACTGGGAGAATAAAGTTTGGAAAGGTCCACTGTCTAAAGGTTTTCTGGTGGGCTCATGGTTTTAGGTTTTCTGGTGGGCCCAAGGTCTAAAGCTTTCTGGTGGGTCCCTGGCATCCCAGTCCGACACTGCCAGTCCCAGAGTCTGCTGCTCCATTATCCTGTACTTGGTCTTTCAAAACAGTGCGTATGAGATATATGGCTGCCGTATGTACAGTGCCAAAGCTCTGCAGCGCTGAATGCCACCCAGGAGAAGGCACACTGAAAACCAGGACCAGAAGGGTGATCAACTCCGGGGAACCTGGGAAATATATGTTATGTTACCCTTCCCCTTTACCTCCAAAATATATATATGCAAAAAGCTGCTGTGCATTTATAGACCAGGTACAAGGGAATGGGCAGCATTTTGTGTAGTGGGAGAGGTGGAAGGAGGGCCTGTATTAAATACAAAGTGGGTATACCGTATGCAACACAGCTAGATGCTGCCCCCTTCACTCATACCTGGTCTTTAAATGCAAAGTAGCTGAGCAGGGTTGGTGACCCCCTATATGCGCAGGGTTGAATTGTTCCAGTGGGACCCACCAACCTAGACCTGCTCCAGCTGAAGACCTGGGTGCTGCCGCCTGACCTGATGACCTCCATGGCCCTGATTGTGGCTGCAAAAAGAGATGCCAAGGTATGCAACAGGGGAGAGGGGGATGGAGGGTGGTTGCGGCACTGGGTGGTCCTCACATCTGGAGTCAGTGTTGGACTGGCCCACCAGGATACCAGGAAAACTTCTGGTGGGCTCAGGTGTCAGTGGTCCCTCATGCTGCTAAACATTTGGCCTATTTCATGGCCATTCCCTATTTCTATGAGAGCAAAGAGGCTAAATAGATGGAATAATAGATTATATTATGTAAAGAAAAGACACTAGGAGAATAGAGGTTGAGTGAGGAGAGGAAGAATAATAGTACTGAGAGTGGGCCCCTGGTCCAAGGTTTTTTGGTGGGGCCCCTGGTCCAAGGTTTTGCCCCAGTCCTGACAATGTCTGGGATGGGGGGTCCGGTGGGGTTGTGTGGATGCCTCTAAGGTGGCAGCTCCAGTGGGTACCACACCACCCAGATGCTGCAATGTTGCCCATGTCACAAGCTCCGTGGCTGTGAAGGTCAGCTAGGAGCATGAACACTAGAAGCCAGGGCTATATTGAAATAACTCATTTAGAGGCTGCCCCCTGAGATACGGGGAAAAGGGGCAGCCTCTGGGCAAGTGCTCTTGGGGACCTGTGCTTGGGGTCCATTTTTAAAAAAATGGGCGGGGTCCTTTAAGTTTAAAGAGCTAGTGAGTGTGCATTTCAAGGAAGACTTACTTCCCCTTTCCCAAACTGCATCCCAATGGAAGAGGCTGGATACATAAATACGGCCGGCTCGTGTTTCTTCTCTTTTTTAAAAAAAAACAAAAACAAAATCCACATTGAGATATTTGCTTATTAAAGTGACTGATTGCTCACTCCCGGCACCCAGACAGTCGGCCCCTGGTCTGATAAACACACTATGGCAGCACTAACCGGATAGGACGCTGCAAAATCAGCCGTGAGCTCTATAAATAGTTTATGGTATAAGAATCGGCCTCTTCTTCCCCCCGCAGGTGATTTATCATCATCACGGTAATATTTAAGCTGTCTCAGCAACACAAAGGTATCATTAGCTCGAAGCAGAAAAATTTCCCAGTGGCCCCGACTCAGGAGCCACCGATGGGGGGGTGAATATTTTGTAACTTTGTTAAGTTTGTTTTCAAGTGACTTCTGCACCAAATAATGCTCATATCTTATTGTTAGGGAGGAGGGGGATCATTTATCACAGGTGATTTTGCAGGAGTGCACTTTCCTATGAGTCTGACAGTTTAGCATATTATGGGACGGAACTTATACATTCAACCAATATGTTATACCGCAACAGACAAAAGTTTTGGTCTATAGCCACCAATCACAAGCTTCCTTCTTTCCAGAGAAGAAGGCACCAACTGCCGGTTGGTTGCTAGGGGTTACAGGATCCGAACAACCTCCATAGGCATACTGCATACCATGGGTTTATAAGAAATGTGAATGTCAGCTTGATGCCAATTAAAAGACATTACACATTAAAAAGGAGCCAATCGGGTTGCACCCTGCCCTGTTTCTACAGGGTGTGTCCTGTTCAAAACTGCCTGTTTTTTACAGACTAAACTCTGCTGATTCTGGAAAAATGCCAACATCCGCCAGTTGTGTCATTGCGCCACCCCCTTACACATCATCAGTCCCACCTTTAAATACCATCACCCGCCTACTAATGGCACTGTCTGGAAGACAATGGAAAGGTGGCAGCCCTAATTAAAGCTCAGGACATGCTGTTTTACCCTCATTCCTTGTTTCCCTCTTCCTAAAAGGGACCCAAAGTTTCTTTGGAGCCACCATTGAGGGCCCTATTGACTCTCTCAAATTTGTTTTCATAGAGGTGGTGCCCAGTGTCATGGGGACACAAGGTACCAGGAAAATTCCAGGTAGGCCCCAGGCCCCTGCTAAATGTCACCCAAAATTTCATCCCATGGTGGGACCCAGGTACCCCAGACTAACCCTGGGCATTAAAGAGTGGGTCATTGGTCAGGGCATTACAGGGGAAACAAAAACCTTCACCTGCTTCTCTTTTCTCCGATGTTGCATTTTCGCTCCAGTCCCTTCCCCACCTGATCACGGAGCTTTCTGTATTTTTTTAATAGAAAATCTTTTTTTTTTTTCTCTAACTTTGAATTAGTTTCCATAAAAGTCAATGTTCCTGAGTGCGTCTCTGTATGATTAATTCGCTCGTACGCGCTATGTGCTTGATCATCTGGGGGAGAAAGCCAAAGAGTCCTAATGAGATCGCCAATGCGCACCTAAGCAAAATTGATCTACTGATGGAAACATTACACAAACAGAATAATAAATGCCCCAAAACCCTGGGGCGCAAGCATGTGTATATAGATATATGTATATATATGTATTTATTCATGCAACACTTCAGCACATCTGTCAGATGTTCAGGTACAACTGGGGGGCCCTATTATTCATATAAAGAGCTGGGACAACTGTAGGGGACCTGGGGGTGGGAGACATCAAAAGAGGCTGGCACAAGCCTGGACCCACAAAGTAGTAGAGCCGGAGTCAGTGTAAGGAATACTTACCTCCTCCGCCGCTCCGGCGCTGCTACTGGCGCTTCCTCCTGCCTTCCAAAGATGGCGGCGCCCAGGGAATCCACGCGGCTTTATCGGACGCCAGCGTCATGACTTCATCACACTCGTTTGGTGCCAAATGAGGCCTATTTAAGCTGCCGGAAACACTACAGTCATTGCCCTAATATATGTTCTACCGTGTGTGTTCCTCTGTGCGCTTTACTGATTATTACTACTGATTCCTGTGTTTGACCTCGGCCTGTTTAATCGTCTTTGAACCTTCTCTGCCTGCACTGACCCATCTGCCTGGACTTGACTATTCTTCTGCCTCATCCTTGTCATTTACCTTGAACTGTGTTGGACTGGTGTTGGTCCGCTATTCCTGGCTGAGCCTTCGGGCCCCTTAAAGTCAGATTTTAAAAGTTTAAAAAGCTAACATTTGGGGCCAGACATAAAAACCAGCCATAGACTGTGTTGGGGATAGGGGTCCCAACTATAATTGGGGCTCCAATATTTCTGCTTCGGTAACTTACTCTGCATAAAAAAAGCTTCCAGAATTTGCCCCATTTACTAGGGCTTCCATCTAGCTTGTAAAGGTAAAGTCATTCCATCCCACCCCAATCCTCTCTCCCAGCTATTCCTCTATCCCCCATGGGTCTCCATAAGTCTACCCTACCCATCAGGAGCAGATCCAGATGTAGACAGAAGAGGCAGGTGCCAACAGGGGGTACTAGGGCCAGAACCAGAGCATGGAGCAGGAACATTCTAAAGAGGGGGAGGACAAGTCGGAGCAAGGTTTTGGTGGAGAGCAAGCAATTAGACTATGGGAGGAGAGAGATATTGGTGTTGAGAAGGATGGTTACCCTTCCCTTAGGCCTCTGTACTTTCTGCACCATCTCCGATTCCCCACCTGATCCCCCCTTTACATCATGGTCCAACCTATTGTTTCCAACTTGTGGCCCTAAACAAACTGGGCAGGGGGTTGGCCTGGTGATATCAGGGGAAGGAGTGGGCGACAACCCAGGGGTGTGGCCAAGGATGGCAATCACCAATTGGCTGTTGTACAAGGGCAGATTTAAGATGCAGATTCAGGCCCTTCAGACCAATTCTAGCTGGTGGTGCCCCACCCCTCCTCATACACACCGCAGATCCACCCCAAACCATTACCCACGATTGGTTCCGTATTCTTATGGGCCCTGAGCTTGGATAGGCCTAATGGAGATCCGGTGCTATTCATCTTGCAAGGTTCAGCTATGCCCAGTAGCTGAGTTGGGTGGGTACCCAAGTCTAATAGAAGAAAGACAGAAGCTATCCAGATTTAGGGATGCACCGAAATCCATTATTTTGGATTCGGCCGAACCCCCGAATCCTTCACAAAAGATTCGTGCGAATACTGAATCGAATCTGAATCTTAATTTGCATATGCAAATCAGGGGTGGGAAGGGGAAAACATTTTTTACTTCCTTATTTTGTGACAAAAAGTCACGCAATTTCCCTCCCTGCCCCTAATTTGCATATGCAAATTCGGATTCGGTTCGGCCATGCAGAAGGATTCGGCTCCTGGATTCCTCCTGAAAAAGGCCAAATACTGGCCGAATCTCGAACCGAATCCTGAATTCAGTGCATTCCTAATCCAGATTCATATGGCATTCTACATGTGAACAATAGAGATGGCGCGAACTGTTCGCCGGCGAACTTGTTCGCGCGAACATCGGGTGTTCGCGCTCGCCGGAAGTTCGCGAACGTCGCGCGACGTTCGCCATTTTGGGTTCGCCATTGTTGGTGCTTTTTTTTGCCCTCTCACCCCAGACCAGCAGGTACATGGCAGCCAATCAGGAAGCTCTCCCCTGGACCACTCCCCTTCCCTATAAAAACTGAAGCCCTGCAGCGTTTTTTCACTCTGCCTGTGTGTGCTGAAGAGATAGTGTAGGGAGAGAGCTGCTGCCTGTTAGTGATTTCAGGGACAGTTGAAAGTTTGCTGGCTAGTAATCGTTTTGATACTGCTCTGTTATTGGAGGGACAGAAGTCTGCAGGGGTTTGAGGGACATTTAAGCTTAGGTAGCTTTGCTGGCTAGTAATCTACCTTCTACTGCAGTGCTCTGTATGTAGCTGCAGTGGGCAGCTGTCCTGCTTCTGATCTCATCTGCTGACTGCTGCAATAACAGTAGTCCTTGTAAGGACTGCTTTTATTTATTTTTTTGTTGTTTTACTACTACTACTACTACTACTATAAGAGCCCAGTGCTATTAGTCTAGCAGTGTTGGGGAGTGGGACTGGTGTGCTAATCTGCTGCTCCTAGTAGTTCAGCAGCACCAACTGTAATTTTTTTTTTTTAATATTCATTTTTTTTTTATTTTACTTTTTTTTATTTTACTACCGCTGTAGTAGTGTATAAGTTGACCTTTTAGGCATTATTTGCCCTGTAGGCATTTTTTGCCCAGTGTGTTATTCAACCAACTGCCATCTAGCTGTGTGACCTTGTTCACATTCTGTCTAAATATCCATAATATTACCGTCTCCAGAAAAAACACCGGAGTGACTTTTTTCAAGCAGCCATAATATATTTTACGTAATCCGTATCCATCGCTGTAGTAGTGTATAAGTTGACCTTTTAGGCATTATTTGCCCTGTAGGCATTTTTTGCCCAGTGTGTTATTCAACCAACTGCCATCTAGCTGTGTGACCTTGTTCACATTCTGTCTAAATATCCATAATATTACCGTCTCCAGAAAAAACACCGGAGTGACTTTTTTCAAGCAGCCATAATATATTTTACGTAATCCGTATCCATCGCTGTAGTAGTGTATAAGTTGACCTTTTAGGCATTGTTTGCCCAGTTTTTTTGGCCGCAGCCACTGAAGCACAGAGGCCAGAAAAAATATGCCATATAAATGCTGAAAATAGTCATTTTTTGCCATACGTTGACTCAACGTATATGGCAAAAAATGACTATTTTCAGCATTTATATGGCATATTTTTTCTGGCAACTGTGCTTCAGTGGCTGCGACCAAAAAAACTGGGCAAACAATGCCTACAAGGTCAACGTATGGCAAAAAATGACTATTTTCAGCATTTATATGGCATATTTTTTCTGGCAACTGTGCTTCAGTGGCTGCGTCCAAAAAAACTGGGCAAACAATGTCTACAAGGTCAACGTATGGCGAAAAATTACTATTTTCAGCATTTATATGGCATATTTTTTCTGGCAACTGTGCTTCAGTGGCTGCGTCCAAAAAAAACTGGGCAAACAATGTCTACAAGGTCAACGTATGGCGAAAAATGACTATTTTCAGCATTTATATGGCATATTTTTTCTGGCAACTGTGCTTCAGTGGCTGCGTCCAAAAAAACTGGGCAAACAATGCCTACAAGGTCAACGTATGGCAGTTGTTTAAAGAGAACAGTAGATTACTAGCCAGCAAAGCTACCTAAGCTAAAATGTCCCTCAAATCCCTGCAGACTTCTGTCCCTCCAATACAGAGCAGTATCAAGCAGATTACTAGCCAGCAAACTTACTATCATCTGTCCCTGAAATCACTAACAGCTCTCCCCCTACACTATCTCTTCCAAGCACACACAGGCAGATTTTTCAGATACATTTTTGCCCTTGATCCCCCTCTGGCATGCCACTGTCCAGGTCGTTGCACCCTTTAAACAACTTTAAAATCATTTTTCTGGACAGAAATGTCTTTTTTAGATGTTAAAGTTCGCCTTCCCATTGAAGTCTATGGGGTTCGCGAACCGTTCGCGAACCGCTCGCATTTTTGCGCAAGTTCGCGAATATGTTCGCGAACTTTTTTTCCGACGTTCGCTACATCCCTAGTGAACAAGCCCTTTAAAGGAGAACTAAAGCCTACCTAATGAAACAGACTAGAAATGTTGTACATTAAGGGGGTTACTTATGTACAAACCAAAAAAATCATGTTTTTTACTATACATCCAAATTTTTTGTGAAACCCCCCCCCCCACAAATTTTACAAGATTTATATTATACCACAAGGATCCGGCATCTCAAAACTGCTGAGGTTGCATATAAGTCAATGGGAGAATTTCCAAAGATATCTTGCGCTGGGTTACGTGCAATAAATTCCGTGGTGTACGCGAGTTTTTGGGTAGAAAAGTCGAAAAAATTTATACGAATAGCTTTTTCATAATTTTTTTTCGGTTTTTTTTTCCTGCAAAGAAATGTATTGATAAATAAGGAGGGGGGGGAACGTACGGATTTGGTCGTTTTCAGAAAATAATGAGATAAATCGGACTTTGTTTTGTGCTTCTGTACCAGCCCAAATCAACCACAGCCCTTTAGCAGTAAAGATCTGTGTTTCCAAAGATGCCCCAGTAGCTCCCCATATAATGACAGTCCAGGGGTGTGGCTGGGGGTGGCAATCACCAATTGACTGATGACAGAGCCAATCATTTTAGTGCCCTGTCCAGGTTTCCAAACCAAATCCGGACAGGCAGTTTTCACCAGGACAGCATTACAGAAATCCAGGTGGAAACAAAATCCACACCCCTTAGATCACTGCCTCACCCCAATTGTTTTTATTTAGTCACATACAGTGCCAACTTTACTCATTAGAAAGGGTCCCCCCCCCCGGTCTAGCCCCCCGATCCAATTTGTCTGCGCTTCAACCTGAATTTGATACCTTGTTACTGTAACAGGCAAAAGTTCTGGAAGGGTTTCCCAAGCGTTTGGGTGGGAAGCCAACGTTCTAGTTCTTATTATTAGGCTTTTTCCTAAAAGAAATAATTATGAAGCCATTAAGTGTCCCTCAGATAAACACCGGCCGTTTGTTTTACATTAAGAACGGGAGGTTTCAGCCGAACACATTCGCCCGGCACAAATGAGTGCGTGTTTCATACTGACACGGTAATTGGTTCTTCCTAAAGAGACGGCGTTTACTCTCACCTCAATGTTAATATGGAAGAAATGATGTCTTCCCTTTTACTGTAACGCAGAGAAAGTGGAGCAGGAAAGAGAAACCCAATGAGCTGTTGGATCCACTTCCCATAATCCTCAGCAAGCCAGGGCTGGGGGTTGGAGCTGTAGCGTTGGCTTCTTTTGCTTGCTGTGGATAGAGATGTCAAGGGTTGGGCCGGATAAAATTGGTGGGGCAACTACATCAGAGGGTGGCGTGATGATGTAAGGGGAAATGGCAATGACTTTTTGGACATTTCAGACCTCCAAATGGCCAGTGTGGGACTGGGGTTCCTAGAGAATCAGATCCCAGGGTCCCACCAATCACCCACCGCTGCAATGGCTACCGCCACCCTTCACAGCTTTTGCACCCCCAGCTATGCACAATGAGGGCTGTCACAACAATATATGGGGTCTGTATAGGGTTGTCACCTGGCCGGTATTTTATTGGCCTGGCCGGTAAAAATGATGTTTGATCCCAATGTTATTAATTGGGAAAAAAGATAAATATCTAGGAAGGCCGGTATTTTTTTACGGAAAGTCTGTAGCTAGGGTTGCCACCTTTACTAGTATACTAAAGGGAAAGAAAACACCAAGTCAAATTAAACTTCAAAATTGCAAAGCCTTCATTAAGAAATAACTTGCCGAAACTCCTCTTCAGAAAAGGCGACAGGGCGACAATCCATCCTGCGGCGCTTGATTTCTCCTCCCTGGCTGGAGGAGTGCCGCACGATGGATCACCCGATCGCTTTCTGAAGAGGAGTGCAAGCGGAGTTTCGGTAAGTTATTTCTTAATTAAGGCTTTGTGATTTTAAAGTTTCATTTGTCTTGGTGTTTTTTCTTTCAACGTATACTAACAAATGTATTTATAAAAAAAAATTGATGTTACTGGTTCTTTAAGGGGGTGCAAACATTTTTTTGTTTTTTCCCCCCCACACCTTCTAGTCATAATTACCCAGACATGCAATTAAAATCAATGCAGAAATGGACAATAAGGAGAACTAAAGCCTAACTAATGAAACAGACTAGAAATGTTGTACATTAAGGGGGTTACTTATGTACAAACCAAAAAAAATCATGTTTTTTACTATAAATCCAAATTTTTTGTGAAAAAAACCCCCACAAATTTTACAGGATTTATATTATACCACGAGGATCCGGCATCTCAAAACTGCTGACGTTGCATATAAATCAATGGGAGAATTTCCAAAGATATCTTGCGCTGGGTTACGTGCAATAATCCGAAAATGTCTGAGTTTTTGGGTAGAAAAGTCGAAAAAATGTATACGAATAGCTTTTTCATAATTTTTTTTGTTTTTTTTCCTGCAAAGAATTGTATTGATAAATAAGGAGGGGGGGAGGGAAACGTACGGATTTGGTCAGAGTAGTAAACTTTTAGTATGATGTAGAGAGGGATATTTGCAATTGGTTTCCATTTTTTATTATTTGTGGTTATTTAGCATTTTATTCTGCAACTCTCCAGTTTGCAGTTTCAGCCATCTGGTTGCTAGGATACACATTAGCCTAGCAACCACGCACTGATTTGAATAAGAGACTGGGATATGAATAGAAGAGGCCTGAATAGAAAGAAGAGCAATAAAAAGTAGCAATAACAATAAATATGTGGCCTTTCAGAGCATTTGGAAAGAGTCAGAAGAAGAAGGCAAATCATTCAAAAACTATAAAAAAAAATGAAGGCCAATTGAAAAGTTGCTTAGAAGTAGCCATTCTATAACATACTAAAAGTTGACTTAAAGGTGAACCACCCCTTTAACACTGGGAGCATCGTCAGCCGGCTACGATCAGACAGTGATGCAGAAGAGCCGGGGGGGGGGGGGGGTTTTTGGGAGACCTTTTCAAATTGCTGCATTTATGCTGCAGTAATAAATCAGTAAAGAATCAGAGGAAGCCGTCTGTTACGGGGATGGCAGTTTTGCCTAAGCACCTGCTCTCAGCCACTGAAATCCATTAAAATACGGAAGCCACGGGGCGCCCTATTAAATCCTGCAAATGGAACATCTTGTCGGTCAGAGGAGGAAATCCATGGAATAAGGGCACTGCTGCAATTATAGGTACATGGACAGATTTAAGGGATTTATTATACCCTGAGGATGGAAAAAAAGTCTGAATCCGAATATCCGGCATCTCAAAACTGCCGAGGTTGCATATAAGTTAATGGGAGAATTTCCAAAGATATCTTGATCTGCGCTGGGTTACGTGCAATAATCCAAAGATTTTGTGGTTTTCAATAATTAGGATTCAGATTCGGATCGGTATTCGGCCAAATCTTTTGCGAAGGATTCGGGGGTTCGGCCGAATCCAAAATCCAAAACTAATCTGAATTTTTAGTGGAAAAAAAACAGAATTTTTTTATAACAGGATTTATTATACCATGAGGATGGAAAAGGTCTGAATCCAAATATCCGGTATCTCAAAACTGTCGAGGTTGCATATAAGTTAAAGGGATACTGTCGTGAAAAAATTATTTTTTCAAAATGAATCAGTTAATAGTGCTGCTCCAGCAGAATTCTGCACTGAAATCCATTTCTCAAAAGACCAAACAGATTTTTTTATATTCAATTTTGAAATATGACATGGGGCTAGACATATTGTCAATTTCCCAGCTTCCCCAAGTCATGTGACTTGTGCTCTGATAAACTTCAATCACTCTTTACTGCTGTACTGCAAGTTGGAGTGATATCACCCCCCTCCCTTCCCCCCCCAGCAGCCAAACAAAAGAACAATGGGAAGGTAACCAGATAACAGCTCCCTAACACAAGATAACAGCTGCCTGGTAGATCTAAGAACAGCACTTAATAGTAAAAATCCATGTCCCACTGAGACACATCCAGTTACATTGAGAAGGAAAAACAGCAGCCTGCCAGAAAGCATTTCTCTCCTAAAGTGCAGGCACAAGTCACATGACCAGGGGCAGCTGGGAAATTGACAATATGTCTAGCCCCATGTCAGATTTCAAAATTGAATATAAAAAAATCTGTTTGCTCTTTTGAGAAATGGATTTCAGTGCAGAATTCTGCTGGAGCAGCACTATTAACTGATGCGTTTTGAAAAAAAAAAATTTTCCCATGACAGTATCCCTTTAATGGGAGAATTTCCAAAGATATCTTGATCTGCACTGGGTTACGTGCAATAATCCAAAGATTTTGTGGTTTTCAATCATTTTAGTTTTTCCTCCAAACAGAAAATTTTCAGGAAAATTTATTGATACTTTAAGGGGGTTATTTATTAAACTCCGAATGCCAAAAACTAGGCATGCTTCGAATCAAGGTTTCAATTCGGGATTTGGCCTTTTATAGCAGGATTTAGATTCGGCCGAATCCTCCTGCCCAGCCTAACCGAATCCGAATCCTTATAATGCAAACTAGGGGCGGGGAGGGAAAACGCGTGACTTTTTGTCACAAAACAAGGAAGTAAAAAATGTTTTCCCCTTCCCACCCCTAATTTGCATATGCAAATTAGGATTCAGATTCGGTTCGGTATTCGGCCAAATCTTTTGCGAAGGATTCGGGGGTTCAGTAGAATCCAAAATAGTGGATTCGGTGCATCCCTATTTTTTACTATAGAATCTGAATTTTTAGTGGAAAAAAACCCTGAATTTTTCGGGATTTATTATACCCTGAGGATGGAAAAGGTCTGAATCCGAATATCCGGTATCTCAAAACTGTCGAGGTTGCATATAAATCAATGGGAGAATTTCCAAAGATATCTTGAGTTTTTGGGTGGAAAATCCGAAAAAATTTGTACAATTTGCTTTTTTCACAATTATTTCTGTTTTTGTCCCGCACAAGAAATTTTAGGGAAAATTTATTGATAAATAATTTATAATAAGAAAAAAACTGTTTTCAGAAACAAAACGTAACCTTTAATAAGTCATTAAAACTAAAGTCTAGTATGCGACATTAAAATTAGGATTAGGTATAGGAGACTGATTGACTAGGCAATCAATGGGTTGGAGGGGTAATGTGCTGTTGCACTAATATCACCGAAAAGTGACTATTAGTCGATGGTGATTAAATAATACATTTAAATTATCACCCTAATCAGTCTGAACGTCAATGAGGTGCGCCACAAAATGCCCCACATAGTGCCAACCCCTTCACCCACTTCAGGATCTCTCCCATGTAGTGTCAGGTGGAGTAAATTATACTTTTATTTACCCAATCGCCCATTCTGTGTCCCTATCAGACTCCTACTTAACCAAAAACTAAAATGCGGCTGAGGCGCGTTTCACCCCCCAGTTGCGGGCTTTGTCAAAGGTCTTTGACAAAGCCGAGGGTCCTGGTACTTTCCGACTATTTATGCCTGTGGCACACCAAATATACTGAACGTATTTGGGCAACCAGAGAATGTTTTTTAAAAAAGACATTGGTGGCAGGGGCCTATTGAGTATTAAAATAATAATAATTAAAATAAAAAAATTGGTGTTCAGTAGAATTGAACTCATGGCTTCCGGACTTTGACTTCGCCTCCTAACGTGACTTTGGGTCTTTTCGCCGCTTCGGGACTTCAATTTCGGCTCTTTTTGTGACTTCAGGTCTTTTCGGCGCTTAGGACTTCAGGTCTTTTCGGCGCTTAGGACTTTGGGTCTTTTCTCCGCTTCAGGACTTTGGGTTTTTTCAGCGCATCAGGACTTCAGGTCTTTTCAGCGCTTCAGGACTTCGGGTCTTTTCAGCACTTCAGGACTTTGGGTCTTTTCGGCACTTCAGGTCTTTTCGGCGCTTAGGACTTTGGGTCTTTTCTCCACTTCAGGACTTCGGGTTTTTTCAGAGCATCAGGACTTCGGGTCTTTTTGGCACATCAGGACTTCGGGTCTTTCCGCCACTTCAGGACTTCGGGTCTTTTCTTCGCTTCAAGACTTCGGGTCTTTTCGGCGCTTCAGGACTTCGGGTCTTTTTGGCACATCAGAACTTCAGGTCTTTTTGCCACTTCAGGACTTCGGGTCTTTTCATCGCTTCTAGACTTATCGGCGCTTAGGACTTTGGGTTTTTTCAGCGCATCAGGACTTCAGGTCTTTTCAGCGCTTCAGGACTTCGGGTCTTTTCAGCACTTCAGGACTTCGGGTCTTTTCGGCACTTCAGGACTTCGGGTCTTTTCAGCACTTCAGGACTTCGGGTCTTTTCAGCACTTCAGGACTTCGGGTCTTTTCGGCACTTCAGGACTTCGGGTCTTTTCGGCACTTCAGGACTTCAGGTCTTTTCAGCACTTCAGGACTCCGGGTCTTTTCAGCACTTCAGGACTTTGGGTCTTTTCAGCACTTCAGGACTTCGGGTCTTTTCAGCACTTCAGGACTTCGGGTCTTTTCGGCACTTCAGGACTTCGGGTCTTTCCGCCACTTCAGGACTTCGGGTCTTTTCGTCGCTTCAGGACTTCGGGTCTTTTTGGCACATCAGAACTTCAGGTCTTTTCGCCACTTCAGGACTTCGGGTCTTTTCATCGCTTCAAGACTTCGGGTCTTATCGGCGCTTAGGACTTTGGGTCTTTTCTCCGCTTCAGGACTTTGGGTCTTTTCAGCACTTCAGGACTTTGGGTCTTTTCAGCACTTCAGGACTTCGGGTCTTTTCGGCACTTCAGGACTTCGGGTCTTTTCGGCACTTCAGGACTTCGGGTCTTTTCAGCACTTCAGGACTTCGGGTCTTTTCAGCACTTCAGGACTTCGGGTCTTTTCAGCACTTCAGGACTTCGGGTCTTTTCAGCACATCAGGACTTCGGGTCTTTTCAGCACATCAGGACTTCGGGTCTTTCCGCCACTTCAGGACTTCGGGTCTTTTCGGCACTTCAGGACTTCGGGTCTTTTCAGCACTTCAGGACTTCGGGTCTTTTCAGCACATCAGGACTTCGGGTCTTTCCGCCACTTCAGGACTTCGGGTCTTTTCGTCGCTTCAAGACTTCGGGTCTTTTCAGCGCTTCAGGACTTCGGGTCTTTTTGGCACATCAGAATTTCAGGTCTTTTCGCCACTTCAGGACTTCGGGTCTTTTCATCGCTTCAAGACTTCGGGTCTTATCGGCTCTTAGGACTTTGGGTCTTTTCTCCGCTTCAGGACTTTGGGTCTTTTCAGCACTTCAGGACTTCGGGTCTTTTCGTCGCTTCAAGACTTCGGGTCTTTTCGGCGCTTCAGGACTTTGGTTCTATTCGGCACTTTAGGATTAAGGGTCTTTTCACTGCTTTCGGGACTTTGGGTCTTTTCGCCACTTTTGGGACTTTAGCTGTTCGGCACCTCGGCTGTTCAGGACGGAAGAGGCGGCACGGTCAAGGGGGGCCTGGCTATTTGAAAAGTGCAGCACAGCCGGGCCCCCCTTCAGGCCCGGGCCCGATACAGGAGTACCCCCTGTGCCCCTCTGATGGCGGCCCCTGTGACAAGTTTGAAGTCCTGGATCATTGCTGCTATTGACAAGCTCAAACTTTAGCCTCGTGCAATAAGTTCACTATATAAAATATGCCATTTTTTAGCCATATTCATTTTTAGGGTTTATCTCTCCCCATGACTGACTGAGTATTTTGGATTTTGGTATCTCACCATTATCCATTCATATATTATACATCCCCCTTCACAGAAAGGAGCAGGATATAAATGTTATATATATGCGCTGAGCAAGCGACGTGCCAAAAAATTCTTTTTTTTTTTTGCTGTAAAGATTACCCTGCCCTTCACAGCGAGCAACTGATATTTATTTAATCTTTAGTGCCGCCATAAATCTCCTACAATGGGACTGTATTTCACACCGCTCCAAGGAGGAGAGAATGGAGAAAAGTAAAAATTTTGAGCACAATTATCGCCGCAATAAAACACGAGCCGGCGCCGAATCCCCATAATAACTTCAGCCCATAGAAAAATCACAGGGTGATAGGACAAATGAATAGGCTTGCTGGGTAAGAGAGTCTCCAATCGATTTGTTGCTATTGCCCAACTCCCATAGTTACGGTGCTTGCTGCTTTATATTATCCTCCAATCTGGAAGAGTTAGTGATGGACATGGATGGATAGTGAGGAGAGACCTGGTCTAATGATGAGGTTATACTGGCTATAAACATTTTTGGGGATTTTGCTATCCCCTTTTCCAAGAGTGGTTGCTCCATAGCAGTGATGTAGCTAAAGTTCCTCGGGGGTTCCCCCTTGTACCATCCCCTTATCCTCCATGTTGCATCTTCTGGCAGCATTGCTATTGGGCTTATGACGTTACAGCAGGCTCCATGGGGGTAAGTGGTTGGCCCATGTACAGTCACCCCTGCCCCCTGGTATATACCCCACTGCTCCCTAGGAAGGTGCCTCTACTCTTTATCCCTAATCTACTGGTACCTTACTACTACCATACCCCCAATAGACTCTTCACTTTGGAAACTGTATACAGTGTACTTGCCTTACTGTATATCTTGAGCTCTCGACATGAAGGTATTGGGTGGGGGTGGCCATTGCACTCCAAAATTTCTCGTTTGCGATTTGCTCACAGCGGGCGTTTAACGAATGGAAATTTGGCAGAATGAAACATCTGGCATCTTATTAACAACAACTAAAATAAAACAGCACAGCCCGCCCCCTCCAAACAGAACCTTTCTTCTCTTCGAGTGGTTTCCATGAAGACGAGCTCCAAATATAGACTCCAGATTCCAACAAAAGTGTTATTGTGCATTTACCACCTCATTAGAAAGTGTGGGCTGTAGGGCACGGGACATGGGACAAGTGGGCATTTTATTCTGGGACCCAGGAGCCAAAAGGTCACCTCTAGGTGCAGTGGGGGGGGTGCAGATAAACAACAAGTAGACATCTGAGCACATTCAATACTGTAGTTCTACTTCCTAAAATGAAGACCCTCCAGGTTAAACCTTCCAAAAAGCATCATTGGGTTGATTAAAAATGTGGACAATTGGAGAGTGCTTTTTATCCTTTATTACATTACCACTAGAGCAGTGGTTCCAAACTGTGGGGCAGTCCCCATTGAGGGGAAAAGGTGCAGTAGTGGGGTCTTTGGGGAGCATATTGGCTCTCCTACATACAGTACACCTGAAATTAGGAGGAACCATCTACATTGGATTGGTTAACCAGTGGTTTCCGTAGGTTATGGAGGAAACTTCTACCTATCACCCAACATTTCAAAATTAGGAGAACGCACCCCTGATCCACCCCCTCCCCCCTGGCATGCCCATATTTCTGCCCAAAGTACACAACAAAGGCTTTTGGAACCCATGACTAAGGATTGTCCCACCTAAATGTGGACAAATGGAGAGTCTGCTTTTTAACCTTTATTACACTACCCCTGGAGCAGTGGTTCCAAACTGTGGGGCAGTCCCCATTGAGTGGAAAAGGTGCAGTAGTGAGGTCTTTGGGGAGCATATTGGCTCTCCTACATACACCTGAAATTAGGAGGAACCATCTACATTGGGTTGGTTAACCGGTATATGCTACCTATGTTCCCGTAGGTTATGGAGGAAACTTCTACCTATCACCCAACATTTGAAAATTAGGAGACCGCATGCCTGATCCACCCCCTCCCCCCCTGGCATGCCCATATATCTGCCCAAAGTACACAAAAAAGGCTGAACTCTTTTGGAACCCATGACTAAGGAATGTCTCACGTAAATGTGGATAACTGGAGAGTTTGCTTTTAAACCTTTATTGCACTACCCCTAGAGCAGTGGTGTGGGGCAGTCCCCATTGAGAGGGAAAGGTGCAGTGGTGGGGTCAGATAGGGTAAGATTGGGGAGCCTATTGGCTTGTCTACATACACCTGAAAGCTTGAAGGTCAAGATGAGGTTTGTTCTCTTTGATATTCTATGAACTATGACTGAATGACTGATACTCATATCCCTAACCTTTCGACAGGTTGACCTGACCAAAAGTTGAACCTCCAAGGAGGAACCTGAACTGAAACAGCCCGGCAGCCACTGCAGTAGAGATGTTAGCAACAACCGAGAAGTCATGGGTTGCAGCTTCAACTCTAATGGGAACCATAATACCTGTTACCTCTGAATTTACATCGGAGTAATAGAACACGCTGCAGATCTAAGACGTTATCACCATATTATACTGCCCGCTAATGACTCCGTCGCACCTTCATCTACATTAGGACATGATTTGAGCAGCATCGGCAAAGCCATATTTATATCCCTGCGCGCTTTACAACACTCTTAAAGCCCTAAATGCCGCGTATTCGCATTCTAACGTTATTGAGACTCCATCAGGGAGTCTGCATCAGCCCGGCATTAAGATTCTTTAATGCAGCTGTTAATCTCTCCCCCTCTCTCTCTCTCTGCAAAATTATAATTATAACGGTATATCAGCTCTGTTTTGAGCGAGCGCAGCATTTTGTGCATGTCTGACTACGAGCTGCGCCTTGGCCGGCCAAGCTGATCATTAAATGGACAAATCGCCCGAAATGCACTTCCTATAACAACCACCTACTGGAGGAATTGTTATTTATGAAAGGAAGAGGCAAACAAATAAATGGTGCACGTAGGTTGGATCAGAATCAGCAGAGCTGCCTGGAATATTTATGTTTTAGGAATACAATTGGCTCGTTGTGACTCGGTAGCATAACAGCCTGAATGTGCTCAAATTAAAGGGGACATAAAGATTCCAGAAAATTCCCACTGCACTCTCTAGCTTTCCAAGCTTAATTACAGATGCATAATGATGCTCCAATCAGAATCTGGCCTGCTCAGGGTTGGACTGGGCCTGCGAGATACTGGCAAAAAACCTGATGGGCCCTGGCCTTTGTGGGCCTCGCTGACCCAGGCCCCCTAACCCGCTCGGACCATTCTCCCCCATCAATCGTAGCCGTAGCTAATGTGAAAATCAGTTAGAGCGGCCAGATGAGTATGAGTAAGAGGGCCCTTGAGCTAGAGTCCTGCACAGAACCTATTTCTAAGACCCGGACCCGACCCCGCAGCACGCAACCCGAATTGCAACCCGCATATTTACCCACTATGACCCGCAACTGCCTTATCCGCAACCCGACCCCCAACCCGCTGACCACCATCAAACAGGAAGTGATGTTTCTGCAAACCAGAAGTGACATCATCAACAGTGGGTGGGGACAGGAACAAGTTTTATAAAATTATAAAATGGATTAAAACATAGACAATATAGCATGAGAAATTTAGATCAGACCCGCAACCCTGAAGAACACCGTGCACACGCACACTTTCGCACACGTGCAGCGTGGGCAGCAGAGCACATCTGCGGGGGGCCCTGAGACTTAAGCCCCAGTGGGCCTCGGGCCCCCCAGTCTGACCCTGTGCGACCCTCATCTGAAAATCCTACCCTCATTCTGCAGGGTACCCATTTTTTGTACGGGAAACTCGCGGGTACCTGACCTGCTGCCGGAACTTGAGCTTGCAAGAAGGTCCCCTGAAGTCGCAGCCTCCCAGTCCCACCCTGGGCCTCCTAGCACTGCATTGCTCATTTCTAACTTAGGGAGAGAACTGAGCAATAATTTGCTTGCTGATATTACACTCGGCAGACTAATTAGGGGGTTCAGTGCTAGTAAAATAGCATTTAATGCCCTCGTGGGTTTATAGTGTTTAGGCAGAATCCGTTTAATTTTTAAACCAAATCCAGGACACCGTCTGTCACTTCTACATCATGCCTAATTAGGAGGAAGGGGACCCTCTGTTGCAGGGACCTCGGAGGGCAGCACGTTGTCCTTGGTAAGGCTGTTGCCCATGCCAGCTCCCTCCTGGGCATTCTGTCTCTGCACATTGTGTATGCCTGCTCGGATCAACGTTACAGAACGGCAGTGAAATGTCACTACAAGTGAACGGCACATTCCATCGCACACTCACCATCTATCACATCAGCTGCCATGCCGATGCTCCGGGGAGCTGGGATCCTGGAGGCGATGGAACAAGGACAGCTTGGCCTGAGTGATCTTTTTTTACCCGGAGACTATTTGACATTTTTTACCTCTGCCTCCCTCCCCTGTCTCCACGTTCCCCCATTGGGCCTTTGAATGTCATGACATTGATCGATGGGTTTGGACGTGCCAGCGTGAGTCTATAAGTGTCTATCCATGCAAGGCTTGGGATGGCAACAACCGTGTAATAAGTAACACAGTGTGACAAGAGACTCCACACGTTGGCGTAAGTCTATCAACCAAAAGCATGTGACCCTCACTGACATAACACCCCCATTATAATGGTTTTTAGGTATCACAAGATACATCCTACACTTGCGGCTGTTTCTATTGCAGTTGGTTACAAAACTTGGCCTTGAGTGTCAACCTTCTCATCGGCTCCAAGTTGGTCTCAGAATATTCTAATGCTCTGATTGGCTAGAAGTTCTTCTATCCCTATGAATGTTCTAGTGACTGGATTGACTCCAGGTTGGTCTAGCTAAGAATACTCTAATGCTCTGATTGGTTATAAGTTGTTCTATTCCTATCAATGTTCTAGTGCTCTGAGTCACTACGTTTGTCTAGCTCTATCAGTATTCTAAGTATGAAGGATCCACTGGAGAGCTAAATAGTGCAATACGTTTCTTGGTTTATTAGAGATTCGCTACATGTTTTTGACCACATGAGTCCTTCCTCTGGAGCACCATGTTTAGCTCTCCAGTGGAAGTTTCATGTTTACATGATAACTCCATGTAGAAGTGGTGAACCTACTACACTGTTTGAGGAGCATAACTTCTTCTACTTGATGCATTTCAGAGAGACCTATTGATAGACAGTGTTCTCAGCCCCTTAGGTGAGGATGTAAAGTTCTAATGATTGTATTGGCTATAGCATGGTCTAGACCTGTAAACTTTCTATTGCTCTGGTTGGTCAAGGCTTAGTACAACCAATTGCTACACCACACGATCCTTTATTAAGGTTAAGGCATGTTGGGAGCTGTAGTCCAGCAACTTTAGGGTAGAATTCTAAAGCATTATTACTCAATAAATGTTTTCTCTGGCTTTCCGTGGGCCTGTGGGCTGCATTAAAATGCAAAATAATCCTCTATTGAGAATCCAAAATGGCTCCATATTCTTTGCTCCTGCATTTGGAGTTGGAAGCATTAAGTACAGTTTCCCAGAAGTCTAGGTAAATTCTGCTGCATATCTAATTAAGTTTTTTTTTTTTTCACTTTTCTTAGACAACTAGGGGCGGCTCAAATAGGACAGCTTTAGTTAGAACCCAATTCAAATTCAAAATTTATTTAGATCCCCATTCAAATTCATTGAATGGCTTTTAACTGTATTAATTCCACGGGTCCAGCTGAAAGGCTTCATGAAATGTTTGGGGACAATCAAAGTCTGTCCACCGTAATAAATGCAGTTATAAATGTTGCCTCGTTTGCTGTTACCTGGATTGAAAGAGCCTTAGAGAGGGACAAAGGATAACACTTTGTTTCTGCAACATGGACTTAATTCAGGGTTTATCAGCAGTGCACTAATCTCACACCTTGTTCCTCTGCCTGATAGGTGGTAGGAAAAGTAATCACAGAGAATAAAAGTGATAAGAGAAACACAATGATCAAATAATTGGTAAACTTGATGACACCCAAGGACCCTGATGATTTCCTAATTTCCTCCACAGCACTGTAAGATTGCCAGGGACAGCAGATAGGATGCTTTAAGAGGGTGGCAAGTAAGTTATCTGAGGACATGAGAGAATGAATGGGGTACATAAAATGCTTTGGTGAAGCAAAAAATAAACTGCAAACTGGAACAAAAAGGATAGAAGAAAAGCAGCAAAAGTCTTCTTTGCACAACTATTATATCAAAAATGTGTTTTGGGATGGAAATTAGGATCAGTTTCCTTCCGGAAAAGGGGATTCAACAATGAAATCATCCTTCATGGAATGTTAGAATGTTTAGCTCTAGAAGGGGTGGACTTTTGGGTGTTTTGACTCTATAAGGGGTGGAATGTTGGATGTTCTGGCACCATAAGAGGTGGAATGTTGAGTGTTTAGAATCTATAAGGGATGGAATGAAGAGTTTTAACTCTATAAGGGGTAGAATATTGGGTGCTTCTACTCCATAAAGGGTGGACTGTTCTAGCTCTATAAAAGGTTGAATGTTGGATGTTCTAGCGCTATAAGGAATGGAATGTTGGGTGCTCTGACTCTATAACAGTGATCCCCAACCAGTGGCTCGTGTGCAACATTTTGCTCGCCAACCCCTTCGATGTTGCTCAAAGCAGTTGCTTATTATTGAATTCCTGTCTTGGAGGCAAGTTTTGGTTGTATATAAACCAGGTGTACTGCCAAACAGAGACTCATGTGGGCAGCCAGTGCACATAGGGACTATCAAATGTCCAATCACAGCCCTTATTTGGCATCTCCAGGAACTTTTTTATGCTTGTGTTGCTCTCCAACTCTTTTTACATTTGAATGTGGCTCACCGATAAAAAAGGTTGGGGGCCCTGCTAGAAGGGGTGGAATGTTGTGTGCATTGATTGTATAAAAAGGTGTTTGGCATTCTGACTCTACAAGGGGTAGAAGGTTTGTCGTTCTGACACTTTAAGGGGTGGAATGTTGGGTGTTTGGACTCTTGAAGAGGAGGAAGAGAAAGGAAGTCACATGACAGCTGATCTAGGCCAAAAGCTTTCAGGGAACAATGGCCATGCTGGTATCCATAGAAGCACCCTGAAAGGCTCAGTGTCTTGTATCAGTTGGTCTGCGTTCTCTACAAACTCATCCAAATAGGGGATTAGGGTCACGATTAAAACTCATACCTTTGGTGCAAAAACTCACATAGGAAGAGAACTGTTAATACTGGGAAGGTCTCTCTATTATGCTTTGGTAAAAATGCAAGAGGAACATTTGGGGTGCTTTAGTGCACTTCAGGTTAGGGAAACCATTCCACCCTCTTTACTTTTCAAAAGAAAAGTGAAAAAAACTATTGGCTGACCAACAGGAAAAGTATAAATAGTATCAATAAAAGTACATAGGAAAAGTACATGAAATGTCCCAACAGTTTGAAGGCCTGCAGAGAGCTGGGTTAGAAAGGACACCCCATAAACATATCACTGAATTAGATTACAATAGTAAAAACAGACTATCCACGGAAACAAGCTCACACGGTAGTCTGGGGTTACAGAAGTGACAGCCAATACTCTGTATTGTCACTAGGGTGTTGCAGAGTCACGCGGGCTGAGTGTGCACATAATTAGGGATGGATTCTGGCACACGTCCCAACATCCTTCAATGGTTGTCAGTGATCCAATACCGAAACACCGCTGACCTTTTCTGGTATTTATGATGGCAGAACACGGTCTTTAGCAATGTTTGAGCTGTCAACAATAAAACTGAAAAGATCCACAGCCCTCCGATCCTCTTGAAGAACAGACATAAGCCTTCTTTTGTTCTCATCGTCATTCCACCGGCCCACCAATGTCCACCATGGATAAACGGGGAATGCATTTAAAGATGCACTTGCTGACAGTTTAGATACAGCCCCAAGCGCTTGTACACTAGTGTTGGTAACTTGTCTACTCTATTAACGGGTCCCTGTTTATTGTTTTAATTTCTTTAATCATAGAAATGATCATGGATGAGTCCTCCTGGCTGTCCTTGTTATTGCAGGTGACCTTAAAAGGAGCAGGGATTACTGAAAAGGTGTAGGGTTCGGTGTAAATCTAAGTGTATCTGAACAGGTCAGGAGGCTATGACCAAAAATGATCAGAAGTGTTGGAAGATATAATTTCAAGAGGCAACAAACGGATTAGCACAATTGGAATCTGAGAACTCAAAGCAACAAATTGAATAAGGAACTTTGTACATTTTACATTGTAGTCATGTGTCCCAACAATAGGAATCATCCAATGGCCTTGTTCCCCTCAAGCACAATCAGCCTCCTAATGGTTGTGTTTCTCAACAACAGAGTCACCTAATGGTTGTCACCCAACAGCCAATAATCTAATGGTTGACCCTTCAACAGCCAATCTCCAAAAGGTTATGCCCCTAACAACCTAAGTCAATTACCTAATGGCTGCCCCCAACAACAGTAATTTACCCAATGGCTTTCCCCAACAACAGTCAATTGCCTAATGCTTGTCCCTTTGCAACAGGCAATTTACCAAGGTTTGTCCCCAGTAACACCCTATCTCCTAAAGATTGCCCAACAATAACAGACACCAACTAATTCTAATTCTAACATCTAATCTCCCAATGGCTGTCCTTAACTATAACCAATCTATTAATGATTGTGTGATCCAAGAACAGCTAATTATAGTTAGCTCCTGTACCAAAAAAATAGCTTAACCTTGATGATCACTTGTCCAAAAAAAAAAAATCACCCACTAGTTATATACAGTAACTAATAATGGATAATCCCTTTAGGTTAATGTGTCCTTACTCCTCCAATCTCCTAATGGTCATGTACCCCAATAATCAGTGGTGTAACTCAATATTATTGGGCCCACAGCAAATAATTTTTCAGACCCCCAAATATCTAGGGGTTGACCTGTTTTACCAATATTTATTCATATTGTATATGAATTATGGCCTGACGGGCCCTAATGATCCCCTGCAGCTGCAGGGTCTGCTTCCTCTATAGTTGCAACCCTGGCAATAATAATAAACCCCATTATTGTAATTTGTCCTAGCAACAGCCAAGACACCTTTGGTCCCAACATCAACGTATCCCATCATGTGCAACATCACCTCATAGAATTTTACTCCATCCTGACAAAGTTAGCTTACATAACTAATGAAGGTCTAGCTGATGGGGAGTTGTAGTTCAGCAGGGTCTGTTCTAGTTATAGTGTGTAAATAAGTTTATCAGTCACCGCAGTCATATTAAAAAGAATGTAAACAGATTTAATGCAATCTCTATGTGCTTTAGCACTGGTTTAATTTTTCATACTTTACAACTCCAAGTGCTTCAGGACTTTTCCGTAATTACCATGCAATTAACTTTTCAGTATCTCATTGATTAAGCAATATATCTTAGCCTGCAAATCATTACAGCCATTAGCCAATGCAGGAAAAGAGCTGAAGTGCGTAATGTATATGTGCATATGGATATTGCTGATATATTGCAGTATTTTTCAAAGCAGAACTAGAACCTTGTCTGTTGCCCCCTATCACCACTACTAATTAGACCCATTGCTCCACCTCCACTAAATGCGCCTGAGGCACATGCCTTGTCTGTCTAAACCTTGTTCTGGCCTGACTATGCATCAAAGAGGATTATGGGAAAAAGATGGTGGCCAGACAGATTTGGAATTTGGAAACCACCCAGCGTGGGTCTTGAAATAAACAGAATTACAACGTGAAAAATGGAGAATTCCAGCTACTGGATCATTCTCTATGCCTCATTAGGAAGCGTCAGTGTAAGAAACTTACCGAGGGGACGACAGGGACGCCCATCTCTCTCTTCCGCCGCCGATGCGGCTAGGCCTCAGGCGCCGGCTCCTATGGAGCGTGCAGCGCGCATGCGCAGCAATTAAAGGAACAGTCGCGCTGGCGCGATTGCGCAGGCGCTGGCGCTGATTCGCCAGCGTCCAATGGCGCCAAATTCAAATCCTTAAATGGCCAGCAGTCCTTTTGTTCCCTGCCCAACGTAGGTTCTGTTTACCGTTCCTGGGTGTTATTATTTCTGTGATTCCTGTTGTGACCTTTGGCTATTCCTGACTACTGTTTGACTTCCGCCTGCCCTGACCCTTTGGCTTGTTCCTGACTACTCTTTGGATTCCGTTTTGTACTTCGACCCTGTTAGTTGCTGACCTGGCCTGTGACCTCGACTACTCTGCTACCGATTTTGTACCGCATTTCCAATTGGTTTCGACCCGGCCCGTTCCTGGTATTTGATAAACTTTACATTTAGTTCCCTTGCTCGCCCAGAGTTCTTCCCTCAGTCTCCTCACTATTAAGTCCTGGCGGCATCTGAGTAGCGGAGGGCTCCACCCTACGTGAAAGGCGGCGGTTATAGACCGAAGCGTGAGCCGAGCCCGGGACATTGGGGTTTACTCTGGGTTGTGGGATACTGAACGTTACAGTCAGCTCCTGCCCTTTCTGTCCAACCAGGAGAGCCTGATATCACTAATAGGAAGAGGTGTTGACCTTTATTTGGACATGATTGCTACAAATCCATGAAACTGTATCCAAAGTGAAAGGCTGTCTCTCCCCCGGCATGGCGTCTAGTCGCCACGGAATGGTTAACCTTTTAGCAACAACTTCAGGCATGTTAGTTAAAGAGATGGCAGAAGATTAATTTACTCGCTGTTCTTCACGATAGATATGTCCAAGAGTCAAAAAGCTGAAAGCTCCCAGCCTAGGCTTGTGCAACTATATAGAAATACGCCTCTGGGGTTCATCCAAATCCTACTTTTTGGTAGGGTCCTCTGTCCAGGATGTTAGGTGGCCAATGGATTAACAAGGACACGGTTGACTTTTTTGCATGGGGCCCCTTGATTCCTGATGGTGGTCCAGGCTGGGCATGTATGAACTAGGGCCCCAACCAGACCCTATAAACCTGTTATTTGCACCTGCACAATACCCACCCATTTTGAGTGTAAGCTCTGTAGGGCAGGAAACTGCTTCCTCTTGCACCTATTAACATGTGTAACTGTATATAACTATGTTTATCCCTTGCAGTGTCTGTAGTATTACCCCATTATATTGCATAGTGCTTCTAGATATAAATAGATAGAAATTAAAAATTTAAATAATAATTAAAGTTCAATATTGCATTTTCCCTGTATAATACACTGGCTCCCAGTTAGCATCCCAGCAAATGATTTTGCATAGAAGTCTTTAAATCTTAATGAAGGTCCAGAAACCCTTCTGTTTCAATGACTTTCCCTTAGATAGAGATGTAATTAGTAATAGGATCTGATATGTGCAATTGGCCCTCTCCTTCTCTCCCCCACTAATCCGCCACAGCTTTACATTAAGCACTGAAAATACACCGATCACTATGGAGAAACTCATTAATTTCCCTGATTATCACAGTATAGACTCAAAACAAGGATAGAATGGAAAGTAATCGCTGAGTATGTCTACATTTAATTAGACTGTGAAGTGCACAATACACTATAGGGATACAGCTCATCCTCTGCATTTACCCATAATCTCTATGGTAAAGGCACATATGTATAAATACAAATAAACAGAGAAGGAATGTTCTGGGCACACAATAAGCTATACCCTCATACTGTACTGTCTAAGGGAATCAATATGGCACCTCCTCCTCCCATATGTATAAATACAAATATACAGAGAAGGAATGTTCTGGGCACGCAATAAGCTATACCCTCATACTGTACTGTCTAAGGGAATCAATATGGCACCTCCCTCCTCCCATATGTATAAATATAAATATACAGAGAAGGAATGTTCTGGGCACACAATAAGCTATACCCTCATACTGTACTGTCTAAGGGAATCAATATGGCACCTCCTCCCATATGTATAAATACAAATATACAGAGAAGGAATGTTCTGGGCACGCAATAAGCTATACCCTCATACTGTACTGTCTAAGGGAATCAATATGGCACCTCCCTCCTCCCATATGTATAAATACAAATATACAGAGAAGGAATTTTCTGGGCACACAATAAGCTATACTCTCATACTGTACTGTCTAAGGGAATCAATATGGCACCTCCTCCCATATGTATAAATACAAATATACAGAGAAGGAATGTTCTGGGCACACAATAAGCTATACCCTCATACTGTACTGTCTAAGGGAATCAATATGGCACCTCCTCCTCCCATATGTATAAATACAAATATATAGAGAAGGAATGTTCTGGGCACATAATGTTCTACTTATATTAGCTCATTTAAACAAAGTTTTTTTCTCTGACCTTTGAATTTATGAAAGACGGCCCAGAGCTCGGCGATGTCCGTAGCAAACGTGATATCAGTGTCCAGGACAATGACTCTTTCCAGACTGGCTGGGAGGGTCTTGGTAAGCACCAACTTCATCAGCCCATATATACCTGAGTAATGTTTATTTGGGATCCAGGAGACCTCAGACTGCGGAGAAACAGAGGAAAGACACATGAAAGAACATTTGTCCCTAATAAAGATCTAATAGTGAGGAGCAAGGGAATTTATCGTATGGTCCGTATAGGCAGGCAATATAGCATTTGGGGTGCTTACATAAGGCCGATGTAGAATTCAGGGTCCACATCTTATGGTTGAGGGTCCAAGAATCAAATTATTAACAACTACTGCAGCAAATATCTGGATCGGAGCCACCCAGGCCACGTGGACAAAAAATCAGTTCTGTCTCCATTTTTATTAGAATATACAGCTGCGGATTTTATTAGGATTTACAGTCGGGATTTTATTAGTATATGGCCGGAGAAAGTTGCAAGTATCGCACCGCATTATTATTTTCTCCAGCACTGCATCGGGTTATATAGGGCCACGGATAATCAAAAAGTCCATAAAAAAATTGGGAACAGGAATCCGAAAGAGAAATGGCTGGGACGTATCAGTAAATAATAACAGTAAAAATGGAGGACGGGGCCACTGGCAGACAAAGCACTAAAATGACAACAAAAAAATAAAATAAAGTTGTAAAAAATAAAATTCTATTACGAAAATGCCAAGTCATGCTTTCAGTATAAAATTTTCAACATGGCGGTGAGCTTGGCGATAATATAATTGTTCCATGGAGATTGAAAGTTTCAGGGCAGATTGGTGTGAGGCCTTGTCATTCTGTGCCCAATGGAGTCCAAATAAGTAATTTGGGGGTGGAATCTGGGACACCTAAATACTGCCCCCTGCCCTCCCAATGTAGCAATGTATTCATCAGGGTGGGATAGGTCTTTGCACTCTATATGATGTTGTGCTGGTATCAACACTCATATGTCCAGCCTAGAAAGAACATTGCCTAATACTTGCCCTCTGCTGTTCTCTCCTCCCCAACAACTTCAGGCAGATATATCTACAGGAGGGTTAATGAAGAATAGAGTACATCCCCATAGATGTCATGCCCCTCTCCTATATTGTCCACCCTTTCATGAAGAACCCCTTCCATAGAAGAGCTCATTGCCTGCTGCTCCTCTAAGCAATTACATTGTTTTTGTACAGCATAGTCAATTGTTTTCAGGTTTCGACACTAGTGGTTCATGTCCAGCCTTGGACACCATTTAAACTCTCAACAGCCTACACAAGTCCATCTATTGACAGAAAATTCTGGAGAACTTCCAAGTGGAGAGTCAACTCCAACCATAGCCTATGCCTTCTATATGGTATAAGAACCAATCTACAGCCTTGAACCTGGGAGTTGTTCATATCCAAAAATATTTCAAAGACTTCCCCTTCTATGGGATTCAGTATAAGAAGGAGATATTCCTATGTAGGAGAACTGTCCATCATACATGGACTACCCAAAATATAGTACTGAAAGCAGACATTTAGAGGACCTCGGAATCCAAGGTACAGGCCAAACCATTCCTTTATACACAATGATTAGATTTTAGACTGTTTTGGGAACAAATATGGAACTTGAAAGGGAGAAATAACAATGGCTTCTATAGGTGAGACAGATACGTCATGCATAGAACAAGAAAATAAGGATATACAGTCCATTAGACAAATACTGTGGAAAAATAACTGAAAGCTACTTTTCTGTATCATTAGAGGGGGGAAGCAATGTAAAGTGCATAATGTAGGGTTGCACGGATGTAAGCAATGCCCTGTGGCATTAGGGGTGATGTATGGCCTCCAAAGTACTTGAAGGTCATAAAATGCATTAAAATAATCTGCTAATGCAAAAATCTGGCCAGCGTTCAAAGCTTTATTTATGGGCTGGGAAATGCTTGGATCAGTCAAAGAATCCTGTAGCTATTGTATCCGTGCTCTGTGTGATTCCGATAACTCTTACTAGCACTGCCAGTGGCTCCGCAACTAATTTCTCTGCATTCGCACTTTTCCCATATGAGTCATTCCTCATCTGACTTGTCTACAAGACTTGTAAATGACCCTCCATACTCTTTAGCATTATATTCTCCTCCTTGCAGTCCTCTGAGAGAGCTAACAACAATTTTCCCCAAATCCCACCCAACTGGCATTCATGCTGTGCTTTAAGGTGTATCTAGGACAGCTAAATGTCATTCTCTGGACTTCAAGTTGGGGTTTCAAATGTGTCCAGAAGAGCAAATAATGGTATTTAGCTCTTCTAGATACAACTGAAGGCACATATTGAATGTCAATTGGGTGGGAATTGGAGGCAACGGCCATTAGCACTCCTAGATACACCAATCAAGCCCAATTTGAAAGTTAGTTGGGTAAGAATTGGGTAGAATGGACATTTGCTCTCCAGGACGCATCTGAAAGCCCAGCTTGAAAGCCATTTGGGTGAGAATTTGGAAGAGTAGACATTTGTTCTCTTAGATACACCTATAAGTCCACCTTGAAGGTCAGTTGGGTGGATATTTGGGTAAATGTGTATTAGC